>CAMQGK010000300.1:5740000-6340000 GCA_947000775.1 Pterois miles | reverse complement strand
CATTTTACTGAGTAAAGCCTGAACCCAGTTTATTTATCTATTACACATAAATAATGATGTTTTATGAGTCCTCGTTGACCATCTTCAATCAACAAATGTAATGTATCAAAAAATAAATATCAAATTAGAATTACCGCCTTGTGTCATATGCCTCCACCAACCAGTCAAGTTGCAGTTTATATCCATGTCTATCCAAAATATTACCACTTAATCATTTTATCCTATAAGTATTAGTGTAAAATTGTCATAATTAGCATATAAATTCTTGAGTTATGGCCAGCGTGTTTTGTGAGGTCGCAGTAACTTGACCATTAAAATTGAGTATTGATATTGATATTGCGTTCAAGAGAATAGACAACATGAAAACACCATGCCTCTGGCCACAGCTGTCGCCGGTGCGGAGGCATGAAAAAGGCATCAAACAAGACGTTTGCTTTGTCATTCCTCACCTCCAGTTCCTCCATGGTTACAATGTTATCATGGTTTGCATCGATGACTTCCAGAAACTCCTTCTTCCTCTCTCGAACCCAGTCGTCATCGACGTTCTGAGCCTGCTGGTTCTCCACGGTGCCCACCGGGAGAGAGATGAACTCTGACAGGGTCAGTTTCTTATCGCCATCCTGGTCTACAAGCAAAGCAACAATCAACATTTGATTTTTACCCTGTATCTGTTAAATACATATAATGGGTCTCATTAAGAGCGATTTTAAGACGTCGCCTTGAGCTACAAGAACTTGTGATGAGCATTTTTCACTTTTTATATAATAGAAATGTGTCAAAGTGTTGTGCAAATTAATTGATAATGAAAATAATTAGTTGCAGCCCAAGTGCCAAAAACATAGTTTAAAACAGGTTTAAAACAATGATACTCGTAATTCAGGTACTGGGTGAGTATAATGTACCTAAGTCACGAACAATCTCTTTGACCATGTATTTGAGCATGCCCCTGCTGTGCTCGGGATGGAGGAAAGACAGGAACTCCTGCTCATTCAGCAGCTGGTCAGCCGGGGGGTTGTCGGCCTGAAACCAGCGGTCCTTCAGGCTCTCCAGAACCTCCTGAGCTGCAACGATGAAAAGATTCAACTCAATAACATTGTTATACTATATACGCCCAACTATGTTGTAGTGGGGGTATAATTGCGACATCCTTATACAATAGTCTTATACTTACTTTCCTCATCCAGTTTCAGATCTTCATTTTTCTTAATCTTCTCAGCAATTTCCTTTTCATTTAAACCTTTGCTGGCCAGGAATTTGACTTTGTATTCATCCCATGTCACATGACCTAAATGGAAAAAGCATGAATTGAGAATTTGAGTTTTGACTAAACAGGAAATTAGCTTACGACATGCTGTTGCAACGTGGCCCCTACGGGCCACAAGCCTGACAGGATTGGAAAAGAAAATAATAAGTAGATGTGATTTTCTGCACGCTCTTTCTCTCTCACCGTCACCGTCTGGGTCAACAGCACGGAAACTGTTCTTGTTCTCCTCCATGGCCTCCTTAAAGTGCTCGTCCGTCTTCTCCATAATCCAGCGCTGCATCTCCTTGGCGCTAACACTCTTGTCTTTGTTGATATCAACTCTGTGAGGACACAATGTAAAAAATGACTTGCTAATTTAGCTTACTGAACAATAGCACGGTCATTAAACTACCAAGTATAAACTATCAGCTGTAATGACCCAAATCATCTGTCTCGCTTACGTCAAGTCTGGTGCTTTTGTTTAAACCTGCCAAGCAATAAGACCTTTTAACATTTACATTTCTTTACCATTTAAGGTAAAATAGGGGAAGACGGAGGGGACGGCCTTTTTCCTCATTCTCTGGTATGACATCGGCACCTTGCCTTGTAAATGTATATTATGCAGAGGAATATTTGCATAACTTGTCTTTCAGTTTTAGTGCATTCTTTCTTTCAGTACAGGTAATTCTAAATGTATTGCCTCATGTTTGTTCTTAAAGGAGCAATATGTAGCACTGACAGCTAGAGTTTAAAATGGGTAACAGTCCAAATTCAAAACATTTGAGTCATGGCCCATCCACTCCTCTGGTGTAACTGATAACTACACTACTACCTTCTAGGCATGACCAAAGTAGCCTCTGGCCAGCAGTACACAATCATTTCACTGGCCGTGTGTCTCAAACACTTGCCGCCTTGATAACCCAGCTGCGCACGGACCACAGAGAGATGTGCTGAGGCTTGTCAGGTGGGTAGAATCCAATGTTAACGTTAATCTCTGTTGAGCCAGTTGCTTCCGTGGCTACAGGAGGCTGCTTTTGTGTGCCAATTTGAGTCATATGTGGCAACGGATTGTTGAAATGGGCCATAGACAGGATCACACCAGCTAAAACAAAAACAGATGTTGTCGACCGCAATTGAAATTTCAAAGGAGAACATACTGGCTGTGGCATTGTTGTCAGAGGAGCCAGTATTTCAATTTAGCACGTTTCCTTAATCTCTGATGACATATTGTGGTAACTTTATAATTTATTTGTGTAAATTTGTGTAAATTTCCCCACTGTGGGACTAATAAAGGAATATCTTATCTTATCTTATCTTATTACAATATATTACATATTTGTCCTTTAAGTGAGACCTTATTTTCCCCATATCTGGATTTTAAGGAACATGATGGAATATTGGGTTTCGCAATACTTAATCATTTCTCATTCTGTGTGTTTTGCAAAAGCATGTTGTTGTGACACACCTTCAATTAAGTATAACTAATTTTAATTTTCTGAGGGTTACGCCTCGCTTTGTTGGCCTCTAATTTGAAACCGGTGACTTCTAAAGAACCCAATCACTGATCAGCAGCTAAGCCCAAGTATCCAGGTCAGGAATGTTGCAGCTCCTGACTGACAATCAAATGATGATCGTGTCTTACTTTGTGAAAATATCAATTAGCTTCTTTCTGTTCCTCCTTGGCTCTGAGTCCTCCTCAAATTCTTCAATCTCTTTACCCAGGAAAACCTCCTGGTGGAAGTCCTTATTGAGGTGGCCGTCCATCTCCATCTTCACTCCATTCAGGTGGTCTTGGGGGAGGATCTCGTTGTCATCCTTGTTGGCTGGAGACTTCTCTTTTGCAGCTGACATGTTGGCTGGCCGTGCATGCACATTCATGGTGTGGAGCACGATGTAGAAAAGCAGAGACACTGCCAGGAGGTTTCTTTGCCACATTTTTCTCCTAACAGCCATGCTTGCCTATAGAAAGGTAAAAGTAAAGTTTAAGTTAAGATGTGAGATTAAGCCATTTTAGCTAAGACAAAATAATGTTGATACATAAAACACAGTCTCTACATTAATGCCGCTTTCAATGCACATTGGATTTTCCAAGAGTAAATCACGCCCGCTGGAAAATGCCGTTCACCTCAACCACTTTACTGTATAGACAACATCTGTACATCTGTGAAGGATTTTTTGTGTAACATCAGACCAGCTACAGCCAACAGACACTCCTAAATACACAAATATAAGCAGCCAAAATCAAAATAATATTAATAATAATAATAATAATAAATGGCTTAACTCCTTAACGATTAAAAGGCAATTTAAAAAATTCTCAAATAGATCCTACAAAATTCAACGCCCCATGATGATGTTGACGTGTACCCTGAACGCAACATAAGGTACGTCGACAATTTAGCTAGCTGTCAAACACTGACATCGTTACTTCACGTAAATGATCATATCCACTTTAAAATGAGCTACCAACACGGCATTATATGCTCATAAAGCAAAGTTTAGCTCGTGACTTTAGGCTCGCTGCGTCATTTGAATAATTGAACACCGCAGTTGACTGTTAGCATGCTAAGTGGCTAGCACAAGCAGGCTAATAAAACATTATAGGCTAACGCCACCTGGTATAAGCAAATTATATTATAGAGACAATGAGACCAACCTGTCAAGCACGATGACTAAAAATGTCAATGCGGAGGGAGTTCAATCGACTTTGGATACTGAGAGACAGCTAGCTGCAGTGTAAGTAACCAGCTGGCTAATATTAGCCGGACTTCCTAGTCAGACAGACCTGCAGTGGTTTCCAGTCAGGCAAGCTGTCAGACTCCAGTTCCTGTACACGTGGCTCTCCACAACACCCCGACTCCAAAATGTGGGACGGCTTAGTCTAAAAACTCCACTGAAGAGATACGATCCCGGTTGTAAAAGCCCTTTCTGATGTCTCACTTAGTGTTAATTCACTCAAGCTGTCAGTTGAACAGCTTCCGGGCTAGCTGCTAATGTTGCTATGATAATATTTTGTTGAGCTAACACAATTAACCAGTATAACTTCCGGGCAACACTTTCAAAGTAAAACCGTGTTGTCGAGAAGTTCTGATGTGTATCCAGTCGTACCTTTTCTTCCGAAGTGGCTTGGAGGTATGTGGAATTTTTTTGGAGTAGCTCAACTAATTTGAAAACTTAGAAATTATTATTTGAATGAATAAATATATGTATTGTGTTTGCTGTACAACCTGAACAAGCCTTAACAGCTAGAAAGTGTAAATACATGTAAGCTAGTGTTAGCAGTTAGCTAGCTAGCTAGGTGGTTAAGTGTGTCAGACAAATGGTTGAAATTGATAGCCAAATTTACTGGCTAAATTGTTAAAATTGCTAAAAGTAACAGATAAATGATTAAAATTTATAGCTGATGGTTATTAAAATAGACAGTAACAGATATGGTGTAAATACTGGTAAAAATGATTGGATACATTTTTAAAATAGCTCAAAGTAATGATTATACAGTTCAAGTAGTTGGCTTAAAGTAATGGATATATGTTCAAAATAGATTAAATTATTGAAATTAATCTATAAAAAATGGCTTAAAAGGTGCAATAACTGAAAAAGAAAGGAATTAGCGAGATGTAAGCTAGGTAGCTAACATAGTAAAGAAGCAAAATAGCTAAAAGTAATGATTATAGTAGCTACAGTAATAAATGGAAAAACTAAGGATAAACTGTGTAGCATAACAGTACACATGCGCTATAAAAGCAAACACGCAATAGTCTTGTTTGGGGGGAAAATGCTAAATTCCTTCATTGTTTTATTCTAATAAATGCAGTCTGTATTTCTCTTTTATATTTTAAGGCAAACTTGCTAAGTTTCCGGTTTTGTTCTGTTGCCCTGTGGTGAGCTTGACGCTGCTACCTGCTACGTTTTCAGACAGACTTGCCAGCGGATACAGGAACTAGGATGGAGTCTAACTGGAAAGGTACTGGTGAGTTGTTTGTACTGCATGCTGCTGCCTCTGGGTGGCACTGTGTTAAAATGTAATAATATCAAGTCGAGGGAAACGCAGTCGAAACATGCAACTTGTGAAGTTAAAAAAAAAAATATCTACCAAACATGTTATTTATTCTAATAAGAGCATGCAAGGGCTGAATTCCTTTTAGACAAATGAGCTGATTGTAGGAATACCCAGACCAATAATTTGTTCACATCAAGCACATGTTATTTACTGTAACCTGCAATTTACAGCACTATAAGTACTTACTTTAAATCTTTTCCAGCACTCAGAAACCTCCTGAACATCAGAACAAAATAAAACAAACATGTATGCACTGTTGTAAATGGCACAGTCAGGGTTCATTGGCAGGTTTTCAAGCAGCAGATTACACAAGATAATGTCTTGAAGTCACAAAAAAAGTCCATTTCTATTTCTTGCTTGGATGTAAACACAGGGCTTTGGTAGAGTAGGCTAATATTGAGCCAAAATGACAGACACTCTCAGACAGACACAACTTTATACACATCACACACACATGACCTGTCTGCCAAAGAACCTCTTCAGCTTGAACATTTCATCTATGAGATAAAACAGAGCTGAATAAGCTAGTAAGGTTGCCAAAAGTGGGGAGGGAGAGAAACAGAGAGAAACAGTGTGAGAGAGACAGGGAGAGAGGGGGGAGAAAGAGAAGCGGGAGGGAGAAAGGGTGATGATAAAACTTCACTGTGAGCCCTCCTGTGAGCTCAGTCAGAGCAAAGGAGCAACTGAGACCAGAGGGACAGGGAGTGCAGCAGCAAAAAGGGACCTACCGCACCACAACAAATCACTGCTCTCTGACGTGAAACTTGCACGTGGCCTTGGACTTGTTGGGAGACAAAGCAGGGAGTTGTGTCACACAGAAGCAGAAGAGCTACCTGTAAAGTTTTGTGATAGCGACGAGCGGAAAAGAAGAAGGCTGGGAAAAGACCAAAACTGGACCTCATCCATCTCCTCTTGGGCTTTGTTCACTCCGCATCCCCCACGGGGTGCATGGTGCGGACAGACAGATTGATTTGAACACTGAACTGCATCTTCTGATGAAAACCCAACTTTTGTGGATCTTGCAGCTTTTCCAGCAACCACACAACTTTGCTGGAGTGCAACTTTGCCACCGCTCAGTGTGAGAAACAGCAGGAGAGAGTTGGAGGGGTGGGGGGGGAGAGAATATTGCTATCCATCTCTAGCCCCCACAGCCCACCCTCAGCCTTGGACGCCCCTCCTCTCTGCTTCTTCATTTGCCCCCTGTATCCCCCCTCATACCCCCCCACCCACCCCATCTACACCTCACCCACCAACAGAGCAGAAAGCGTGAAAAATCTCACTAATGGGTTTATTTGCTGTCAGATCTGCGCCGATCTGTCATTCCCTTGGACCATTCTGCTTGACACATTTCATAGTTGAGTAAACCTCCTAGCTCTCTGGCTAGAATTAACAGTGCCCCTGCGACGTTGCGCTGGCTGAGAGCTCATCAAGAGGGGAGCAACGGCGGCAGCAGTCAGTCTGACAGTGTCTTGGACAGGGAGTCCCTGAAGCTGCATTCCTCCGGTCTCCTTCCCCCCCACTCCCCTCACCCCCACCCCCCCACCCCCCGTTGGGACTTTGTGTTTGTGTGAGCCTTGTGGGCATCCTCAAGTTTTTCTGTCTAATCACACGGCTGAGTCCTCCGCAGAAGATCCAGGCCGTTTCTGCAGGGATTCTGGTGATTGAAAAATCGTGTGAAGATGCGGTGTGGGGCTGGGCCTCTGGCCGTGGTGGCTGCAGTGTTTTGGACTCAGTGTGTCCTTCTGGATGGGGTTGATGCCAAGAAGGAGAGAAAGAGGCCGAAGGAGGCCACCCCACAACACACAGAGACCTACAATGCTACTATTTCCAACAGCGAAGAGGTCGGTGGAAGCATCAAGGTAAAGTTCTCGAAAATGTCAAAATTAAATGTCAATTTTTTTATTTTAACATTTTATTACATTTATATGATATGGCGATATTACATATATAACAACAAAAGTGCAGATTGAAGTTTGAAATCAACCTGCAGATATGTAAGATATGTGCAGATTTCTTGTCAGCACAGGCAATATGCAGGGCAAATAAATTGTGGCAAAGGTAGAAGCCGGGCCAGGACAGGTGTGCCCTACTAGGTCAAGCTTCAGTCAGAGAGATGGACCAAAATGTGTAAAACACTAAATGGATGTCTTCCGGAGGTATGCCAGGAATGTGGACATCTAAAGGCTGATCAGTGCATCAATTAGCATGTGCTGCGGGTGTCTGCCACCAATTTTCCAGTCTAATTGAACAAATGTGGATGCAGTGAAGTGTCATGTATCAGGAAGAAGGAGGTAAGATAAGATACAGTAAGGTGAGATGACTTATAACTTATAAACGCCGTCTCTGCAGCAGGAAATGAAGTTGTAAATAGAATAACTGAGGATGAAAAATAAAACATTTACTGTAGCTATTTTCTAGAGAGAAATGTTTCTATGACAAGACGTGAAAAAACTAGTCATCTGTACCTGAAGACCATTGTTTTCATTAGAAACCAGCAAAACTGCATGTCGGTGGTAAGATTGAATTTTCAGGAGCAACCGTTGGCCCTTGACTTTGTTATTTATTGGTTTATTGCTGGTGTTGCATATTTGCGAGGGTTTTCCAACAGGCTATTTGTTTTGCTTTCAGCCCACCCATTATGTTGGCATTCTCATATAACTCTCACTGCCCTATATACCAGCCTTCAGCTCCTACCAGCCCGCCAGTCTCTGGAATCCTAACCGTAACCTTCGCCGCCTTTTTCCCCCCCCTCCTGGAAATCAAGCAGTGAGGTCTCTCCTTTGTATCTTTTAAGAACACATTGTAGGTGGTTGTGGCCCAGTGGTGTTTATTTGACTTGGTTCGCCCTGTAAAAGCAGAGGCTATGAAGGATGACCTTGTGTCAACCCTCGAGCCTGCTGAAGATTGCACCCCACTGGGGTTTTACTCTTCTGTCTCGTCCCACGAAGACCTGAGTGTCTTCACAAACAATGCCCCCCCCCCCCCCCATGAGGACCCTGATAGGCCCACTGCCATGATGTAACTCTTGGGAAAGTTAGGTGGGCAGATATTTAAAGACCTTTCGGCGATGTTGTTCCCAGCCCATTGATTCTGTCATTCACAGGCCTAGCCTGACTCCGCTGTGTCTGGGACATCCGATAGGGGCGGTGCGGCCCCGAAATCTGGGGCAGCATGCCGTGTAAGCCCCTCACAAAGCCTCATAGAAAGGGTCCTGAAAGAGAACACCTCGGTGAGGATTAGCCCCCTGTGCCTCCCTCTTCTAACATTCTTTTCATCTCATCTCCCACAATCAGAGAGTAATGACATAATCACTCTTAAGACGCAGTGTTATGCCAGATAGTGTCTTTGCCAAACATTGTCACCTCTGATGAGAACCTGAGCTTTAAGCTTGACATCTGTGGAAGTGGTTGTATTCAAGATTGCATTTGTTGGTGCCACCCTATCCGGGTTTCTGTTCAAGGAAAAAAAAATCACGCCACACACTGTGAAAAGTGGTAAACTTGCTTTCCTTGGGTAGTTTGTAAGTTTATCCTATTACACATCTGTTAGGTCCCAGAGAAAACAACGCGTCCATTGGAGCTGTCTTGGCAAGAAATTTGTGTTCTCAAACAAGCCAAACATTTACGCTCCACATTTACATGTTTTTCCCCTTGTGCCCTGTGGAAACAGTGGAAAGAGTTCTTATGATGGCATTCGCTTTCTATCTGACCATTCCCGTGTGTGGGCTGCTGGCAGCGTGCACTCGTACGCTGCATTCCTCGGGAGATTTTCCATTTGAAAGTGATCACAATAGTGAGGTGTGGAGTTGTGCTGTAAGTTTTTTTTTTCTTAAATGAGATGATAAGTGAAGTACATTTCAAACATCTCTGCGAACCATCACGTTGGACAATTTTAGAGCAATATGTCAAAGGTGCATGTGTGTAAGTCTTATCGCTCTCCTCTCTAAAGATGAGAGGAATCTGTCATTGTTGAGAGCAGTGAGGGATCCGGGTTGGCTGTAATTGAGGGAGTCAAGTCAAACATCACGCCTGGCGTGTTGAGTAATGGCTGGGTTTAGCCCGAGGCGAGGGTTTTTGTTTCCTCTCTCTCATCCCCAGTGATGATTAATGCAACACTGTGTGGGACCTTTTGGATCAACCCTGCACATAAGAGACAAGACAGAGTCCCACAGAAAACACACTGTCAGAGCACACACCTCTACGCTACTGATAGCTCCCTATAGTCTGCATTGCATGAGAGTGAACTCTGCTTCCAGCATGTCGGACGACTAAAAAGGTCATATAAAATTAATAAGGTCATCTTAGAGCGAGTGAAAAAATAAACAAATAATAAAATTTTTTTGTCTTTACATCTGAAATCTGCAAGTAAAATAAACCTCAGTGTTATATTTTCACCGCACAGACAGAGCGAATGTTTTATTTGGATTTAGTTTCATTTCTAACAGCTTGAGATTGATGCCAGATTTATAGAAATCCTTCTAATCTTGCCTGATACGTATCATGCGCTGGTCATGTTTCTGAAACCATGATTTCAGATTTATTGCTACACTTAACAGTACATTGGGCAGCTATGGCTTCAAATTAAAACAACTGTAGTGCTGACTAGCCTACATTTTATTTTGCTATTAACAATGAAAGATGGATTACCCTGCAAATGCATATGATGTGCAGTTGTATAAAGAAAATCACAACAATTCTGCATTAGAGTGATGAGTTTCAACGTATCCTCTTACAACTTCTTGTAAGACATCTTAGAAAAAGTTATTCCTCATTTTTTTGTGTGCTTTCCAATGAATGTCTAGCAACACAACTCAATTTCCCTTTGTTATATTCGTACAGTTTTTTCAAAATAAAGTGTCTTCACAGGAAACAACTTCTCTGGTTGGTTAAGGCATCAAAACTACTTAGTTTGGTTTATGAAATATTGACTTGGTTAGGTTTAGGCTACAAGACTACCTGGGTTTATGAAATATCAACCTGGCTAGGTTTAGGCAACAAAATGTCTTAATTTGATTTATGAAATATCAACCTGGTGAGGTTTAGACAACAACTATTTAAGTTTATGAAATATTGACTTTGTTAGGTTTAGGCAACAAAACTATCTAGTTAGGTTTATGAAATATCGACTTAGGTTTAGGCAACAAAACTACTTAGGTTTATGAAATATCGACTTGGTTAGGTTCAGACAACAGAACTACTTGGGTTCAGGAAAAGATCAGCTTGGTTAGATTTATGCTACTTGACTTGTCATAGGGGTAGCTATGCCATGAGAACAGCCTGAAAATTTAGTTTTACAAGTTCCTGTGCATCCCTCATAAAACAAACATATAATAGATTCCAAAAAACCAATGATATTTACGTATTAAACAAGTAGTTTGACATTTTGAAAAAACACTAACTTTCTTGCAGCAAGCAGTTGTTACAACTATTATCTGTACAGTAAATATGAAGCTTCAGTCAGGATATGATTAGCTTAGCGTAACATAAAAACAGGAAACATTTGGAAACAGCTAGCCTGGCTCTGTCTGAAGGTAACAAAATCTGGGAGGTTATGCAGTAAAAGGGTTGTAGTAACATGTTGCTTTCACGCTTAAGTTTTTGTGGATTGAACAAGCAAGATATAACGTTAACTGGTGAGCTTTAGAGGTGCTGCCAGACAAATTTAGTTACCTTCGGACAGAACCACGCTAGCTGTTGGCCCCTCTTCCTAGTTTTTATGCTATCCTAAGCTAATTTCTGCTGCTAGCTTCACATTTACCATACATGAGTGGTACCGATCTTCTCATCCATCTGTTGGCAAGAGAGTGAATAAGTGTATTTCCCAAAAAATTGAAACATTCCTTTCAAAATAAATGTTATCATATGTTTTTGAAATGTACATGTACATCAGTGTTGAAGTTTTAGTAAATACCCTGTACTCCTGTCGCCACCTATTATATCTCCAACTACTTATAAATTGTAACGTAACACAACAGAGGGCAAATTGGTTGCGTAATAAAAGTAATAAAAGAAAAAAAATGCGCCATTTACAGTGTGTACTTACTTAACATAATGCACAGCCTCAAAGGAATCATATAAAAGGAGGAGGATCTAATGACTTCTTACCTGAAACGTTCTGCCCACACAGTCGAGCCACAGGGCAAACCTGTGTACCTGAGATGGATCTGGATCACTGGTGCTTTTCATCAGCTCACTTTACCTACCACAGGGAAAATGAGCACTCACTCCAATTTCAAAGCTATAATTCATACACAAAACAGATGTCACACAACGTTCAAAGTCTCTTTCAGCTTGTATTGCTTTTTTTTTTTTTTATATCAAGAGGAAGCCAGGATTGTCTTGGGTGATCTCTTGAGCGTAAACATAAATTTATCCACTTTCTCTCACGCATAATAAATGTATACACACCTCTGTTGGGACAACAGTGACGTTAAAATCAGGCTGCATAACTATGTTATTATATAATCACTATATTTTTTTACACTTCCACATAGTGCTCCTTCAGCATTTGTTGAACTAATAACAGCATGCTCATGGTGTGATATAGTAATTGTGTTTTGGACACGGTGCTCGCCAATTGAGTAATAACACAGTGAGAAGAGAACAGAGTCAACATTGCATGCCTAACTGTATTTAGCTTTTCGGAGAAAAATCCTCAAGGCAATCTGTTTCTGTGAAGTGCAGCGGCGGGGAACTCTGGGGTGGATGCATGACGACTGGGATGCACACAGGTTACCAGGATCCCCTCATCCCACACAGCATGGAGATCCCTGCCTCCCGGGGTGGGATCGGCCTAGCGGCGGGCCCATCCACCCATGCATGGATGACTGCACAGGGAGCAGTATGAGGATGTAAAAACAAGGGATTAAAGACGGCTCTTCATCATCCTGTCCAGCCTTAAACCTTCCTGTGCAACTTTTTTTTTTTTTTTATCAGCAGCAAAAAGGTTTCATGTTGTCTAGTTTGCGTGAACAGGTAGAAAAAAACGATAACGCTTAAAAGAAAACAAGATAAGTTCAACTGTACACATGGAAGAAATCAGGAGCCGCCTGCAATGGAGTAGAGTTTCAGTATCTGGTTGCAGCTCCAGAGACATGTTTTAACAGTTGTGTTTGTGTTTTTGGTGGCATGCTGCCCCAGGGAAATACTTTCCGTTTTATTGCTTCAAATAAATTCAACCTAATTTTCCTCAAACTACATGACAAACACACTTAAAGCTGTGCACATAAAAAGAATCATCCATGCAAAGCTAAAGTATTTTCAGGGTAATAAAATCTCACAAAACCTCAATGAATGATCAACAATGATTGCAACTGATGGACTAATTAATCCAAAAAGTCTCTAGGTTAATAAAACAAACTCACTTTTTTATTGTGTACCATGGGTAGATAATAAAGCAGTGAAGAGTAACTAAGTATATTTACTCAAACGCTCTACTAAGTACAGTGTTTAAATATCTGTACTTGATTATTTCCATTCTACGCTACTTTATACTTGAAATGCTCTACATTTCAGAGGAAAATATCGTGCTTCCCTCAACTATGTTCATTTGACAGGTAGTTACAATTTAGTATCAGTTACTTTTTATTTTACAGAGAATGCATATAATGAGCTTTTAAAAAACAAGAAACCAATAAATAAACCAGTTGTTTCCAACCTTCTTGGCTCATTATAAAGAAATAATGTCTAGTTAAGGTCCCTTGTCATGTTTCAGATGTTTGAGCTGTTAGTAGTTCCACCAAAGAGACCTTTCTCCTCTAAACTACTCAGATTTAAATAAATGTTCAAGATAAGATAAGATAAGATGAACCTTTATTAATCCCCGGAGGGAAATTCGGCCCAAAGAGGTAAAATTATGCATGATTTCATAATGAAGTAAAGATTATAAAGAAGTCAAAAATGCATACAAATATATGTTGTAGAACTTTTTTTTTTTCTTTGCTCCTACCCCATTAATCATCTCATGACCCTTCAGATTTAGCTTGTGACCCTTTGAAAGGACCTGACCCTCAGGTTGGGAGCCTCTGGACCTACCTCACTGTATACACAGAAGTTAAAGGAATAGTTTGACAGTTTGGGGAATACACTTATTCGTTTTGTGGCATTTTCCAATGAGAATACACGGTACAGTGAATACCACTCTAACATCTGTCCGTTCAGTATTAGGTTCCAACTAGCAGTCTGTTAGCTTAGCATAAAGACTGGAAACAGCTGTCTTTTGTTCTCATGTATCTCTCTGCCAGAAAGCGGTTAAGTGTATTTCATGAAATACTGAACTATTCCTTTAAATGTAATTCCCTCTTGCCCAGCCAGAACAGTAAAATGCCACCCCTTGTGTTTCCAAGTGGTATTATTTTTGGCGCTGGTGTCGCAAAGACAACCGTATCGCTTTCCATTTTTCTTGGAACCTAGCAACTACCAACCAGAGACACACTGGAGTTTGCTTTCTACAGATGCTTTGGTTGTTTCACCGTCCACCATTTCCGCTCCTGGGGTTGGTAATTGCAAAGAACTTATATTGATATTCTTGGTAACTGGGGATAGCTACTGATACCTAGCAGGAAAAAATAAAAGTGCTCTCCCTGTTTTGGTTGATGCACTTCCTTTGTGTCCGTTCGAGCCTTTATTTTCTTGGGAGTTCGTACCTGGTACCAGACAGAGGAGCGCTGCATGATTGACATAATTTTGTAGGCCATCCAAGAAGTTAGCATCATTCTGGTTCCCACGACAAAAAGCCAATGGGATTTTTTTCTTCGGATTATTGCAGAAAATAAGCTCTGTGGCAAACAAACTTTATGATACCTGCACATTTTGTTCATTAAGATAATCTTCACAATTGGACACCACTTTAATGATTTTTGATGCGTGAACGCCTGACGTAAAAAGCTAACGTTAGAGTATAAACAAACTACACCACGTTCGGAGCATACACAATGAGGCTGTAAAGGCAGACGAGTCGGCATAATGACGTTTTGTAGTCTCCATCCATCCATCCATCGTCAACCGCTTATCCCGTTAGGGGTCGCGGGGAGGCTTGAGCCGATCCCAGCTAGCTTAGGGCGAAGGCGGGGTTCACCCTGGACAGGTCGCCAGTCCATCGCAGGACACAGAGACAGACAACATATAGACAGACAACCATTCACGCTCACATTCACACCTACGGGCAATTTAGAGTAATCAATTAACCTAAACAGCATGTCTTTGGACTGTGGGAGGAAGCCGGAGTACCCGGAGAAAACCCACACTTACACGGGGAGAACATGCAAACTCCACACAGAAGAGTCCCAAGCCGGAATCGAACCTGTGACCCTCTTGCTGTGAGGCAACAGCGCTAACCACTGCACCACCGCGCAGCCCGTTTTGTAGTAGTTTACTATTATTTATTAATATTTATTTCTTTACCCACTTATTAGCAACCATCTTTTTTAGGACACGTAAAACAATCAAAAGTCACATATTACTGACGTTTTTTTTTTTTTTTGTAGAACAAAACGTTAAACTCTCACCACAGACCTTATTTCAGGCATCATTTAACTGATTTCCAGATGAAGGAATCGGAAGCGCAAAGATGCTAACTCATTTTCAGGTTTTAGAACTTATTCCTGCAGCACTCTATTACAGAGGAAACCAATCTAAACACCAGCGGTGTCGTTTTATAGCCATTGCATTGTACGATTAACATTTATACACGACTTTTTTGCTTAATTTCAGTACATTTTGCTGATAATACTTCTGCACTTTTACTCATGTAACACATTGAATTCTGGGCTTTTACTTGTAATGGAATATCTCTACATTGTTGTGTTGGTACTTGGACTTACTCGGATGTGCAAACTTCTTCAAATCCCCAGTCACAATGCGTCTCATTCTTAGCCTCCGTAATGCGTCATGATTTAGAGCCCCGTCAACGAGGATAAACACTGTCTAGAAGATTTAAAGTTTCTCACCTTTAGACAGAACACCTGACACATTCTCTCGGTCCGTGCTGGTAGGCGTGCGCTCACACCCGCTGACAGACGAGGCCACTTTGAGGCACTCACCCATCAGCGGTGATCAAAGCCAGGGCCCTGGTGTTCTTCATCATCTCTCAGACTGATACCTGGATCTGCTCCCTCCCCACTTTGTTCGCCGGTTGAACGTGCTGATACAGAGCTACGCGAGGGAATCCGTGGTTTACTTTACGCCGCAGTCAATAGCAGCGAGTGAGAGATTGAACGCTTCTGACAGATCTTTCTGTGTTGTCAAGCAATATGGTTTTCACGTCTGCTGCATGTGTGGAGTCTTTGATGTTTCCAGGCGAGACAGAGACTCACCTGCTTACAATGAATCAGATTTTCTTTTGGCAAATTGCGTGAGCCATCCCAGCTGTCACTATGTAGTGTATGTCACGCTCTGACAGTGCAGATGCTTAAAATAAAAATCTGTTTAATGGAAAGAGTTGAGCATTCCTTAAGCTGATGATTAGATTATTTATACAGTGATTTGCTGTTATTTTTTTAGCTCAGAAATGAAGGTAATAATTACCTTGGTTGTAGCCTTTCTTCCTTGAGCACAGAAAATCCTGGAGGGCAAGGTTTTAATGGTTTAATTACAATGGCGTGTGTTAAAGAGGATAACAAGTTCAGAGTATGGCTGATTTCCTGGCAATGATATGCATCTTTTTTTTATTATTATTATGTAGGGAATGGCTAAGATGTGTAATTATGTCACATGTGTGGGCCAGCTTTTACTGTTTCATATCCCTGGAAAAGCGAGACGATGATCTATGACACTGGTATAAACACACCAACAAACGTGAAGCTTTGACTTTTCTTAGAATTAGCACCCACTTGCTCTCATAATTGGGTGGGTGTCATTTATATCGTACTGAGCTGTCTGAGGTGATGATTCACAGTTTTACAATCAGTCCCAGTGGAAATATCCTCAAACTGCCATAGGCAAGGAACACCAGTACACCCCCAGAACCACCGCAGCCCCCAGTCGTCAACATGTTTGTTTGTAGTTTACAGGACTGGTATGTTAAAGGAACAATTTGACATTTTTTGAAAGGTCATGTTTGTACGGTAAATACAAAGCTACAACTAGCAGACGGTTAGCTTAGCTCAAAGACTGGAAACGGGGATGCAGCTAACCAGGTTCTGTCCAAAGGTAACAAAATTTAAATCCACTTCTAAATCTCACTGATTAACCTGTTATATCTCGTTTGTTTGATCCTAACAAAAAACAAAGTGTAAAAACAATGTTTTGATTTTACTGGAGCCAGCTTTCACATCATCTGATAGCTCAACACGAAGGTATGATTACAGAGCTGGTTGTGAGCAATAAAAATTAAGCAAATTGACAGTATAACTCTATGTTTGAGTTTACATTGGACACCAGACTGGCTGATGTGAGGCATCCATGTTGGCTCGATTTTCAGGCACTTCCGTGTTATTAAGTACCAAACTGGATATATCCGAGCTTTCCCAGTTGTAATTATGACTTGGATATTGACATGAACTCTGGGAAGTCACTGCTTCAGTCAAAAAATAGTCCCAAACATAACCCCCGAAAAACCAAAACATGTTCTTTTTACACTTCAGTTTTTGCCTAAATTTAAAAATAAATATATCAGTGAGCTTTAAAAGAGCTAGTAGGCAGATTTTAATATCTTTTGATAGAACCAGGCTAGTTACTAGTTACAGCTTAACAGATATGTGTGTGGTATTGGTCTTTACATCTACATCAGCCACATATTTCCACCAGGAGTTGGTAGAGACCAAAATGGGGCAAAAAGAGAGTAATTATTGGACTTGCATTCGTCAGGTGGGCTGAAACACAATTTCAAATGAATGATAATGTTGCTGGGCCTCACAGCAAGAGGGTCGCAGGTTCGATTCCAGCTTGCGGCTCATCTGTGTGGAGTTTGCATGTTCTCCCGTGTAAGCGTAGGTTTTCTCCGGCTTCCTCCCACCGTCCAAAGACATGCTGTTTAGGTTAATTGATTATACTAAATTGCCCGTAGGTGTGGATGAGTGTGAATGGTTGTCTGTCTATATGTTGTCTGTCTCTATGTGCCCTGCGATGGACTGGCGACCTGTCCAGGGTGAACTCCGCCTTCGCCCAATGCCAGCTGGGATCGGCTCCAGCCCCCCCGCGACCCCTAAGGGGATAAGCGGTTGACGATGAATGATAATGTTGCTCTCTAAGTGCTTGATGTGTAAAAAGCAACTATTTAACAGCTTCAGCTTCTGTACAGATTTAACAAATAAATATATCAGCAATGATGTTGTGCTTGTAAGCAGATTTTGTTACCTTTTGCCAAGCAAGCTGCCCTCCTCATTTCCAGTCTTTATGCTAAGCTAAGCTAACTAGCTACTAGCTATAGCTTCATATTGAACAGATCTTCTCATCTATAGCAGCTTTTAAGGTAATAAGCAGCTAAAGACCCACATATTTCCAGCAGGAGTTGGTGGAGACCAAATCAGAGCCAAAAGAGAGTAAATATTGGACTTACATTGATCTCTGGCCTGAAATATTACTTCAAATGAATGATAATGCTGCTCTGTAACTGCTGGGTGTGTAAATAAGCAACTGTTTGCTGAGAGCGTCCCCATATCAACTCGTTTCTGCTGCTCCCAAGTTGCCAAGACAGTTATTGCACGTTGAAGTATTTCTGAAAATATCAAACTATTCCCATACTGCTTACAGCACTGGTATGTTAATGACTATGAAAAATTGACATGTCAAAGGAAAAAGCAGTTTATCCAACAGGCTCCCAGTCTTATGGAAACAGTATTGAGTAGTGTAAAAGTATTCTTGTCTTGACCAAATCAGTCTTGCTTTTATCTGTTTCCAAACCTCAAAATCACAACAAAAACACAGAACGATCCAACACGCAGCCGGGGCAGCGTCTATTAAGTTGTTTATTTTGTCTGCTGTCAGAGAGAAAAAGTCAGAGAGAGGGGGAGAAGGAGGCTGTTGCTAATCCCTTATATATATATATATATATAAAAATATTCCAGTATATTGAAAAGACAAACAAGGACTAACTTTGTTGTGGTGGAACTAGAGGCAAGTCTTTAACAGTGAAGAAGGGGTCATGTTGGTTTTGTAGATAAGTGATCCGTGTCCCGCTGCCAAGCCTAAACAAATTCCATTTCAGGCAGCTCACCTCCGTGGCTCGTCTTTATCTCCTCTTCTATCTCAACTGAAGGCACTTGACATTTGGGGAAGGGTTAGGGTAAGATTCGAGCTGGAATTCTTTCAGCTTCACATTTTAGCAAAATGAAAACACACCAGTTGTAGCACTGTGCATAAAAATGCTGCTTCCAGAGCTCTTCTTGGACTGTTTCTTATCTCGCTAACAGATCCCAGTCTCCTATACAGTAATTCATTATAAATTAGTTATTTCAGATAAGAAGAACACGTAGTAGGAAACAGACTCACAATCTTAAATCATAACTCGCCCCGGTATACATACTGTATACATTTGTTATCTCGTTTATTCAATTTTCCATCATTACATTACTCAAACAAGCAGTATTAATAAAAGAAAGTACTAGTATGTCTTTCAGTGTTGGCCATTTTGACATGTTGTTATAAACTACAGTAATTGAGGTCTGCAATCCACAGAATCTACATCACACATACACGGGGCAGACTCATTTTTCACCAGAGAGCTCATGGAAATTTTCATGTGCTGAAAAAGAAATCAAGGTTTGTTTATATTCGTCCATGCACATTGGGCAAATAAGAACTGACGTGGCACCTGAGTGAATTATCTGGAATGAAAAAATAAGCATAAGGTGAAATTTTAAGAGAAGAATGGTGGCTAAACTTAGATGGCTTTTAAAAAAAGAAGACTCTTTAGGAATTGCAGTCGACTGGGCAGCGGAGAGTGAAAGAAAGAGGTTTGCCTGTGTGACCTTCCTTGGTGTCTGGCACCATATAATTGTATCTTAGGGCAAGATTTTCCAGTGATGGTTTTAAAGGGAGAAATAATGACTCATTGGATTTAGTTCTGTAGGTACCGTCCTTTGCATCATGCCTCATTGGGCCAACATTATTTAGAGATAAAACGTATAATTAATCTGGTAAATAGCACTTCTTAGAGGCTGTAATTAGTGTGGTAGCTACAGAGAAAAGTCTGCGTCTGTGAAAAATACCGTGCTTTCCTATAGTGAGACAGTTTTTTTTTTTTATTCTGCTTTAATTTTTATCATTGCAATTTGCAAAGCACTTTGTACGAAATGTGCTATAGAAATAAATACCATCTCTTCACCACGCCATTATTGATGGTACTGTAATTTCCCTTGATGTCTGAAGTGAAAGGATAGGTCCATATGCATTCTGTTCTGTTTTTTTAATGGAAACACCCACTCAGTCATTGCAAAAAGCAGTGACGTAGGTTACCAAAGTAAGCTAATTGAATAATGCGACTGCTAGCACCAGCTGAGTCAAAGTTAGCTTAGAATTTTTTGCAGTGGGGGATGTCTATATGTCTGCATTGTGCAAGGTAAAATTACTGCTTTTGTGAATGTAGTCTGGTGTCTTTAAAGAGAGCGATATGTCTCCAGTTCCCCATCAGAAAAGGCTGTCTGATGGTGAGATACAGCAGCTGTGGACGGGAGCAGCGAAAAAATATATTTTAGACACCTAAAAAAATCAATAGCAGTTTAATTGTATGCTGTGTTTAGAATAATTTTGCCATTTTACCTTACCATCAGACATCACTTTCCAACAGGGGACTGAAGCCATTGTATCGCTGTCTTCAAAGCCACCAGACTCCATTCAAATGGTAATTTGTGTGAATTTCGGATCAGAACTAACGTGGCGTCCACAACAGTATACTGCTTAGCCTCTGTGCCAGTACTCCTGTCCGCTTCTCCAAACTGTCAGCATGCCATTCTCCTTGCAAGTTATTGTATGTAACGTTAATACACTGACTAAGGATGTTTAAATATACTGTACATTTAGCAGCAGTATCATGCAGAAACCTACGTCAGGTCATGTGTGAAAAAGTATTTAGAAGGGTTTGGGAAAATATTTTGATGTGAAAACGGGGAAACTACAGAATGATATACAAAACCTAAAAAAATAAATATGTGGACCTTTTGATATTCATATTGGCCTATTAATTCATAATTGTTTGTCTTTGTTTCTGCTGCAGATTTCTGACAACCAGCGAGTGGACCCACTGGGATCATGGATGGACTTTGTCAAAAGACCGGTTGGCAACTTCCCTGGAAAGTGTCGCAAACGCAAACGACCCCTGGTAAACCCAGTAGATACTAGACTGTGTGTCTTGCTGGTTTTCAAACAAGCGTACTTGTAGATAATGACATTTGTTCTACAGTAATTGGTGAATAAGACAAACTTACATAATGATTTTCAGATCAGGTTTGATGCATGATGATGTTTTGTCTGGTCTTTTCCTCCACTAGCCGGGCCCACCTGGTCCCCCAGGTCCTCCTGGCCCACAGGGACCTCCTGGCTCTCCTGGAGCTGAAGTGACCCAGGACGTTCTTCTCCAGGAGTTCAAAGACATGATTAAAGGTAGAACCATGTTGATTTTCCAGCCCAGACACATTTCAGCTCCTCATCCATTAATTTCACAGAGATAACCTACAGTTACAGGAAACACTTGGATATATTTCATCACATTATCATGAAAGAATAGTTTAAAACTCCATATTAACTCATTCTGGATGTGTTTCTGTCAGAGGCTACGGAGAGGAGAGCAGCAGCATTGGACAGACAGACCAGCCCCAGCCAGCTACCTACGGCTCTCCTCACCCTGGAGGGGATGACCTCCTACCGGCGAATAGAGGAGGCTTTCCACTGCAAGCTCAAGGGACCTGTGGTGGTTGACAAGAAGACTCTGGTGGAGCTCCAGAACTTTCAGACAGTATGTTTGTTTGAAACCAAGTAAATGTTTATGAACTGGTTTAGCCGCTCTCCCTTTGAATGGCTGTAAAAGAAAAGTTTTGGCTTATCCTCCTCTGCATGGTTACACGCTTTGTTTCTGACCCATTTGCTCCCCTGTCTTAACTGTGTTTGAAAGAGCGAGTGTTTGGTAATCATCGCTTAGTTTGCATGTGGGGGAATTACGAGAGGATCATCCCTCACTGGTAACTGGCACTGGCAAAGTGTGCACTGCCACTCGGAGACTCAGACTGGCTCTTTGGTCAAAAATATCTACTTTTTCAATTCTACACATCACTCTCTGGGCGGCGTACAAAAGGCGCTCTGTCTCTGACTTGGAATAAAGTGTGGAGAGGACAGAAATAAACACTGTTTGAAACAGCATGCTGTAGTGGAAGAACTATGCCATGTTGGGATGGGCTGACGAGGCTGAAGGAGGGAGGATTAAGCTTTGCCGAACTATTTAACACAGCACTATGTAAGAATAGGCGTGTTAACTATGGCTTTGGAAGGATATTTACATGTTTTTGCAGAGTCATAAGTACAGAGAGAAACAACGGGAGACACAAGGAGGCAGAGGATTCAAATTAAAATGTCTTTTTGGGGGGCTTATAAGCCTGGTCACAACAGGAAATGGAAGAGTGAAATTTTTCCATACGTCTTCAGGAAATATCCATAAGCTTGGTGACACAGTAATATCTCACAAGGCTAGTTGGTAAACAGCAGCCGGCGCTAGTTCTCCAAAGTCTCCCCCACATTCTATATAACTGTAAATCAAGGAACCTGTCTATGTCTTCTTCACATATCTTGAGAACAGTTCATCCGATCTGCTTCACACTTGGGTGTACTGCTTATGACTCAAGGGAGCACAGTGTTGAATTTTGCGCAATTTGAATGCACGACACACAACGGCTCATTGACTGATATTCACTTTTACTGCTGGATGCGGGATACACAAATGTTACAACAAACATTTTCTTCACTTCCTTGGAGTCAACGATTGATGAGCGGTTGTCAAAAACGCTGCAAGCAGCAATACCAGGAGCAATTGTCCTGTCCCAAACTGGCTTGCACTTCAGATGGCCAAGCCCTGAACGGGCATTGCTCTAGTTTTATTCAATACAGAGTTACTGAAAGGGGGAATGACAGTCTCCAAGCTAGGAAACTTACTTGCTAATTGTCAGTCAACTCTATGCTTATGCTATGCTCTATGCTTTATCCTTTATGACAGAGTAGGGTAACAGTTGGATGTTGCGACACAGCTAACAAGCTACGATAGCTTTCTCAATCTTGTACTCTCCCGATTCTCCATTCCCTCAACTGCTAGCTATTGATCAAAGGAACACCACATAAAACACAAGTCCACTGATTGTAATGATTCCATTGACATGAATTAATTTCATTATTCATTTTAAGTGCTGGTGTGACCGGGCCTTTAGGAGTGTCTGGGCTGAAGTGCCATTGAGCAAGACACTACCTGCCTACTGTTCTGTAGCTACGCCAATTCATATTTAGCTTCCAGAGGAGGGGTGTTTAGAAATGACCAATGCATTACTGCTCTAAAATGTAAACATATTAATTCAATGTTTCTGTGCTTTCAGCCACCAGCTAAAGGAGCCTTCCTTAGAGGGTCAGGAATGGACCAGTCCACCGGGAGATTCACAGCTCCCATCACTGGGATCTACCAGTTCTCTGCTAATGTCCACATTGGTAAATCACACAGTCACTGTCTTATATGGGATATATATATACAAAGGAATTAAGGGTCTAAAATGGTCACAAAACAGTTCTGATTGAACACTTAAGACGGTTAATTGACTGTTCGCTAAACCCCATCCCCCTTAGTTACTGTTGCTACACCTGTAACGCATTCAGACTTATTGGTTGGCTAGCTGATTAAGCTAACTTTAGCTCCATGATTTGGTTGAAAAAGTTGTCTCTGGATGACTAATTTTTAAATGACAACCCTGTAAAAGGGTCTTCAATGTGCACTTAATGTCTGCATACATGATATTGTGCTAGACTGAGACTATAGCTGCATGTACAAGGCAGGCATCTTCACCAATTGATAATTCATTTGGAAGATATGGAAATAAAGAAATGGCATTGTTCTTGTATTATAGTGTAGAGCTAGTGAGTCCTAGTATTGTTGGTCTGATACAGAAAAATGAAAGATCAGACTAGTTTGTTCTAATATAAACCTGTTTGGTTGCTTAGCTCACATACTTTACTGGTTTTATTGTTACAAGAGAAAAGATTTCTAGGATGAAGACTAACCAATATGTTTAGGAAACATAATGCTAACTCGGGTAGCATTGGCTGGAGTATAAACTTCCCCAAATCCAATAAAGAGAAGGACAGGACCCTAACATTAGCCCAAGCATGCTGCTAATGCAGTAATAGCAGGTATGGTTATTACTGCAGGAAGCAAGCAAGCTAGTTAGTTGGATATGCAGTTACAGCTTTTACCTCTTGGGTACTGCCGAGGTGCCCCTGAGCAAGGCACCAAACCCCCAACTGCTCGGGGCGCTTGTCAGGAGCAGCCCCCTCACTCTGACACCTCTCCAATTGTTGCATGTATATGGACCTGTTTGTGCATGTGTGTGTATTAGTTAACAGAGTGAAAAAAATTGAATTTCCCCTAGCGGGACTAATAAAGGACTATCTTCTTCTTCTTCTTCTTACGTTAGAGCAGATAAACAGTTTAATCCATTCTCTAAAATTTGCTCTTGTTTTTGGTGCTGGAAAGGCAAAAAAAAAAATACACGACCATCTAAACTCTCACACACAGCCGTACAGCTTTGGGATGTGGAGAAATCCAAAGCTTGATAGGCCCGTTGTGTGTAGTTACAAGGATTCGACATGGGATTTTAGTAAGCGATCATTTCAAGAGGAATAAATATTTGTGAGCGATGGGTGAGTCAGTATCTTTATGTGATTGTGAATGTTTTGCCTCTTTACAGACCACAATGAGGTGAAGAGGAGCAAGAGTCAGCTGAAGGCCAGGGATAATGTTCGGGTGTTGATCTGTATTGAATCGCTCTGCCACAGATACACGTAGGTATTCTGTACCATTTAGTGAGTTTACATGTGCACTGGTATCCCAGTTTTGAATTCTGGTTTTGATGTTTACATGGAACATGATGAACCTGGTTATTCATGAATATAAAGCATCTGAAAAATATCAGGTTTTTGATTCATCTGTGTGCATTTTTGTCTTGGGACTCTTCAACACCAACACGACATCAGAGATCTAGTGGCGATAAAGACGGCCGGTTGTTGCCTTTTAGCCTCCATGTTCTGTACCAACAGCACATGTTCAGAAATCTGGATAGGAGGTTTACGTCCCAAAGTATCCTGGTTCCTACTGGAGTACTACAGGTTGCATATCCTGGCTCTCAAATCCGGAAAAAGTCCTTAACTAGGTTTCTGAAACCTAACTGGGGAAACTCCAAGTGCCTGATTATAACCGGAACAGAGCACACGTAAATGCCGTAATTGCTAAATATTCTGGAGAGCTCAATATAGTACTTTACCTAACACACTATTACTTCAACAGATTGTATCCATGTGGTTTTCATTTATGGCTAAAACACATGCCGGTCAGTCAGACCACGTATCACCAATAAAAGTTCATAAAATTGATCTTAGGAAGTGATCAATCTGACTGCAACAACCACACTTTAAATTCTTGAAATTCTTGTTTGGACAAATTGTTTACTTTCCCTGTGTAACAGTGATATTTTATTGGTGTTTAATGTTGCCTTAACTGTCACCAGAATTTATGAGCTGTTAAAGGTGTTGTCTGTTACAGTTTGTGTGGAACCAGTTTGGCATTTCCTGTATAAAAGCAGAGCAGGTCTCTTAAAGGAAATGTCCTCTCACTTGGAGCCCTCGTCCCTGTCGCCTAACTAATCTTTATAGACTCACCTTTGACACGTCAGGCAGCCTGTTATTCGCTGCAGCACAGCAGTGAAATGCCCTTCTTTGGGATGCAGGAGAGTATTTGATACAGCAATTTTACATGGCGAAAAATTACACATCCAGTCGAGGAAGGTTCTGAGTTCTTTCCAATATTTCAAAATTTCTATTTACATAAAGTCGGTGAAAAGTGCAGAAATGAATTGCTCCCTAAAGTCTCCCCCGGACTGAGCAGCGCTCCACAGCCTCCCGTCTAGCTTGGTACAATGAGGGGAACGTATAAATAATATTATTGTGATGGGTTACCTAACCCAAGAGTCCTTGGCTTTTTTTTTTTTTTTTTTTTCTATCGAGCCAAAGCCCCAGCTAGTCTCGCCCTCCCACACATGAAAATGCAGAGAATGTGAAATGAGGCTCATTGTGATGGCAGTTGGAGTGAAGACAAACATGATTGATTTGCCATAAAAATGTAGCATTTTCCACTTAACAGGAGCCAGCGCTCTCACTGTGTGGTTAAAGCCTGCAGCGATGTTACAGACATCTATAGACTCTGAGGGCACCAAGTTGTTAAAGAATAAGTTTGACATTTTGGGAAATAAGCTTATTTTCTTTCCATCTGAGAGTCAGATGAGAAGATTGATACCACTGTCCCACACTAAGAGATGTTGAAAATGTGAGAGACCCCACACATAATGAAGTTATGCTAAATTTCGCAGAATAGTGTGTAGTGAGCAACGATTTGGTCAGATCAGCACACCACACACTAACAGATTCATTCATGAACAATTCTGACTAAAAAATACCGAAATCTCGCCAAATCTCTCTCAATTGTGATTTTAGTGTAAGCGAACATGGTGGACAACAGGCAGGAAGAATTATGGATGGATGAAGACATAGAGACACGTTGAATAAACACTTGTGTTGTTGACATAAATCAATGAGTTGGTCCTGCATTTCTGAGTTTCGTGTTTTGCTTTAACTCATGCACCAGCCGCCGCCATTCTTTAGTAAACTTGGTTGTCAGTGGGCTATCGTTATTTCTCACGTGACTGTGTCGTCGGCCGTCCTCGGGGTTCCCCACACACAATATGTTTTAAAATCGGTGCAGCCAGGATGGACGCCCGAGCCGATCGGGGCTTGTAAAAATCACTCTTAATATACCTCACACCACAGGAATATCTGGATAATCTTCAAAACCGTCAAAAAAATCGAGGGAATCAGGCCCAAAATGGGCTTGATTTTTGTGTACTGTGTACCTGGAATTAGCATCAAGACAGAAACAGGAGGAAGCAGCTAACATGGCTCTGTCCAAAGTTAACAAAATCCCACAGGGTTATATATGGTAAAAGTGTTGTTCATACACTTTGTTTTTTGTATGACTTAAACAAACAAGATGTAACAGTTAGTGAAGTTTAGGTACCAGTATGCAGATTTAGACTGGGCCAGGCTAGCTGGTTCCCCTATTTTCCTGTCTTTGTGCTAAGCTAATGGTGGTAGTTTCATATTCGGTACATAAGTGGTATCAATATTCTTCTCATCTAACTCTCATCTCTAACTCTCATCTAAAACATTTCTCAAAATATTGAATGATCCCTTTAAAATAAATCTTTTTGCACTTTAACAAGGTCTTAAAGAATGCAAGTTTGCCACAAATTGTTGAAAACGATTTTCAGAAATGTCTTTTTTTATATGATTGCAGCTCACTGGAGATGATTGTCGGATTAGAAAGTAACAGCAAGATATTCACTGTCAGCGTGCAGGGGCTGCTGGAGCTACAGGTGAGCGGCACACTAATAACACAAACTTTAAATATCTGTATTTGTGCAAATCTTTCCTGCATCAGCGTTTGTGTGTTTTCCTCTGCAGGCTGGGCAGTACACCTCCATATTTGTGGATAACGCAGCAGGCGCTTCCATCACAATACAGAACGGCTCCGATTTTATGGGCATGCTGCTCGGTGTATAGCCTCACAACAAGCTATCCACTGCTGCCGTTTTCTTTCTGAGTTTTTATTTTTCAACGGACTGCTTATGAGCACCACCACACAGTACCAAACCATGGGGGAGGTTTGAAAGAAGGAAGTGAGGCTGACATGGACTTGATGGCTTGTCAGATGGTGAAAAGACAGTGTGAAGAACTCAAGGACTGAGTTTGTTTTTCACAGTGCATCACTGCCACTTCCCTGAGGAACTTAGGTGCCTGTTGCTTCACCAGTAAAATAACCTGAAAATAAAGCAGTGAATATGTCTGTTACAGTATATTTTTCATGGTTGTTGAAGACCTTTGCCGTAAACCAAATATTGACGTTGTTAATGTTCTCTGGTTAGATGTTGGAAGAGCTAGGGAACAACAAGTATGTGCATTTAATGTATATTGATGTGTTAATGTTTTTTTTGTCTACATGATCAATTAAGTACACTCTCATGAATTATAGCTATATTTTATCTTGGATTAAATCTCACATTTATATATGTTATATGGTACATAGACTGTGAGTACACTGGACAATGGAAACATGCTCGATAGACAGAATAAGGCCTCACATGAGCTTATCATTTATATGTAATTGCATGTTTTGTAACATAACTATAGAGTGCTACAGGAATTAGTACTAAAACCTGGAAAATGAGTCTGAATTTATGCATTTTCGGTTCCTTCGTCTGGAAGCCAGTCTGCTTTTTGAATGGGTTTTTAGTTAGATGCCTGAGATAAGGTCTGTGGTTAACACAAGCTTCAGAAATTTTAATGTTTTGTTTGGTATAAAATCAGTGAAATCCGATTCATGAATTTTGAACCTTTTATGTGTCTTAAAAAAGTGGTTGCTAACAAGTGGCTAAATGACACATCCACCTTTACAGCCTCATTGTTTATACACAAACTCATGCAACCGTGGCGTAGTTCGGTTATAGCCTTGCGATAAAGTTTGCTTTTTCTTCTGCCGATTGTGGTCACGCTTCAGAAATCATAAAAATGGTGTTCATTTGTGAAGATTACCTTGCTGATGTGTGAATGTTTGTTTGCCACGTCTTACTTTCTGCAATAATCCAAAACCCAAGGGAAAAATCTCATTGGCTTTTTATCGAGGGAACCAGTGTGATGCTAACTTCCTGGTTGGTTACTGCATTTTTAGCCATGCTAATGGCATTTGGTCCACTATTTTGGTTCAGGTCAAAATCTCTCAAATATTTGATGGATTCCCATGACATTTTGGCACATTTGTGGTTTTGAGTAAAGTATCACATCATCTGGTTCACATATCCATGTTGAGTAAATGTAACTAATGCTAGCATGCTATCTGCTGAATCAGAATGTTAGCATTGACATTGTGAGAATGTTAGCATGCTGCTGTTAGCATTTACGAACCGTTGTGCCTCAGTAGAGCCTTAAAGAGCCGCTAGCATCGCTGTAGACTAGCATGACGTATTCACATTACAACGGAAAGACAACAGTTGGTTGGTGCTGTATTTACCATTCCTGGTCTCCTAGTACCAAATGGTACCACGTGAACTACAGAGTCAGTGTCGCTAGCAGTAGGTCGCAACATTTCAGACGCTCAGTGTTTTTGTAACAAAAATCTCAGCTCCATGTGCATGCTGATATTTCATGCAGAAAATATCTGTTTTGTTTGGTCTCAATTTGATGCTAATTTTATTATTTTACATTTTACTTCTGGAAATTCAAAGACATAAATAATTGGTTCTCCATCCATCTTTCAGGTCAAGCAGTGGTCAACAACAATTGGCTGCGCTCACAGATGTCTGTGTAGCTCAGGTCAAAGTTCAACAAATTTGAACTTTCTGCCGTCACAACACGCCACAATAATGGAGCGTGCAAAAGCTGTTTTTCTGCGATAATGTGAATACGCCGTCAGTCTTGTCTAAATGTGTCAGACGAATTGACCTTTTGACCAAGAGAGCTGCAAGAGAACGTTTTCTTAACTTCAAGATTATTTTTGCAGTCTATTTTGTGTTATCATTTATCATATGTTTATTTTTTGCCATATTTTATTATTTTCTTGACATATAGATGTTTGTAATTTATAACTAATACACCAGTAACAATGGAAAGCAATGAAATTTGATATGGTATTTATGTTTGAGGAAATGTTTGGATCACTTGTTGATTGACACTCTTGTGGACTCGTGAAACCACAGATTATTGCAAGAATAAAATTATATCTTTTTGCTATTTTTTTATTACCCATACTATGCTGTAATTTGAAATTAAACTTTTTAAAATATTTCCATTTGGTATCTCTGCACTTAATAAGGATTTTTTTTTTTGTGCACGTAAAAGGTCTGTGAAGTTACAAAGCCCAAAGTCCACAAAGTTTATCTCCCCCACAGAAACACTGCTGCTTAACTGCCTGAAACACCTTGCTTGAAGTCCCGCCTTTTCCGCTGTAACATAGTGATGTCACCAAGTAACACGTTCGCATAGTGGCTAGTTTGGCACATGGTCAGAGCTAGTTAGAGTGGAGTGGGAGCTCAAACAGAGGTTGAACCAGTATGCCAAAAGTAAAGTGTTTTTTTAACAAGAAAGCATATAAACACGTTCTAGTAGAAACCCAAAATACATATGAACCTAAAAATAAAAGCAAAGTTGTTCCTCTTTAAATACCTTGTTATCTTTTGCTCAGGGGAGGTATTGATTGGTCAGTATCTCAAATTTATTAATGAAAATGTCCTCTGGAGTTCAACAACACTTAACATTTCTCTGTGGCATCATTTGAATTGCAAAATACCCAGAATACCTCAAATACCTGTGCAAACACTGGCTGGTTGCCACGTGAATTCATGACTACCTTTAAAATATTATTAAAAGATGTTAGTGTCTGAAATGAGACCCTCTGTATGTCATTCGGGATCATGTGTCCAGGGAGCTATATCTATATTACCTTTTGTCCAGGCTGTTATCCATGTATTAAATACGGTATTTCTCAAGTTTCTCGTTTAATTAAAACTGAAATAGCTGTTGTCCATCACAACGTACTGCAGTCCAGTAAATGGGACTTTATTGCTACTCGTTGAAGATGATTAGAAAATCCTTAATATCACTATATTGTTTCTTGGGTGGTCTCACAAAGCACTTATTAGACGGACTTTATTGCACAAATGCTTGTCCAGCCAGTAAAATGAGCTTGTTTGCATCATTGCATGAATGCCTTATAATAGAGGCTTCTCATGGAAGCATTGCTGAGATGCCAAGTGTCACATACTGTACCCAAAGAACCAACCACAAGAACGTCGCACCCACGTGCTATTTCAGCCACCTACTGTAGCACACATTTCAGACGGGAATGGGCTGCTTGCTGAAAAGCCAAAATTTTGAAAACAAACATGAAAAATGAAAGAATGAACTGCCAAGCATATTTAGGTACCAGTTAATATGTGGTCTTATTTCCCCACAGCTTAGTTTTCTCATAAACTACCAGTCAAGAGAAATGTTTTGAAAGTGACAAATGAAAATAAAGATGTTGAAAATAGCTCAGCCAGAATTTATAGTGTATATTTGGTGAGTGGGATTTCTAAAGTATATTCGCTTTCCCTTTTTTTCATAAGCTGCAGTCTTTCAACATGTTTAACAGTGCAGGGATGACAGACGATACATGTTTACATAATATTTGCCTTTTCATTGCTCAAGAAGCAGGAGAATGGCACACACTTGTGAGTTTTGATTGTCTTATGTTTTTTTCTTTCCAAAATGTGTTTAATGACAGCTATGTGAGCATGCCGTAACGCATTCGCTGCCCTGCAGTGGAACATGGAGCCTGCCAAAGTGGTTGCGAAACCACCCTGCGCCACGACTCTGACAGGAATTTCCCATCGCCCCATTATCAGCATCAGACAAGCTGAGTGATTGCAATTACATCTGCCGAAATGCTAAGAGCAACTGCCTTTTCTCCTTTCCTTCGGAGAAGTGAGGTATTATGAATGGCCCCATTGTGGATCTGTGAGGTTTCTGTCTGCCCAGTAAACCAACATAGTTGTGCTGTGTTGCTTTAATGAGGCCTTAATTACGAGATTCCTCTGCCTTAGTGACTCATTGGGTGACAGCTTTAAGCAAACCCCTGTGTACAGGCGTCCCTGAGACAAAGAGACATTTCTAATACCTTATGCTTTGCTTACTCAAAATTCATATAAATCAGGACAGTCAATCCACATAAGTTCTCTTTATTATCAAAAACTCCAAATGCGCACAGTCCAGCATGGTTATAAGAGGTGACCATAGTTGGAGCCCAAATATGAGGAAGATGTGACATTTTGGCGAGAGGCCAGCCACCGGCCCAAGCATTCTGTCTTTCTTCTCTGTTTGTCAGCACTTCCAAACATGGCTACCTGCAGAGAGGAACAGACACTGAGACTCTCTCTTAGGGATGCCAGGCTCCTGTATATTATGTTTTTAGCATGCCTTGGATTTTTTCACTGCAGCCTAAGTTACTCCAGACAGAGCCGAGCAGTCCAAGTCCTGCTGATACCGAGGCAGCCCTAAACAGACCTGTTGCTGTGATACCGTCCCAAGTGGAGAGGAAGATGAAAGATAAATGTGATGCAGTGGAACTCATTATTTGCAGTTTTTCACACTAAGATTAATGTATTTGCGTATTTGGGTACCACTTTCTGATATGGCACCTTTTACACAGGGTTTATCAACTAGTATTAATGGCCTTACTGATGTTAAACAAACACTAATGTTTAATAGATCTGTCGGGCAGTCAATCGATTGAAACATTCAATGACGACTGATCGCATCGCATGATTGTCCATGATTAATGCCGATTGATCGCACATTAATTTCTTATCTGTTCAAAATGTACTTGAAAGGGAGATTTGTCAAATATTTTATACTCTTATCAACATGGGAGTGGGCAAATATGCAGCTTTATGCAAAAGTATGTACCCATCCATCCATCCATCTATCTGCAACCGCATATCCCATTCAGGGTCGTAAGGGGGGCTGGAGCCAATCCCAGCTGACATTGGGCGAAGGAAGGGTACACTCTGGACAGGTTGCTAGTCCGTCGCAGGGCTGACACATAGAAAGAGACAACCATTCATGCTCACATTCACCCCTACGGGCAATTTTAGAGTCATCAATTAACCTGCATGTCTTTGGATGGTAGGAGGAAGCCGGAGAACCCGGAGAAAACCAACACTAACACTGGGAGAACCTGCAAACATAAGGGCCCCAAACCGGATTTAACCTGAGACCCTCTTGCTGTGAGGCGACACTGCTTACCACTGAACCACCTAGCAGCCTCAAATGTATATATTTATTATTATAAATCAATTAACCCTCACAGGTACTGCATTTAGCATGAAAACATGCTCAAATCATAACATGGCAAACTGCAGCCCAACAAGCAACAACAGCTGACTAGACAATGACTTGCCCCAAACTGCATGTGATTATCATGAAGTGGGCATGTCTGTAAAGGGGAGACTCGTGGATACCCATAGAACCCATTTACATTCACACATCTAGAGGTTGGAGTATTTCCATTTTATGCTATTTTATACTTGTACACTGCTACAATTAATAGGCAAAATAAAATAATAGTTTTTACCCCACTAGATTTTAATTTACATTTACTTGTTCCTGGGTTTTTGTTTCCGCCTCTATGTGATTTGCTGTTTGGCTTAGAAACTTACTTTATTTTTCAGAAGAGAAACTCAAACACAGCTCACGTCTTTATCCAGTCTGCAGGACATTATATTGTTATAGCCTACCTGTGCAAATTGAGTGCCATGACCACTTTTCTGTCGCTGACGCAAACCAAATATGTCATATCTTCCTCTGAATAATCTCGTACTAATGGTGTTTGGGCGGTTTCAAAATCAGACAGCGGCTATGTCAGTATTTTCAGCAATTTAGTTCTCAAATTGCAGCTGTCAAGTGCAATTGAGTCTTCCCTCAGTCAAGCATGGCCCCTAAAAAGGTTTTTGTCTCTCATGTCTCTGTCATGTCTACATCTCTGCACCTTTACAGGTTCACTCAGCAACCTCTGGTGCAATTACGCAAAAAGTTATATGAGGACAAGGGACACATCAGAAACACTGGTCCAGCTTGACATCTATGCACATACACACCTCACAGCATGGACAGGTAGCAGGAAAGAGTCTGGTGCAGTTGGAGTGGAGACGGTGGGTTTTAATGACACAGTATCTCCCAGAACGCCGTTCCCATAATTATGCTCTGTCTGACATGGATCTGTCATTGGCTTTGATTGTTTGTCCTGATGCCCACCTCCTCGGGGAGAAAAGTGTAGAGGGGAGGGGAGGGTTAGGTGGATGTTTGGATCCCATCGAGCTGGACAGGTTGCATTCAGGAGCCCATGGGAGGCCCAAACTGGAGCCATTGGTGAGATTGGTATCGTGTTAATGGCTCCACAGGCTCCAAGATACATAGCAGCAAAACCATAAGAGGCACTGGAATGTGGAGCTCCCTTGAATCATTGTCATAATTAGGGACAATTGCACACGCAGACCCAAGACCTATTGTGCTCATTTGGAACCTGCTTTGTCTGACTTATCTCAGGCCTCTCTGCACTGCTTTTGTGTGTGTTAAAGGACTAATATGACATTTTGGGAAATGCGGTTATTAGATTTTTTTTTTTTGTCGACAGTCAGATGAGAAGATTGATACCACTCTTATGCCTGTGTCTTTAATGTGAGGCTACAGCCAGTCGACAGTTATCTTAGCTTAGCATAAACACTAGAAACTGTGTGTAATCTGGTCTCATGGAACGGCGTATAGATATCACGACATTACAGGGACATTCGGCGTGTCATGACTATGCATTTTAGGATGTTCGCATGTCATTTCTACATTGCTTATCATGTGTACGCCACACAAACTTCCACACTCAGATTTAGGCAAGGTAACCACTTAGTGAGGGTACGGGAAAACGTCATGACAAACATCACTAACTTATAATGTCACAGTACGAAAAGCACAGGTGTAAAAAATGAAATGAATGATGGCTGGATTCCATTTAGCTGCTTTGATTTCAGGGTCCAGGTATTGTGCATGCTGGCTCAGTGTCGCTCTCACTGGGACACCTGAATAGAACAGAGCCATCGTCAGTGTTATTAGTAACACCTGTGCTTTCCCTGCTCTGACAACTCAAAATGTCTGCTGTGACAAAGTGTGGGCTGTGGGCTACTACTTTGCAAACTGACACCTTTAAAATATCGAATTAGCTGTTAGTAGTTAGTGTTTGCAATTTAGCCAGAGATATAGAGACAACTACCACTGATTTACTTTGACACTGAAGAAAACTTACTCACTCATAAGGAATGCCTTTTTTTTTTTTTTTTTTTTTTTTGGATGATTTCCAAGCGGATTTAAAGGTGTGTATTTGTGATGGACACCAGAGATAAAGATATCCTCAGAATGAATAAGTCACACTACCTTTGACAATATGTATATCATGTCTGTTTGTTTAGATGTGACTGAGTTATGAGTTTGAGAAGGATTCAGATTTTACATGAAAGGATTTGGGTGTTTTGAAGTGCGTCTGTATGAGATACTTCCATAGTACTTGTATTACAGTAGCTGACAGTTGGTGTTCAGTTTCCCGTCCAAAAGGGAGGGAAAGTGCTGTATGATAAAGCATGAAAATATTCTAAATGCAGCGTACACTTAAATGGGAATCTTTTTTTTTTTTTTGGTGTGTCTTTCTTTTGGGTGGCTAAAATATGCTTTTCTGCCGTCCCCGTCCACAGCATTGCTTTGCTCCAATGTCGGTACTCCTGTCTGTTTCTCCAAGCTGGGGGCGTGTTGATCATCATCTACTGTAAGTAATATGCCTACTATGGATAAGCACCTCATACAGCCCCACTTCAAGACACCCAAACTATCCCTTTAATATCCCGCATGAGCTATTTGTCAACTTTTACTGCACCTGCTGACAGTGTAAGCGGGCCAAACTACATTAACTACTACCAGTTTTCTACCTGTACCTGTATGCACCTGTTCCTTTAACCACATGTAGTAGCCTATCTTTGTTGCCGCACGTTCCAGATTTTGCTTCTAGCTAATGTTCATCTGTTTAAATTTACAAGCCTCCAGTTACACCAGTGTGTTCTCAGGGTCCCTTATGTAATAGCAGTTGTTATGAAAAACATGTCAGACATCCAGTGTAATACCTGCCTCTCCGTAAGACAGATGATTAGGCCTTAAATAGCACTATTGACACTAATAAGGGCAAATATCCCTCATTATCTTTTCCCCGAGTGATAGCAGAGGATAGAGCGGTGCCGGTGAGGCGACTCGGGCGTGGGGGCTCATGGGAATAAAACAGCAGACCTGGTTCTTGTTGTGTTGTGTAGCTCATGTCGGAGGGTGTGGTGAGTCTGAGGTTGATGGTGTGTGGATAAGATAAGGTACTGCAGTGATAAGGCTGAGGGGCCCCAGAGTGATGAAGCAGACGGTACATTATTGGCGTCACTGCTACTTGTGTTTTGGCCACATACTCCACTAATACAACTCGTATGATGTATTTTTATCCTAAAATGAGAAATTGGCCGGTGCTTGATCTCGTCGACATTATCTTCTTAATGATAAAGTTTATTTTAGTGGCCTGTCTTGATCTGATTTGTTTTGATTTCATTCAGTTTCATTCATAGGTGTCCCCCAAGGATCAGCCGCCATTATTGTTTGAGTGTACTTCTCATCTGTTAGGGGATTGCAATTACTTATACATCAAAATCTCATGTTAATAAAATTCAAACTTCACTTTATATTTGCAAGCTTGACATATGTTTTGTAGACAAAAATATTGATTTTTTAAGTAGCAAATAAAACTGTCAAATAATTGTAGTCAAGATAAAAAAAATCCCTCTGAAATGGAATGAAGTAGAAGTAGCAAGTGGCACAGGAAGAAAGTATTCAAGTAAAGTACAAGTACATCAAATTTGCCATAAAAGCTCTTGAACCAGCCTGACACTTAATTAAATAAAGGAACAGTGTGTAACAATGAAGGGGATTTAGTGACAGAAATGGGATATAATCTTAAGAAGTATGTTTTCTTTAGTGCGTAATCACCTGAAAATAAGAATCGTGTTTTCGTTACCTTAGAATGAGTCGATTATATCTACATATGGAGCAGGTGCTCTCTTTGTGGAGCCGGCCGCCATGTTTCTACAGTAGCCCAGAATGGACAAACCACTGTGTTAGCTTCTCCTGCTTGGGCTGGAGTCGATATTGTTACTTGCTCTGGAGTTAACCCCCCGTCACTCCATTCAGCCGCCCGGACACAAGACACAAGAAACCTGTGTTAGTCTTGAGGAGCTGCAGCATTACACTGCAACTTCCATTGTACATTCACTCGATCCTCTCACAGCTAAACTAACTCTGTCTTCTGCTCCACTGCACACATTCGCCGCCACTCTCTCTCTTTGGCTTCACCACTCACACACTCTACACACTTTTTTCCCTTCAAAAAAATATCCTTTTTTTTTGAACCAACCCCTAAAAAAAAAACAAAATAACCCCCCCCCTCTTTTACCCCACCCCCCCCCCCCCCCCCCCCCCCCCCCCTTGCTCTGGTATTCTCCAAATAACCTACACTACTCTTACAGCAACTGGCGCTAGATAGGGCCATTTGTGTTTTTGTGTCAGCCACTGTAGTTTTCCTTCACACTTGGCACATGGGAGAGGTTTCGGTCTGCAACCTCACCACTAGATGCTACTAGATCCCACACACTGGACCTTTAAATAAGTCATTAAATGTAAATTTGCAGAGGCACTTCATAAAGGGAGGGAATCATATCTCAAAAACTAGGGATGTCAATTGGCACAAATACTTTCCAACGCCACTAATTTCTTTAATGCGTTAACACTACTTCCAATTTTTTTTGAAGCTAAAGCGAAGATGCCAGCATCATATGAAACTAGATAACCTAAAGAATCAATTGGTATCCAACATATCATACTAGCTTGTCGTGAAGGAGGTTAAGTAATGCTACAATATGACACAAAATTTTGGCAAGGAACAAATCTCATGGCCATTTTCAAAGGGATCTCTTGACCTTTGACCTCAAGATATGTGAATGAAAATGGGTTCTCAGGGTACCCACGAGTCTCCCCTTTACAGACATGCCCACTTTATGATAATCACTTGCAGTTTGGGGCAAGTCATAGTCAAGACAGCACACTGACACACTGACAGCTTTTGTTGTGCTTGAGTTTGCCATGTTATGATCTGAGCATATTTTTCATGTTAAATGCAAAACCTGTGAGGGTTTCTGGACAATATGTGTTATTATTTTGTGTTATGAATTGATTTCCTATAATAAATATAGACATATGTTTGCATAAAGCAGCATATTTACCCACTCCCATGCTGATAAGAGTATTTAATAGTTGACAAATCTCCCTTTAAGGTCCATTTTGAACAGATAAAAAGCGTGTGATTAATTTGCGATTAATCACGATTAACTATAAAAAAATCATGTGATTTATTGTGATTAAATATGTTATCAGATGGACAGCCTTATCAAACGTGTATGAAAGCCGCAAATATGTTAAATTTCTGTGGCTGATGAGAAGCAGCATATGAACAGGACTCAATATTTTGTTGCGCTTTTCATGTCATCCCTTTATAAACCGTTCTCTCTCTTTTCTCTATCTTTCCCACTGAATGTTGTTAGTGTGCTAATGAACTGGCCACACCCTGCCTCTCTACCAGCCACCACATCCATTCGCCTCCCGTTTTGGTGAATCCACTCTTGTGGTGTTTCTGCCCTTGCTTGCAGGCTTTAGAGAAGAGGTTTTGAAACCTCTTTACCCACTCCTCCCCCTGCAGCTCGACTCTCTGAAACACACCTCAGTCGGTGTCAGACCAGCCCTTTCTCACTCTGCAGGGAGAGCCGGTGTGGTTTTTTATTGCGCAAATCAAGACTGTCAAACGACTGTGTATATCCTGGCGGCGACTGATCCAGTAGGCTCATAAATGCCCAGGCGTCTGCCATCCATTTGTCCACATGTGTGATCTCATATATCACACTTGTCACTGCTGGGCAGCTATAATCTCCCAGAAGCTTTTAGTAGAAATCCTGCTGACAGTGTTATTTGAAATGCCCAGTGATTATTCATTATAGAGTTTACACATTGGTGGGAAAGATGAAGACACACAGAATAACCGTAAGGACAAAAATAACTTCAGAAATAATCAAATACGTACTGAGTCTTTCACTTTTTTGCCTGTTGCTGAGACTGTTGCATTAAAAGCTGGTGTATTACCACCTTAAGACACAGGGATAAAAAGAGATGGCATGTGGAAAGAGGCATTCAGTATGAAGGATAAACACAGAACAGCAGTGTACTTTCACACAGTTCACAGACTCCAAACTATAATCTTCCAAATCCTGTCAAAATCCCAGGGATGTATGTATCACTAGTAAATATACACACTAAGTATGTACCTTCTTTCTCCCACTGCTGTGTGATTAGATGCATTTGAATGAGAAAGAGCATCTCTCGATGTTTTGGCAGGGCAGTAAAACCGTTAAAGAAGTAATATTTGTGGACGTAATTCTTCGGCCTTGAGACAGGTTTACAGTCTCGTGCTGGCAGGATAGATTCCTGAAATAAACTTTCCAGACCCAGGGAGTGAAAACAACTCCCTTTCTTTTGTGAGGGAGACGAGGCTCGGCCCGATATTCATCAGTGGGGATAACCTCTGACCCCAGAATCATATGACGCTGAGTGCTAGAGATCCCGGTGCAGCCAGACAGTCTGTCTGAGACGCCATCTCTCTCTTTTCCTGACACTTTTCTCTCCCTTTCTTTCTCCTTGTCTCCCGCTTTTCCTCACCTTTCCTTCTATCTTACAGACTGTGTGAACAGTGTTAGGGTGTGGAGGGGTGCTGAAAGTCCACAGAGCTGTTATTAATGTTTTCGTTGGACCCTCTCCTTGTCTTCCTCCCCAAAACTGCAACACCCTCCCCAGCATGTCAAAATAATGCAGCCGTAATGAATTGATTCAACAATTTTCATCATTAATGTTTAAAAGAGGCTAAGAACAAACAGTGTAACAAAGAAGGTATATAACAGTTTCACCAATAATGTCTTACAGACAAATGTACATATCTGTGACTTCTGACACAGTGCAATACATCTTTTTATGAGTCCACGCCGGCGATAGCAGTGGCTGGAGGCATTATGTTTTCAGGTTGTTTATCTATGTGGTGGAACGTAAGTGCATTTAGTATGATTATTAAGTAAAATTTTGAGGTTTAGTTACTTTGCAGATTTAAATTATTAGTATAGAACACAAATCTTTGTACTTTTACTTAAAGTTCCATTGTATAGGTTTTAATGGTATCTTGCTTTGAGGTTACAGATTGCAACCAGCTGAAAACCCCTCAGCTCATCCCGCCATTTCCACATATGTCGGAGAACTACGGTGGCCTTCAGGTAGTGTAAAGACATAAAGGTTTGTTGACCTGGGACACCGTGTAGAGGACTCGCTCCCTATATAAACACGGATGTATTGAGCGAACTGGTTACAGCGTTGGAGGTGGGGTCCTGTTCATTCCTATGAAACTTGCTCAGTGGCGCATGAAGTCAAAATGGCTCAACTTCCATCTGGAAAAGTGCCCGGACCTTCAGGGGTCTTCTGGGTCTTATTGGCCCACGGGACTTCCAGTTGAGGATTTGTAACTTGTAGCCTCGTGGCATTTATTAACCGACAAATAAACTGTACACACACTGTCTGCTACAGCTACATTCACAGCTACAACACACCCGCGATCTGTCGGAAACTCGCTGAATTTACGCTACAGCGGGCAAGAAGCTACCGGCAACGCCAGTAGCTAGCAGCTGCTATTGAAGCACAAACACACAGTGTTTGTCAGAGATTTGCTATCGTTAATATGGGCAGGCAGAGCATCGTTACGCCGGGTAGACACACAGCTGACAACCTGCAAAATTAAACTAAATGTGCGGTGGAGGCTTTTACTGGGAGAGTGGCTGCATGTTGGCGACACTACACACAGCACAGTGATTTTCATATCAATCAATGATCCCAGTGTTCGTAGTGGCCAAACGGAGGTACTACAACTTCCGTGCCTTCCTTTTTCCCATAGACTTACATTGAGAAAGAGATGCCTGTAACTCAGCGCATAATTGTTTTTTTGAGGTAAAGACTCCCCAGTATGAACACTTTTATAGCCCTTATTTAAATCATTACGTCCTGAAAGTTGTGAAATGCACTAATAGCTGAATCCATTATTATTTGATCATGTATCAAATTAGCATCCCTATACTGTAACACCGAATAAACTCAAAATATCTCCCCTATAATAGCCCCCCTATTTTCTCCACTCCCAATCCTTCAGATACCAGCATGCAGACAAGACGGTGGGCTCTCACCGCTCCAAACAATTACCATTAGGTAGGCCATGACAGAGCTTTTCCACACCATGCGACGGACCTAAACAGCTGCTGACAAGCCCATCTCTCCTGAGCCCTGCTCCAGACTGCTGCGATGCTCTGATTGTGACACTGGTTTTCAGATAAGGTGCTCTCAGGACATACCTCAAGATGACGGCCTGATAAAGAAATACCTAGTGGGCTTCCTACAACATTTGATTTAATTTAATGGCGGTCCAGGAACTGCTTAATTGTTTCCATCTTATAGCACTGCACTGTTGGTAATTGTTGCTCCTTATCAGGGCGATCGCAGGTTGTAGCTTTAACATGATGGATGTCATGGTTGATGTATTGGGAGTGGATAGGATGCATTCATGCTTTCACTAATCCAGACATGGAGCCTCTAAATATGTAATTACCTTATGAAAGAAGTATGCTCATTTACATGCACTCAGATCATTCAGCAAAATATAAAGGATAATGTGGTGATTTTCACAGCAATAACCACCGGGATCAGGTGTTTATGGACTAATCAGTGTTGAAGCATGTTGCGCAGAGCCTACATAATGAACTCGAGCAATTATAGCTGTAATTTAATGTTCTCGTCTGTAGACGATTACCTCATTTTATTGCGCTGGTGTTGACAGTAAATAAAATACATGTACTCATGATGTATGGTGGCAAAACATGACGGTTTGTTTTGATGAAAAAGGGGCTCGCAGGTGGGTTGCAAGTGGCCACATCGAGTCACCCTCCCCACCCTCCCCACCCTACATTATGCTTACAGGAAAAGGCCGCCAAGCCCCATGCATACATTTTTGTTCACTTTATAATTTGGCAACTGTAATGTTTGAGGCATTTCACTCAAGTGAGTCATGGTTTGAGTGGAGCCCCGTGCCAAAGATGTGCTGGGTTTGAGTGCTGCGGTGTTCAGAATGAGGCGGAGAGCGTGAGGTGACATGTTTTGCTGGTATAGAGGATATGGGAGATACTCCTGTAATGAGTGCTTTGTGAGATAATGGTATGCACGAGCCTGCCTCCTGCTATGTCTCCTCACTCAGCTCCAGAGGCAGAAAACGGCAGCAAGAACAATGCCGAAACATGTCATGTAGACAAGCTCGGGACGCATGTAGCGCTTGAGGAGTGGTTGGCGGAGCGTGTTGCCAATGTAATCTGATTTTTACATGGCACATGATTGTGTTGTATTAAATAAAACTCCAAGTACTCCTGACAGCTGTAGTACAACTCTAGTACACCTGATCAAAAATAGACAGCACAAGTCTCCCACTTGTATCTCCCATAGATGTTATCAGATAGGTTCACAATTTTCAAGTCTGTCTTAAACCAATGCTCGCATGCCCATAGTATGTACATGCAATTTTTGCTTGCTGCAATCTTTCCTCCTGTTCATACTGGCCATCTACAGTCTACATTCTGTGCAAAAAGCTCCTTCGCACAAAAAGGCGTGTGAATGACATAATAATGAGCAAGGCATTTAGCGTGCAATAAGAACGCCTTTCTTGCTATTGGCATGTCACTTGTACGCCGTGTCGTCTTTACTGACTGCTATGTAAATGCATCTGTGTAAACGTGCTACGCTCAGAGCTAGTGATGTATAAAAAAAGCGAGAAAGACTGATTATGGTAGGCAGGTTGGGGAGGCAGATGGGTCCAACAAACACTTTTGACCACTAGACCAGTGTTTTGTTTTGTAGATAACGTTAGTGATGTTTTTTTAGTGATGTTTGTAATACATTTTCTGTATTTATGTTGTTTCCATATGTATTGTTCTTAGTTTACATACTTATTTTAATCCCAACCTCGACTTTTTTCCTAAACCTAATGAAGTGGTTTTGTTGCCTCAGTCTAACTGCAGACGTTACTGTAGTTTTGTTGCATGGCATACAAATAACAACTGTAAAGCAGCATATATGCAAAAAGCTTAAATTGCATCCTTTTGACACACGGAATGTCCTTGTAATGTGCTATTTGTGCTACACCTTCCTGTGAGACCAGGTTGCTGAGTTAAACAAATCAAGTGAGTATCTTTCAAAGTCAGTCTGTATAGCAACACAGTCCTCAGCAAGGAAACGCGAGCCAAGGAAACACAAAGAGGAAATTCTGCCTAAAAGATAGAGGATCGTTACCACGGTGTTGTCAGGTCTGCGAGTTGTTTTTGTCTTCGAACTTTAACCCTTTGACAGTGTTTTTTCAGTTCATGAAAGTTAATCGTAACATTTTGGTCGCCTAAAAATGTCTTGTTCTCAACAGCTCAACTTTTCAGCGCCACGCATGGAGTCGCACCACTCGTCAATGTCACCCAGGCAGCCAGTCAGATCAAGCAAGAGGCAAATTTACTACTTTACCACTTTGTTCCTGTTTAAATGCTGGTAGATGTGGTGGAGCCAGCAAGATCACATTTTCCATTAACCACATTTGATCCCCTGGTTAAGCACACAGCCCCGCTCCACAGGAACAACAGCCAAGGGGTGTATTTCGAAGCGCCTGCTCCTGTAGCGACGCGTCTCAGTGTGATTAGCCCTTGAGACATTTTTATGCAACCGAAATATTACAGTTAACTTTCATGAACTGAAAACATATTGTGAAAGTGTTAAAGTTGTAAGACGAAAACATGGATCACATCCAGACCAAACAACGCTGTGGTAGCAACCTGTCAATCACAAGGTAGCCACGCCCTAAAGCATACCCTGCTGTATTGTCTATTTGGCTCTAAATTGGACCATAGTTTACTAAACGGACATCATGTTGTATTGAAGAAGACTTGAAACAAGCGATTGAGACCATAAACTCATGTTTACAATGTTTACTGAGGTAACAAATCGAGTGAGAAGTAGGCTCATTTTCCCATAGACTTCTTTTATTGCAGCCAGAGGAGTCGCCCCCCTGCAGGCTGTTAGAACGAATGCAAGTTTAAGGCACTTCAGCATTGGCTTCACTTTCAGGATCCAGAGGTAGCCCACTGGGAGATGACCTTTAATCACACATTCTCACTCCCAACTTGTCAAATACCATTGCTTCGTCAGTGCCCCTCAGCATTGGAGACCAACGCACAGGCAGCGACTCACATGACTCATGGGACTGACGATACCAACGAGTCATGTGACTCGAGTTGCCATTTAGGAAAAATGATACGGCAAGGAAAAATGTTCTGTTTTATGACAGACTTGAAAAAAAGTGCACCTATACTTTGAACCACTTGATATAATTCGTGGATGCTTAGAAATGGTTGTGTGCGAAACATCATGCTGCACAGAGCAGCGTCCAGACTGGCGAGCAGTATGGCTAGCAGCTGTGCGCTCCTATCCAGGGACAACTGGCTGTGACGGCATTTCCTTGGATATTCTCTCACATACTGTGTCTTTATTTCCAGCGGTCAAGCTCTCATTGCAGCGCCCACCATGGATAAATGCTGCTTTTGTCAAGAGTTTTTACCCCTCTGAGCAGCTGTCCACAGCCCCTCAGGCTCTCCTCTGCTCAGCAATTCAGGCAAGCGCATGTTGGCTGTCAGGCCAGCGAGAAATGAGCATTCAAGTTGAGAGACAGTTTTCATTATAGCGCACGGCCAACTTTAGATATCATGTTGAAAAAATATTTCACTCAAGAAGCCTTTGTATGCAATGAATTTAAAACAAGACACAGTGGTGTACTGTGCGTACTTGATGTGTGTACATAATGCATACCTCATTGAAATCTGGCTTGGATACACCTCACACCTCAAACCATTTCACAATTCCTGGTAGTAGCATGACTCACTGATGCTCCGTGGATGTTCCCAAAAGTTGGTCTGTAGTCACACTAAGCTGTTAACTTTCCAAGATTATGTGGCCAACAGCACAAATCCAGAGATCCGGCGCTTGAATAGAATTAACATGGAACATTTTTCACTGAACTCTATTGCAGTAAAAAAAAAAAAAAAACATGTTGGTTATCTGAAACAGGGCTCTAAGCGGTTGATTAAATACAGGAGACGCCATGAAGCCAGGGAGAGCAAGTGTGTCACTAATAAGGCCTTGACTATTACCTGGACTGACAGCCAGAGAATGGGAGGAGAAGGGCTGGCTCCACACTGCTCAGTCAGCCAGAAAGCCCCCAAACGGCAGGGCTAACGCAGGTCAAGTGATTTGGCGCCTCGGGTGTATTAAAGCTATTTACAAGGGACTAAAGGATTTACGTTGCTTCACCCATTCGGTCTGCGCTTTTATACGACCTGGCAGCGGCCTGCTAAGTTTTCTCTCAATCAATACGAAAGGGTCATAAAGAACGTTGCCTTTAACGGGTGTTTGGCTTTTTGTTCAGTTGCAGAGGAAAGGAGGTTTTTATGGGTGGCTCCTGACGCCTGGTGTGAAGGCAGACGCATGAGATTACATGAGATCCTCTGCACTCTGTCTCACACACACACACACACACACGCACATGCACACGCACACACATTCACAACCATAATCAAAGATTGGATTAAAGAGTTTATCATTGTATTTATCAACAGCTATAACCTCTGTGAGCATCAGTAAGTGTATAAAACAGATAATGAATGACAATCTAGTGAAACACAGTTGCATATAATAAGAAGTGTCTTCATAAGGAAATATATAGTTGTTGAATACTTAAAAATATCCTTATAACTGCACACAACTACATTATAGTGTGTTATAAACCAATTACTAAAAGTTTATGTGCTTATAAACGCTAAATATGGGTGTTAAAATAAATATAACTGTATGTAACATTCTGTAATAGAAATAACTTCAGTGTCTTCATACACCTCATGATAATCCATCTCTGAGAATGTTTTACAAGAAAACAATGAGATTTATTCCTCCTAAATCTCATTTTGATTTCCATTAGTGGAGTTTTATAATTGTTTGAACATAAGTAGTAATAGTTACGAATATCTGAAACACTATATTTGTCTTTCAGTTGTTGCCCCGTAGTGTCCCACTCAGTGTGGCACTCACTATATTATGGTAACTAAATAAAAGGAGTATTTGATATTTTCATATAGATAGATAGATGGACTCAGCAACTGGGGCAAAAATGCCTTGACAGCCACAATGACAACAAGCAATACATCACCTGGCATGCCATCTCAACAACAATTACATAACAGTATTGCACATGTCCCATACAGCACATGTATACACCAATGATCACCATAGGAAAAACTATAAAAATGAGTGCACGATCTTCGCCTGAAGCAGCATTGTTCAGGAATTTGATGGAGGTTGAAACAAATGAGTTCTTGAACTGGTTTAGTTTACAGCTGGGGACTATATATCGTCTGCCCGAGGGTAGGAGCTCATATTTTAAATGAAGAATAAGGGAATAAGGGATGCTCGTAAATGGGACTGCATCACCATATATAATAAATAATGATATATATATAATAAAATTAATTATTTTATTATAATACAATAAGTTAAAAATACAATTAAAAGGTACAATGAAAATATCTAACACTCATTTCATTATCTCTCTCTCTCTCTCTCTCTCTCTCTCTCTCTCTCTCTAAAAAAATATATATATATATATATATATATATATATATATATATATATATATACATATTTATAAAATTAAAGGGTGCTGTTATTCCAGTATGCAGGTACTCCTTGTACTGGGCTGTATCTGGCACCTGAACAACTGTGGTTTTGTGGGTTTTGCAGGACCAGTTTGTGGCAAAGAGAAAGGTAGGTATCACTTCAGCGCTTTCTCACATTTCTCACATATCAGTAAAAAGTATTGATTTTATGATTATTGTTCATATTTGTGACGCATAAAGCTGTGGAACTTCAAACAATGAGGAAGTAAAGCCAGTTTCAACAAAACACAACTGTTAATGTCTACTTTACCTCAGGGGACACATTTTGTATCCAAGCCTCAGTGAAAGCCAAACACATCAACCGCCAGTGGGGGAAAGTAGGAACATTTACTCAACTACTGTACTTAAGTACAATTTTGAGGTACTTGTGGTTTACTTGAGTATGCTTATTTCCTGCTTATACTTCTACTCCACTGCAGTTTAGAGGGAAATATCGTAGTTTTTACTTCACTACAACTATCATACAACAACTGTATACTCACTCCTTTTCAAATTAGTATTGCATATGAAAAGCTGAGAAAATACACGATCAAAGATTAAACTAGTAGTATCCCAGCACTGGTGTCACTGTTAGCTTCATTTAAATAATGTTAGAGGCCCAATAAGGTAAAATTATAGTATTTCACAAAAAGCAAAAACTTGAGAAAAAGACCAAACATTTAGCGAGTTTTGTTTTCTGCTTCTTTTCTTCATCAACCTTAATCATCTCATGACTGAAATGAGATTTATCTTGTGGCCCTTTAGAGGGACCCGAACCCTAGGTTGGGAACCCCTAGACTAATACATAACTGCATCAAAGTTATTCATCTGTTAAAACTTGCTCCACCTTGAACTTTGATGAATCTGTATTAACAATTTATGTGAAATATAATAGTGTAAAAAGAGGCATTTTTCAGTAGAACCAGTACTTTTACCTTCGATCATTTAATTACATTTTGTTGATGATACTTTTGTACTTTTACTTAAGTAGGATTTTAAATGAAAAACTTGTAATAGAGTATTTTTACATTAATGTATTTCTGTATCTGAATACTTTTTCCGCGACTGTTAACTGCTGACTTTTTCACATGAAGAGAGATGCTGCCATCTTGTGGGTATTTTTGCAAAGGAACCATGCACTGTGGTGAGTTTGTGCAGCTTGCCACGGGACATGTCTGTCTTCTGTCCCCTGAATAAATTGAATCAATGAGTCCACTCTGAAACGAACGTCTAAGCTACAGTTACACCCTTTCATTGTGCGCCAGCCTCGAGCTAAAAGGTCATGAGACTGCAATATGCCGATGTTTAGCAGAACATAATGAATCCTGAATGATGCTTTGCCCTTTGATCACATCACACAACTCAATGGTGCAATTAAGTCGGTAATTAATAATAGATTAAAAATCCACAATGAGTGGCAGGCAGTATGAGACGCATGCTTCAAATCGATTTAGCAAAATGGATGGAAAAAAAAAGGGCTAAAACTGTAATTACTCACATCAATCAAGAACTATGATTGGAAAAAAATAACCCTCTGGGGCATAAACACACACACACACACACACACACACACACACACACACACACACACACGATTTTACAGCTATTGGCCTGTCAATGCTCTCGCCTGCCAGCTCCAGACAGGCAATGTGTTCCAGATTAGATCAAACTCCAGGTTGCCTATTTCAATTTCTAAAAGCAGCTGTACGACACTTTGTTACCATGACGACACTCACAGTCTGGTCTGCGGTCATAAAAATAGACAGGGGGTTGTGGTTCAGTTCAGGATTTGATGAGATGATAGTGGGCAGCAGACAATCAAAGAGGAGCATGATTAGAAGTCAGTCATTAGGCTGCTGGAGTATCTGGCAGCGGCCCTTAATCAAACTATGATGATACAGCAACAAGCTGCGAGCATTCAACCTGAACTTGCCTGACTTTGTGGTTTGTTTCCTGAAGTGTAAACAGCCTTCACTGTTTATAGTTTGATCTGTTGTGACAGGGGTGAAGCAGGGGTTGAGCCAGAGGGGTGGCAACCCAACCCTCCCCACCTACATACCTAGTCAGAAAGTAGTGCACAGGCCTACTTGGTAAAGGACTAGGGGCTCCTGGACCAGAGCCTCTGTGTGACGTCACTATTAACAACCACAATGAGATGCAAGAGACATTTAACAAACAGAAAGAGGTGTAAAATGAATAAAATGAGATACAAAACAACAACAAAGAGATGCAATACAAGCACAAACAGCCGTAAAACAACCTCAAAGAAACTCATAACTATGACAAAGACACGCAGAGTGACCACAAACACACACAAAACTAATAGAAAGAGATGCAAAATAACCATGTTAATAACCATGCTCACTGATGTAGTTATGTCGTTTAATAGCACTGGGAACAGAACAGGGTGAAACAAACACATTTGATTAGTTGACGCTTCATCGCATTATTGGAGCGCTAAAAAAAAAAGTCGCGATCAGCTCAATTTGTAGCATGTCACACCTGTCACACCAGTCACACAGCGACAAGTGTCTTCATGTCACTGGCTTCCATTGATAATGACTTGTAGCCTGTTGATGTGTGGCTCATAGCGTGAACGCAGCATTACAGTCTGGCTGTCTTGGTCCTATGCAGGACATATTGGGGGGGCCATTTTACATATCTGTGTCCAGGGGCCCCTTGTCTTATAGTCTGTCCACGTCTGTGGGCTGTATGGAGTTATTCAAAGTGCTTAAAGGTCAGTGTTGTCAGTCAGTGTGATCGCCTGTGTAATCAGACCCTCATGCACTGCTGCCCCTGCAGTGAGGACAATCTACAGTATACGCTTTCGCCCACATCAGAGCAAAGCAATCTCCCTCCACACAGCAATGAAGTGTTATTGACTAATTCCAGCTGTCAATGTGCGAGGGGAGCTTTATGTTGGAACCAATAAGGCAGATCAACCATGGGTACCAGTGAAGCCATAAATGTCCAACTCTTGTTTAATGGAGCAAATTTGCTGCTGCAAATGTTTTCCCCTTAACTTTTTGATAAGTGCAGTTTGGTACAGTTTTCTTTTACTGAAAAACAACATTTTTTTTAAGAGAATACCTTTTTCCTCCAAGGTATTCTGACATCTACTTTCTTTTTATTTATCCATCCATCCATCCATCGTCAACCGCTTATCCCGTTAGGGGTCGCGGGGGGGCTGGAGCCGATCCCAGCTGGCATTGAGCGAAGGCGGGGTACACCCTGGACAGGTCGCCAGTCCATCGCAGGGCACATAGAGACAGACAATATATAGACAGACAATCATTCACGCTCACATTCACACCTACGGGCAATTTAGAGTCATCAATTAACCTAAACAGCATGTCTTTGGACTGTGGGAGGAAGCCGGAGTACCCGGAGAAAACCCATGCTAACACGGGGAGAACATGCAAACTCCACACAGAAGATTCGAACCTGCGACTCTCTTGCTGTGAGGCGACAGCACTAACCACTGCACCACCGTGCAGCCCTCTTTTTATTTATATTTATTTTTATTTAATTGCTTTTCATTACCTTGTTATGTGGTTTTGTTCTATTGTGGTGATGATGATTATGATTTTTAAATCTCTTCTTGCGTATTGTTTGAACTCCGTTGACCTTACCAGCAACAAAGAATGTGCTCTGACTTCGTTATTTTGTCGTTTACCTTCCTAACACACAGCGTGCGGCTGGAAGCTCTGGAAGAAAATGAAAGACTTTCGATCAGAGCAGCTCACCTGCATCCAATTCCACAGAAAGAGCCGTCACAGCAGGCTCACCAGAGAGGGAGAGATGGGTATGAAGCACATAATACACACAGATACGAACACAGTATCGCTATATGTCCTCAGGGTCGTAACACTTTGTGCTGTATGTTGTCCAAATGAACACAGTGAAGTTTGTTGTTTCTGAGTGAAAGTATACGCCACTTAAAGGAACAGTGTGTAATATTTTGGGGGATCTATTAGCAGAAATGGAGCATAATTTTCATAACTATTTACATTATATTTTCATTAGTGTGTAATCACCTGAAACATGTGTTTTCGTTAGCTTTGAATGAGCCCTTAATATCCACACTGGGAGTGGGTCCTCTTCATGGTGTCCAGCATGTTGCTCCGCCATGTTTCTACAGCAGCCCAGAGCGAACAAACCACACACTGACTATAGAGAGGGACTTTCACGTTTCTACGTTACCTGAATGCCACCGTAGTTTGACTTCCGTTGCTCCTAAAGTAGTGTTATCATGGTAAGGATGGTGTCTGAGCAAGGCGAACAGCGTTAAAAGGGAGGAGTGAGTGGAGGGGTGGTTGGAGAATGCAACCACACCACTGGATGCCCACAGATCCTCCCCATTGTACATTTAATGATATAATGTTGTGACAGGATATAAAAGTGGTCTAGGCTCTCTATTATGATAAACAGATGAATCCTACAAAACTATAAACCTTCTCTACGGGTATAGTCTAATGTTAGCATATTAATAATAGCTGGTGCTTTATATTACAATTTTTTAGGAGGAAGGATCAATGTGTAATATATTTACTGCATTAAATAATAAAATGACCATATATCATCCAAGAGTGATACTTTTGGTTCATTTTCTATTTAGTCCCAAATCCTTTCTCCTCCAGTTTACAGTAAATGTTACTGTTTCTGGAGACTTTATTTAGCATATTCTGCATATTCTGTATTCATATTCTTGGGCCCAGAGGTCAAGCATATATCTGACTTCTACAGAAGTCCTGGTCAGTCCTCTCCTACTCATGTTGTTTACCTGTGTCCATCTCAACAAATGACCACACAGACAGCCTGCGATTTAGTTTGCTTGGAGATAGTCCAAGACCACCCCTCGCAAGCGGTCTCAGTCCAGTTGTTTTGGCCCACACCAGAGCATGATACTGCATTCAAATGAACTGCACCAGGGGTTGAACTACACTAGAGTTTGATTAAAGCGGACAAAATGTTGGCTTGTGAAAGCGCCCTTAGAAAACATGCTCAGTTGAAATACGGGCTTCTCTGACAACAATGCTACAAGCCAGGATGTCCGTCTTTGAAATCTCCTTTCCGACTGGCCGGTGTGATCTTGTCCACTGTCCATTTCGACATGTTGCCACATTTGAAACAAACAGGCACACAAACTCTCTGCAGCCCTCTGCAGCCACGGAAGCAAGCAAATAAACTGGATCAACAGAGATAACTTTATGGTCGGACTCTACCTGACCTGAAAAGCTTCGGCACATCTGTCTGTGGTCTGTCGGCAGCTTGTTATCAAGGCAGGGAGTATTTGAGACACACGGCTGATGGCTAACGCCGAGATGCCAACACATGCTAACTGCTATTGGAGCGGACGGTCCACGACTCCAATACTTAGAATTTGGACTGCAGTACACATTTTAAACACTGGCTGTCTGTGCTGCATGTTGGTCCTTTGTAATTTCCCAAAGTTTGTTTTGTAAACCGATATGTTAATTTTTATTCTGTCCCTCCCTCCAGCCACATTCTCACATCCCACAGATCCGTTCATTGCCATTACACGTCCACTAGATGCCCTCAGACTTTTCCTGATTCCCCCGCCTACCTGCTCACCTGTATCCTTTATCCCTCATTAGGCTGCAGTATATATAACTGGCTCATTTTCGCACACTACCAGCCAGATTATCGAAGTTGCAAGGTTGCTCATCCCTTGCTGTTTGGCCTCTGAACCTCACTACCTGAACCCTGCCACAAGTATGTGGATCTGGATGGACCTGCCCGCCTGCCAGAACATTTCCTCTGCTACTTTCCTGGTATCCTGTGGACTCATTACTACTCCCTGAACTGTTCCTGTCTGCATTTGAGTCCCCCTCCTTCTATTGCCTGTGCTTAGCGGCCATGACAGACACCATAAACTGCAGATTCTGGACTGTATCAGTACAGTTATTAAGTTAATTCAAACTGTGTAAGAAGCAACAGTCCACAGAGCAGTTTAGTTCTGTCTATATAATCCCTGCTTACATGCCTGAGACAGTGTGTACAACATGTGCAACATACACCAACATGCACGCTAGCACAGAGTTGAGTAGAGCGAATAGCAAATTCACTTTCTGAGGACAGAGAGGGGTAAGAGGCACAAGACTCCTCCCTGAGAGTTTGTGAAAACATTCCAGCAAAGTGAGAGCGGTCAAAGAATTGGAAACTCTCAGAGCGGCCTCTTGCTCGCTCTCTATCCTTCTCACCTCTTTGCACATGTAGTTATACTGTATACAAAGTGTTTATAGGGCGTGAGAGGCTCTGAGGACAGTTCTAGGAGAGGAAAAGCTGAAGAAGCATCTGAAATCTGGACAGACAAAGAAACTCAGCTGTCCCTATTTATCGGCTCACAATGAAGCCGGTGTTTGTCCTCCTTGTTTCCACTGCCTGGACTTTCACTGGAGCCCAGTATTACTACCAGGGGCTGATGGATTATCTGGAGAACAGGTTGTTGGCTATTGAGGTAAGAACCATTATCCCTTTATGATTGATGGCTGATGATTGATCAACATACTGTGGCTTTCCATGAGTTAAGTGACAGCACAGACTGCCCTGAATCAGCATCAGGTTTTAATCCCAAGTAGGTATTCACATACAAGGACTTTGCCTTGGTGTCATGACGATAAACAAGATGAAATTAAAAAAACAAAGTCAAGAATCATACATATACATTTAAAACTACAAAATATGTCAAATATATTCTGCAAAATATTGAATGAACTGAATGTGCAGAGACAAAAAACAATGCATTAAAGTTGCAGTAGGCAGATTATTTTGGGCATTATTGGGCATAAATTCCATAACAATCTTTCATTATATTGTAATTCAAGCATTCTGGGAGAAAACTAGACCTCTGCACCTCCTCATGGCTCTGATTGCAAGCTTTAAAATCTCTAGCTCCAGAGTTTTACCTCTTCTTACTTTTTTTACTTTGTGAAGATTATCTTGCTGAACAAAACGTGGAAGTATCGTAAACGTTTGTTTGCCACAGAGCTGATGTTCTCCAATAATCCAAAACCCAATGGAACAATCCCATTGGCTTTTTGTTGAGGGACTCAGGGCAATGCTATCTTCCTGGTTGGCCTACAAAAAAAACAAACAAACCCTGGAACGCTCTATAGTGAGTCATATTTGATCAGCGCTGCCTAGTTTGATCGGAGTTCACAGGTGATTGACAGCTGCTCAGCGACAGCAGGCACCAGCTCGGCTCTGATTGGTTGTTTTCCTCTGGTCTGTGAAATCTTGCAGATGCCATTAGGAGCACCGGAGGACACAGAGGCGCATGATTTTTTTCAGTTTACCTGTCTCATACTGTCAGGATATAGTGACCAGTTTTATTGAAAAAACTTTTTAAAATCCTGTTTGCTCCATTCAGCCTACTCCAGCTTTAAGTCAGATGTCTGAAGTGATAGTCATTAAAAAATTAGAAATACAAATTTATATTTTTTAGTTCTCCTTTTATGTGAATTGTGTGTCTCACCTAATGCAGTCCAATTAAAGCAATCTCTGCCCAGCTCATCAGCTTTGCAGGGACCCCTGAGGGAACATCAGTCGATGACTGCAACATGCAGGTTCTGTCCGACAACATTACAATTTCCTCAGCATTCTAACACAATGACACATCAGTAATTAGTACAAGCTCAACCTTTGCTGCCATGATGTGAAACATCCCAATATCCTAATAGAAAAGATGTGTTTTGCAAAGGTAGAATGATGCTGTGTTGCAACAAAGTGCCTGAGGGAAGGGATCAAATTACTGAGAGTTCAGTATTGTGCTTTGATAGGGAGGTTATGAGACAGCAAAGTTTGTGTAAGGGAAGGCTTTTGTTGGCTTATGATATGAAATGCAAGAGGATTACATGTCTGGTTAGCTCGGTGAGTAATTTAAGTGAACTCTCATTTAAATAATTCTTTTAATGTATTCGTTTGGAATATATTTTCAGAGTTAGAAAGCGCCTTTTCATCCTGCAATGCAAAAACAGACAATCTTAAAGCTGTTATCCCCATGAAATGAATCGTCTATTTACAGCTAAATCCAGCTCTCTTCAAACCCCTGTGGTTTCCCTCCAGTCTCAATTCCAATATGCTGGTTCAACTTCTGCATTGATATCAACACGGCAATTCATCAAGCATGTTTTCATTGAACTTTCATTTCCATCTGACCACAGGCCCACAGCAAGCAAAGAGAGAAAATGAATCAGTGGTGAAGGAGACGGTGGAAAAGGCCGTCAGTTATTACATTTCGCTCTGAATAATTTATCTGTCACTACGACTGTATCAGTCACTACATTGAAGAACTGTGTTCTGTTTAGTGATGGCGATAATGCTTTGGTAGGCGACAAGACTAAAGACTCTTCTAATTCCTTTATTTTGTTCGTTCCTCTATTTCGCTCGTTCCTCTGGCTTGTGACCCGGAAATCGATTTCACTGCTCTGTCTTGAACGATGTCCTGATTCCTAAAATGCATCTTGAGTAAACCCCCATGAAGATCGCCGGGCTTTGAAGCTAATTTTGCATAGTGGCCAAACTGTGAAATTACAGCTTCTGGGTTCGTCTCATGATCCAATACCAAAAAGACATTTTCCCATTGACTTACACTGGGAAACTGCAATTTCCTTTTTTAGGTAAATCAGCTTCCCAGTCTGAACACTTGAATAGTCCTTGTTGTAAAATACACTAATAGCCAAATCCAATTATTTTCTTTCCTCCGGTCATGTGAATGAGCTCCAGACCGAGGTTGAACTGAGGGGCTGGGAGTCGGAGTTAATGCCTACCTCACATTAAACAACTTTAGCCCTGACAGTTTTTGGAGCTCCCCAACAAATGCCCCCCATCAGAGGCAAATCAATGTTGGCCTGTCGTTGGCCTCTTGGCGCTGAGCTCACCATGTGCAAGCTGCTCATAAACGTGAGCTGAGAGAATCACCAGTGCCTCGCAGACAGTCCAGATATCTAGCTTGCCAAGTATTCGGTCACAAGCTACAACCAGTGAGAGCGCGAGACAAGTGTTGAGGGGAAACCTGGGAGTGGAGGGGTCGCCTGTAACAACAGGAACTTACTGTTTGTGCTGCATTTGCAACACGAAGCAAAGGTGTCGTTGTACCTAGAAGAGTACATAGTAAAAAGAAAAAAAAAGAGTGGAAACTGGTGCAATCAGGCCATTTTGTATGCACGTGCAAACAACAACATGACCAATGTGTCTCACAAGTGGTTTCATGTCATTTACTGTGTATTTCTCGTGTGTTTTCGTGACAGAATATAGTTTGTAGACTCATCAGGGTTTACTCCTGGTGGAAGATCTTGTAGCGTGTCACCTCCTGTCGCCAGTCAGTCATGTAGTGTGAAAACCACAACTTCAAGACTCCCGATTATGAGTGTAGTATGAACAGTACAGCAATCTGATAACTTTGTAAGTCTTGTAGTGTGAACCTGGCTTAAAGGAAATGCTAGTGCACTTCCTCTACAGGCCCCATGGATGCAGACGTTTTATTAGTTAATTTTTGAGCAACTCTCATGGGAATGAACGGCGCCCCATCTATGACCTCGGAGGGAGGAGGCTTGCTGGAGGAGCTATAAGTGAGGATACATCCTTTATGGAAGTCTTTTCAGCATGTGACATATAAAAGCGGCATGACAATGGACAGCTGTTATAGCTGTGTCTTATGTTATATCTAACTGATGTCACTTTAAAATGAAATGAAAAGGATGTCTCATTTCGTTAAATGCCTGTTGAGGATGTAAATACTTTGAAGTGGGAAAAGCCCTTAGAAGTCTATAGCCATGCCATTGGCTCTGTGAGGCTGTAATATGAGCTAAATGCTAACTTCAGCATACTACAGTGGTAATGCTAACATAATGATGTTTTGCAAACAATTATCATGTTTACCATCTTGTTTAGCGTGTTAACTGCTGGATGTATTTTTTCTGAAAATTAGTATCCTGAATCCTTGACTTTTCATATAGCGCCACAATTAGGTTAAAATTTGAATGTGTCCAGTACTTTTGCATATGACCAAATACCTGCAAAACTAATTACATTCCCATCAGCCTCAGTATGCAAGCCAAATATCAGCATGTTAGCGTTGTTACTGGGACTGTGTTGGCATGTTGACATTAGCAATTAGCGTTTCTAGTTTTGTTGCTGGTCACATGGTGGCTTGAGTAAAAACTTGCAAAAAAAATCCTCCTACAGTTTCTTCTAACACTTGTTTTGTTGTGCCCAAACCTAATAGGATCGCATGCAGCTGTGGCACGAACAATCCCATCGCTATCACACAGAACTGCTGGATTTCAAAAAGCTGACTGCCGAGGCCATGGATGGGCTCAGAAATGAGCTCAACGTGATGTCCAAAGATCTTGAAGGAGATGTGGTCCGTGTGGACCGGTTGGAGCGAGAGATGGACTACGTGGAGACCCAGACTTCCCCTCGGGCATGTGTGAATAAGGCGGACAAGGTGGTGGAGCAGGGAGCCTGGGGGCTGGAGGAGAGCAGAGGAGAGGAGGAGGAGGAGGAAGACTGGGAGGAGCTGCACTCCAGAGTCTCTGGTGAGCTGCAGGGAAGTACATACACACTTAAGACAAACACTGGCTGCGTTTGATCTTTAATTTTCATTCTTGACGCAGCTCTGGCACAGTCAGAACCTATGGGATTTATATATGTTTTATGCTCTGCAGTAGGTTTAAGCATCAAACATCACACCAGGCACTACAGGCTAACACCCCCTTTGTAGAGTTGCTGTTTTGGCAAAGCCATGCCTCTGGAAAATGGGAAACAAACACAGCGCTGTTACAAGTCATTTAAGGGAGTGCTTTGAGTCTGTGAGCAGTCATGTTTTCCAGGACAAATGCAGCATGATGCAACTCATTTATTTCATCAGACCTACTCCCTTGCTTCTGCACAGCGTTTGTCTTTATAATCTTCAGATCCCGAGTCATGCTGCTACAAACAATACCAAGATATAACTGCAGTCATTTACTCTACATAATATAAGGACTTATAACTCTTTTTTTAAGCTTGATCCAGAAACTTGTAACACTCATTTTTATTCCGTGAAACACATCACACTTTATGTTGTCTGATTTCGCTGACCTTGTACATTAAAACAGCAGTAGGCATAATATTTTTGGCATCGTTGGGCAAAAATTCCATAATAATCTTTCAGCATATTGTAATTCAAGTGGTCTGAGAGAAAACTAGACTTCTGCACCTCCTCATCGCTCTGTTTTCAGCCAGAATCTAGCCCATGTCGGCAGACTTTGGCCAATCACAGGTCATTTCAGAGAGAGTGTTTTTATTGGTTGTTCATTCAATGGAGGCGGCTCAAGCTGGTGGGTGGGGCTTAGTATTTCCTCAACTTATCTCAACATGGCGGCCGAGTAACAAACTCTTTCATTTTACAGTTAAACAACACACTACAAGGTGATTTTGAAAACATTTTATGTGATTAATAGTCATCACAGTAACACAACACTGATTCATATTTGATCAACGCTGCCTAGTTTGACCATTTGATCAGAGTTTACGAGTGATTGACAGCTGCTCAGAGACGATAGGCTCCGGCTCTGCTCTGATTGGCTGTTTTCCTCCGGTCTGTGAAATCTTGCAGATGCCATTAGGAGCAATGGAGGACACAGAGGCACATGATTATTTTCAGATTACCTGTCTCATGCACTGCTGTCAGGATGTAGTGACCGTTTTTAGATCAGGCTGCCTATTGCTGCTTTAAGCAAAAGATCTATACATATTTATCAATGATTCCAAAAGCTGAATCCCTGATGATGGATCATTGGTACCATTTACTCTTCTTGTAAAACCAAATGAAAGATAAATATTGATTTCTTTATTATTCACACTGACTTATTAATAAGACAATCAATGACATGAATTCAAGGATTATGTTGTAATGTCAGAACCGCTCTGCTCAGAATCATAATGCCAGTCATGTTCTACATAATCAAGGGAGTTTTCTCTCATTCAGATGTTTTAGTGGATGATGGTACAATGCAGAGCAAAGGCTTCTCTGTTATTTTCTGTGTTAAATCTCTTGTGCAATCTGGAGCTCAGCAAAGAGGAGGGACAGGAAGCTGCCCTGAGGTCCGCACACAGTGAACCATTGTAAATGTATATCAAGTGACCCAAAATGAACTTTACCGCATTGTGGCGACCCATTTCAGATTTGTGAGCATAACGTTAATTTCGCTCCAGGACACATCGGGAGGACATCGTTTTTGTTTGTATGCTTTAGTAAAAGCATTGTGTTACTCTTCCTTTTGACATCTTCATGCTCGCTGTGTGCTGCACTTCCTCTTATTGCAAGTATGTGTGTGTCCAATTTCCCCCTGACTGGTTTGAATTTGCCTTCATTTGGGGAGCCAGATATTGACTGCTGCAGGCTGCTCGATGTTTTCTAAACGTTAGGATGTAAATGCACATTTCAGCTGAGGAATGGCACCTTTCTGAAACATGCAAATCAAACTAATTGTGCCAGCTGGAAGATGGAAATCTAAATTAAATTATTATAATTAGATTAACTTCACACCTGTGGAATATTTTTTCGAATAATTGTGTAATTTTTCTCACAATAGACTTGTAATTAATCTGAGGTGCAGCATCTGGATGCAACATATGGTTTCCCCCCATTATTATTCCCTCTTAAAGCTACAGTCGGTGACTTTGAGCAAATGTGCTAAAATGTTATTTTTATAAAACTGTCACTATATCCTGACAGTAGTGCATGACAGCATCTGTGAAAAATACTAGTCCTCTGTATCCTCCTGCTCCTACTGGCATTTGGAAGATTTCAATAAGAAACGATAGTAATTGTTGTAGCTGTAAAATGAGAAAGTTTGCTGCAACCGAAACAGTTTTCAACATGGCAGTCAGTTCACAAACTTTCTCAATTTACAGCTTAACAGTACACAATACAATACAATCTCCAGTTTAGATCACCTTTTTTTTGATTATGTGTTAATTTGAGATGTATGAACACCTAAATAGCCATTTAACAGTTATGGTTATGTCATAAAAGTTGTAAAATTTCCAAAAAGCAGAATCCAGAGTTATTTTCCTCGTCATAATGAATGTGCATCAGACCCACAAGACTGCACGTTCATATGACATATCCGGTTCTATTGACTTCCTGCTAGCCATATATGGCTTTAGTAATGTTTATATTTGCTGTAATTCATCACTTTTATTATCTTATAGTACACCCATGGGCTGTGTGCTGTGAGCCTGTACCTTTGTGGATGTATTAACATCTTTATTTCCAAACAACTGGTTATCTGCAGTAGCTTGTAGTGCTAGTAGCGTGACATGAATGGGGCAAAAGCACAGGACACAACCTCTGATACATCCATCGTCTATTGGTCTATTGTTCATCTATTTTCGATCCTTGACATGAAAAAGTTTGCAATTACTCTCAAAATCTCTCAAAATGTGTGCCGGATTTTTATACCTTCCATTTATGTCAATCGCTCACTTTATGCTCCTCTGGGAAGCGGCTGAATGAATAAATAATCAAGTAAGTAAGTAGTGATAATAGTATCCATTTTCATGATATTTTATTGGTCAACACAGGCCATTTTGGAAGAGACATTAAAGTTATGTCAATAGAATAGAGATAATTTTGTTTTACTTTTGTTCTGCACTTTGTAGGCGACGTTTTACTGGCGTCGCTTTCAGCTGCTGGACGCTGACGTAGCAATGGAACAAACAATTGACTTTCACTTTACTCTAATTCACCTCTCAGTGGCTTCTTCTCCATCACAATGGCAAACAAGGCTCATGGCTATTGTAGTATTAGTACAAACCTAAGGGATTGTTATAGAGAGATCTGTGTTTTTATGTTTAGTAACATTGAGGATATCATGTGACAAAGGAAAGCTCGATGGATGTAGCAACAGTACAGTAAACGGTCACTTTGTGTTTTCTCTCATTGCAGACTGTGTGGACATCATCGCTGGCATCAGATCAGTGAAGATCCTGAAGAGAGTGGGCAGTCCCAAGGGCATGTGGACTAGAGACCCCAGGTCGTCAAAGGTTTACGTCTTTAACGGGACATCAGGGGACAGCATCTACCAGTTCAGTTCTGTGCAAAACTTTTCCCGCTCTCCTGGCATCACCAGCAGCCGACAGATCAGGCTTCCCTCTGAGTGGAGCGGTCCTGGTAGCGCCGTCTATAACGGCTATTTGTACTACATACAGCAGGAGGCTGACACAGATGTGCAAGTGGTCAAATATGACCTGCTGAGTGGCTCGGTGACAGACACTGCCATGTTCCCCGTGGAGAGCCACGCTACCGTTTACAACCTCAACCCAGAAACTGTCGCCGACCTCGCAGCAGACGACGAGGGCCTCTGGCTCCTGTACGCCGTCAGCGACAGCGAACCAAACATCAACCTCGCGAAGATGGACCCCGCCACGCTCGATATAGAACAAATCTGGGACACCCGGTGTCCACGGGAGGATGCAGAGGCGGCCTTCATAGTCTGTGGAACTGTCTATGTCGTCTACAACACCCGTCTGGCCAGCCGCTCCCGAATCCAGTGCCTGTTTGACGTCAACGACATGGTGGTCAGCGAGGAGGCTCCCCTGATCTACTTTCCCAGGAGGTATGGAGCTCATGCGAGTCTGAAATACAACCCAGAGGAAAAACAGCTCTATGGCTGGGACGATGGCTATCAAATCATTTACAGACTGACCATGAAAAGGAAACTCCTGGTGTGACAGTAGGGAGGCGGTGTCACATTTTCAAAGGCAGCTGAGCCTTAAATTTACGCATGCCATGCTGAAAGTCTTTCAGTAGCGTGCAGACTCTTCATTCATGGTAGCTTTAATACAGATCACTCAAAAAATCACACATCTTAAAAGTCCAACGGCCTGCCGGCGGGCCCGGCCGGTATTCTGTCTGTCAGAGGTTGTTGTGGGCTGAGTTTTCAGGCTAGAGTGAAGGTACTGGTATCATATGAAACTAGGAAGCCTTAGGAATACATAAGGAAGGAATCCAATGGTACCAACCATGTCATGTCATGTTAGCTTGTTGGGAAGTTCACTAAATAATGCTATGAAGTTACGCTAAATTTTGGCGAGGAAAAACTGGCATGGCAATTTTCAAAGGGGTCAACTGACCTCTGACCTCAAGATATGTGAATGTAAATGGGTTCTATGGGTACCTACGAGTCTCCCCTTTACAGACAGGCCCACTTTAAGATAATCATATGCAGTTTGGGTGCAAAAACATGCATTTTTTTAATACAGTATAAATGTGTTATTGTTGTCTATTCTAAAATGGTGTATTTGAATATTTCTGCATACTGGGGTCCCTAATTACATAAATTGGGGATGACTGTAAAGCTGAGACTCTGGTGGATCTTGTGGAGTGAGTTAATTGCTATTTATGTGTGATGATGTTAGTCCCCATAGTAGCCATTTCATACAGTGAAACCATTTTTTTGAAACATGACCTCACTGTTTAATATAAGCTGTGGTGACCTCTAGGATAATCACAGCCTCATGAAACATAACAACCACAAAGTAGAGACCTGGAGCATTCAGGGGATGGATGGTTTTCCGAAGTAGATTGACAATAAGGGACTTTCTGAGCAGTTTCCATAACAGAAGTGCTCACCATCCAATCGCCGAAAAATGCAATTCTTTCAGAAATCTCTGTGTCTTTTTTTTTTTTTTTTTTTAAACCAAACCAGCATGGCTTTTTCTGTGGTGTTCCTCAAGGTCTTGGAGGGATTACAGATCATTTTTATCAATGCAGCATATAAAATTTAGCACCAGATCATTGTTACAAATAGTATCAACCCGAAAACTGATGCAAAAAATTTATGCGACAAAATAGACCAATGTATACACTTTCACAATTTATTTTAATTGATTCTTTTTTATTATTATTAATATTATTAATGACTAGAACAACTTGACACACGGTGCTGAGCTGTGTCTCAAATTCATCTCCAGGTTCCCAGCTTTCAGATGATATACTCCACTTCCATGTAACATCTAGTTGAATTTTCATCCACCCCTGACGTCCCTGTCCCCCACAACTACCCCTCTAAAAATAGGGCAGAATGGTAAGGGGTTAAGCAAATGAAATAGCCTTTGAACTATTATTTATCAATTAGATTCTTTGTCTTTTGAGTATTAATGTCCAAAACAATAATCCAAAATAAACATGAAAATTTGTTCATTAGGGGCTGCGAAGTCTTACTGCTATGTGGCATTTTGTGTCCTTTCCCTCATTTAATTTGACCATTTGATTCAGCTGAAGTCTCATTTCCATAGACCCATTCCTGCTTGTTAAGCCACTAGCTGTGTGTTGTTATTATATGTTGTGTTTTATTGCCACGTACAAAACTCACAGCGTGGTGGAGTCCATTTTTGCATAAATCTTTTAATCAAAGAGAAGAAAATCATAACACAGAACTGATAACACATCACACCCCGCGGGAGAAGAAGAAAAAACAACAAACTCTTTTTGATTTTCAGACTTGTTGAAACAAAAGAATGAAACAATTAGTGGCTGAAATAATGTCTGCCATCTCAGTTGAAGTTATTACACACTGGGTCACTCGAATATTGAGAGTCTTGATAATGATCTAGGAAATCATAATAGACTTTTTGTCTCAGCTAACAACTGTTGATGTCAATCACCAGAACATTTTCTCAAACATTTCTATTATTACAAATACAAAATGTTCAATAAAAAATTGGAAATTCAGTGCTATCATAAACAGTTGGAAGGGATACAAGATCAAGAAACATTACAATATTAGGCAAAGCTAGAAGGTCTTGAAACAGTCCATAAACTGAGGCAATTGATTTAACAGGTTTCTTCTACTATGTAAACACACCACACTGTCAGAGAAATATATGACCTTTGTAAAGCACATTTTAAAAGAAAAACAGAAGAAAAGGACGTTATTATTCAACCACTTGTTTCAACACTAAAATAAGATATTAGAAATCTATGAATAATGCCATTAGGGAGGAATTTCACCATCAAAACAACTGTGTGAATGAGAGCAAATTTCAAACTATCACGTCTGCAGATGGGTGTATAGATGCTATGATGGATTCCTGCAAGCACGAACAATAATGCACCGACTCGTTCTCGCTATAACAAGTGCCAATTAGAGAAATGCCACTGCTCTGCCCCGTGCTGTCGTCTCACAAACCCACACACACACACACACACACACACACACACACACACACACACACACACTGAGGTACTAAACGGCTTGGGTACCCATGAAGGAAATGGCTAAAACAGATCCAGGCTGGGTCTGTTGGATGCATCCGCTCACGTCTTGATGTCTGGCCCTCAATGTGACAAACTGTGATATACAGCGTGTTCATTGTACAGTGGTTTGAGCCGTGGTATCACTTGTCCTCCGCTGCTGAATGAGGCACCAGAAGTCTAGGCGAGTCGGAGCCACGGCCAAAAACGTTGTCACGTATCCGATTTAAGTTGCTGTTTGAGATAATATTCAGTAAATAGTCCTCGTATCGAAAAGACATCATCTACAAGCCGCGCCAAATATAATGTGTGAATGTGTCTTGGCTGTTTTCCTGCCTGGTATCACACTGACTCAACATTGGCTGGGCCGGCTGTACTGATCATATCTGTGCTTGCCAATTACAGCAAAACAAAACTACTACTGGAGGGTAGACTGGAGAAAAATTATGTAAATAGAAACCAAATTAGTATGTTTTATTCTCATCACAACGATATAGTGTATCGAAGCTCTATTATGTAATATTTTAATTAAAAGCTATTGATGTATTGCTTTTCATCTAAACTTTTATAGCATCAGTTATGTAAGCGATAATGTACAGCGAGCCCGTCACTGTTGTGAAGTACACCCAGACAGGGCATCACCCTGAACTCGCTGTACATTATCCTCCTTATTACACTGCTACTTACTTTAGAAATCAATAATGTGACACAAAAACAGTCCACCAGAGTCCGACATCGGAACTGTGCCCATAACAACGGTCTGTTATACATAGCAACGGTCTGTTATAAAGAAATAACACATCGTAGAACACTGTGATTGGCCAATCAGAATCGAGTATTCAAAGAAATAGCAATCCCGGCCTTAACTGATATATTGTGCATCTTTCATCTGAGTGAGATTTTAAGTTATTGTAAAGAGAGCAAACAATATGGAGGGAATTCTGATGCAACAGCGGTGCTGCAGTCTTAAGGGTGCAGTGTTTACGATATGGCACCATCTAGCGGTGAGGTTGCGGACTGCAACCAACTGAATCTTCTCCCGTGTGCCAAGTGGGTAGGAGAACTACATTGGCCATAGAGAAAACATGAATGGCTCTATCTAGAGGAAGTGTTTGGTTTGTCCATTCTGGGCTACTGTTGAAACATGGTGGTCGTCTCCGTGAAGAGGACCATAAATGTATAGACATGAATGGCTCATTCTAAAGGCCTTGACACACCAAGCTCACAGTCAACCGTTTGAGAGTTTGGGGCCGTTGGTGAGCATCTGTTGACCTCATCTCATCATTCGAATACATGGGTATTTTCACAACAACATGGCCATCTGGGATGAAGAAAAGTGGTGAGTGAGAGTGGTGTGAAAATGGTCCACAAGCGCTACTTCGTTTAATGTACGTATGACAACAACGGCTTGTATCCTGTTGCTGGTTTCCCTTTTTGAATGACGAATACAGACTACTGCCACCTGCTGGTGTGGAGAGCTATTTCCTCTCACACAGGCGCAGAACGTATGTGCTGACTGTCTGTCAGCTGTAGTCTACGCAGTTTGTTCAATGCAACTTGTGGACAAGACAAAGGCGACGTGAGGCAACGCAACAGCCGATCTTCATCACTGCTAGTTGTTTGATGTCGGCTTGGTGTGTCTGGGCCTTAAAGTAACAACATCAGGATTTATATTTTCCATTGATTATAATTGGACAACACAAGAAAACATACTTATAAATATTATATTCTATTTCTGCCAAAAGATTCTCCGAAATGTTACACACTGTTCCTTTAATCATATCAAATATCTTCAAAAATAATCAATTTACCAGATGTTACAGCATCGTTAATGACAGGATAAACATCAAGAAATGTGCATGTTTCTAAGTTCAAAAGACAAATATGTTCACCTTTTTCAGACTGTAGGTTTTTCTCAATCATCACCAACAACAAAGCTACACATATTCAAAATGTCAGTATTTTTTTTATCTTTACCTTTAATTAGAGATTTTCTGGTTTAGCAAAACAAAACATACATACAGTAACGGGCAGACGGCTGTACATGAAACTATACACATCCACCAAAACCTGGTCAGAAAAAAACGAAGAGAAGATGAAGTGCTTTTGAACGGTGTTTGTCTGAAGGAAAACATGTTTTATGAGTTTTCATTTGGAAGTGTGCGATCACTCTAAAGCAAACATCAAACAGAGAAGGAGGTAAGGGTGTGTTAAGTGTGCTCACAAGTTTCCCGTTTCCAGAAACCTCCAGAGCTCCAAACAGCTTGTTTCTGTCAACATTATTTTGATTTTTTTAGTTATTGTGTTCAATAAGCTATTTGTGCCTTTGTCAGATAATTTAAACCTTCTACTTTTGGTTTCGAAAATTGAAAAAGACTGTTTTAAAATTTAAATCAGCAACAACACTGCAGTCAGTGAATACCAATAATCCTTTTATATCTTCTTCTTCACATAAAACTTCTCTTGGCTGTCTGTGAAAACACACTAAAGATGCAAATTGCCAAGTTAAGAATATTTTAGTTTCAGCTTGATCCAAACTCTCATAATAAGTTGCAGATCAGATAATTGCTTATGTTACTAATGAAACTGGAAGTACAGTGAACTCAGCTGGAGCTTTGAAATTCATATCAGTTTTGCTATTCACAAACAATAACGACGAATGGAGCGGTTTTACATCTAACAGTTCCAAAATGCTACAGTTCAGTATTGTTTTTGAGAGAGAGCTGGAGAGAAATTGCTTCAGATCCAGTTTAAGTCTCCATTTCTACCCCCGGACGTGTCTTCCGCTGTGAAACTTCCGCTACTCTCATGGAGCAATATCCGATATCCAAGTTTTTCTATTAAAGAATCTCTGCAGCACACAGCTGAATCTTCAGCGTGTAGGAAGTCTCCATGTGAGGACACTGTGATTCATTCACCTCATCTCGGACAGCTCAGTATTAAATGTCTGCAGACTGGATGTCCAGCCAATCTCTTCTGAGAACAACGACAGCAGCTCTGGATCATCACAACACCCACATTTCAAACCCTAAAAACCTGAAACAACTGCGCTTCACACAACTAACTGACTTGACGGTCATCCTAGATCAGTTCTTGGGAGTGCTCTGGGACTAGACTTGAGGACGGGAGGGACAGAGAGAGAGCAGGAGAGAGAGAGAGGGAGTGACAGTGGGGTTGTGTTTCTCCTCAATCAGACAGACAGGAAGTGGATCAGCAGGAGGGAGTAAACCCCCTTCTGGGCTGCTGGGTCACAGGTGGCTCTGCTCAGGGACTAGCAGGGGGCCTGGGTGAGGGGCAGGAGCCTTGGCTGTCAAAGCTGGCTGTCCTCGCCTTCCACTACAGGACACACAGACACAAGGAAATGATTCATAACACATATGCTGCTTTTCAGTGCGCTAGCATGGTCACTCCCAGGTCACTTTCAATGCAGGGCAAATATCCGAATAAACCTATATAATAAACCTAATATAAGAACAATGTGGGTTTTTTTCATTTGATTTTCTGATTGAATATGAAATAACACAAAAAGACTGAAAGCACTTATACAAGAAACACACACTGAATAATTAATATATAAATATATATATATATATATATATATATATATATATATATATATATATATATATATATATATATATATATATATATATATATATATATATAATGTATTTTGACACTCTTCAATCTGGTTGATAGAATTCCCATAATGCTTCGGAGGTTATAAACAGGAAGTATAGAGTTCCTAGTGATGATGCTGTGGGCTACTAATTTACAACAACCATGCCATGTTTCCAAATTGAGCTACGTAATTGGCAGCATTAAAAGTATGCCGAATTAGCTATTAGCAGTCCTTATTTGCAATTTACTCATGAATGTACATGTCTAGACAACTATCGCCGAGTGAATTTGAAAATAACTTAAAAACGGGATGATTTTCAGGCAAGTTCAACGAGCGGCTTTTTACCTCTGATTTATGGACGTTTACTCGCGATGGACATCGGATATAATGATGTCTTCAGAGAGAGTAAGTCACATTAACTTTAATAATGTGTATACCGTGTGTGGGTTAAGAATTGAGTGAGTTAACAGTGGGAAAGAGTCTGTTTTTTGACGCAAGTACTTAAATTGTCGCTATTAGCTGTTTGTCAGTCATAGCTGCTGCTGCTGCTGCAGGTGTTGACAGTGTTGGTAATTAGGGCCAAGCTGCTAAAGCTACTACTACATACAGACAAGTCCATTAAAAACGACCCCAGTCCCAAACCTACCTCCTTCTCAGACTTCTTGGACTCCAGCAGGGGGTGCCAGTGTGCAATGGGTTTGCGTGGATAAGCCAGCATTTCGTTCCAGTGGTCCCTGCCAAGTCCCTCTGCATGGCAGCCAACCCTCATCACACCAATGATCTCATTATGCCCTACCCTGTGGGAACACACACACATACTGTATGAATACATCTGACTTAACCTGACAAGACATCTCATACATCAAGTTATTTTTTTCCCACTAATTACAAGAAGGGCATTTTGTAATAAAAGGAGACACAGATCTGAACCTGGGTGTCCTGCCGATTGATACAGTAAATCTGCAGCTGGTAGTCTCTGTGACACTAAAATTGACTCATCTCAGGAAGGAGGTCTTTGCCCCATTAACAATGTCTGAAGTGTAAATGAAAGCTCTGTTAATCCCCTATTATTAGCTCGACCTGATTTAGTCTTTGCATGAGAGCAGGCAGTAAAGAAAACACAAGAGGCTCAGTGTAAATAGTGTCTGCTCCTTTTATAATTTACTACACAATGAAAAAAGACATTTAACATTTAACATTCTCACTCTGTCAGCTGTCTGTACTGCATCCACATTGTCCATTTCCTGTTTCACACACTGTAAAGTTACAGTAGTGCACTACTTTTTCTCTGAAGAACTACAATTCAGCTGACTCTAAGAAAATGGGAATGAAAAGACTTCATTAAAGAGCCCCTCCAGACACATAATACTAATAATCAGCTTTCAATAATAATTAAAGGTGCTAATGGAGTAATGTCTATCCAAGCAGAGAATGAAATCACTCTCTCTCTCTCTGTGTTGTAATCCGCTGTATCCCGGGTCAGCCGTGCATGCTTTTAGTGCATGGTCATGCATGTGAGCGTGCTCCTTTGGCCAGCTCACGGACGCCATTCTGCACTGCTCTCATACTGCAGTTGAAACTTAAATTGCCGTCCTAACTGACAGCGCCATCACGGAAATGTAGCACCCACCCTCCGGCTGCGAACCGGTGGTTGTTGCCATATTGAGAGCCAATGAGAGGCAATAGATTTGTTCCCAATTAGCACCTTTAATAACCATTTGGGCTGTCAAAAAATTAAAATATTTAATCCTGATTAATCGGATGATTGTCCATAGTTAATCGCAATTAATTGCACATTTTTTATTTATTCAAAATGTACCTTCAAGAGAGATTTGTCAAGTATTTAGTACTCTTATCAACATGGGAGTGGACAGATATGCTTGATTTATGCAAACGTATGTATATATTTATTATTGGAAATCAATCAACAACACAAAACAATGACAATATTGTCTAGAAAGCATAACAAATATGCTCAAATTATAACATGGCAAACAACAGCTGTCACTGTGTCAGTGTGCTGACTTAACGATGACTTGCCCCAAACTGTATGTGATTATCATAAAGTGGGCATGTCTGTAAAGGGGAGACTCGTGGGTACCCACAGAACCCATTTACATTCACATATTTTGAGGTCAGAGGTCAATGGAACCCTTTGAAAATGGCCATGCCAGTTTTTCCTCACCAACAATTAGCACACATTTGTAGCGTTATTTAGCCTCCTGCATGACAAGCCAGTATGACATGGTTGGTACCAATGGATTCCTTAGGGTTTCCAGTTTCATATGATAATAATATCTTCACTATAGTTTTAAAAACGAGCCCACTACACTCTCAAAATCTCAAGTTGCTTTAATGCATTAAAGAAATTAGTGTGGCATTATTATCACATTAACATTGTCAGCCTTAATAATAATAATAATAATAATAATAATAATAATAATCTGATATGGGTTTCCACAAAAAAATCACAACTCGTCCTTCTGCGTCATTGAAAATTCCCGAGTCTATGGAAATGCAAATATTGTCCATATTAAAAGTTTAACTACTAGAACATTTCTCCTGCGATACTGAAAACTATTTTCAGTGTGTGTGCTCTGGATATTTCCAGGTTCACACTTGTGTAAGTTGCATATTGGACCCAAACTAGTTGTCATGCCCTAAAATCCTGCTCTTTTGTGTGCTACACTTTTTAAATTCCCATTGAAGGTCAGCACAGAGAAACTTTTCATCTTCAACAGATGAATTTGAAAGCAGACCTCTTCGGAGGCTTATATCATCCTGGACAGTGAAGGTAAAACATCCAAATGAAGTAACAATGAGCGAAACAGATTTCTGAGTGGAGGGGGACTTTTTTATTTTTGAACATCTTATTTATTGTCCTGATGTGATGGTTTGAAATGAGATGTTTGTACGTACAGGTCGTAGTCCATGACGGAGATGTGCAGGCTGACGTGGTCCATGCTGTCTGGCGGGATGTCAAAGATGATGGCCTCATTGTAGGTGGGATTCAGAGTGTTCTTCTTTATGCTCGTCTTCTTCTTTTTCAAACGTCTCCCGTCACATATGAGCGACACTTTGACGTAGGGATCTAATGGCGGTGAGAGGAAAAGAGGAAGGACAGAAAATAAGTAACTTTATCTAAACAGGAACTGCTGACAATGTTTCAACAAATTATTCATCTTTTTAAGGAAACTTCCAGAGCAAAAAAAATCCTGAGGCTTTACAAATGTTTTCCGTGGCTGCTAAAACATCTTGAAAGATGTCGGAGAAGATAGAGCCATCAGTGGCCTATTTCATCACCCAGCGTGTGTTTTTTTTTTTCTACTTAAGCATGAAAGCAACCCTGGAGGACCTGGCATTGGTAATGGGCATAAAAGTAGATGAGTCAACGGCTTGTGTAAACACAGAGGATGAGAGGACACAGATAGCTTAAACAGCATGACAGAGAAAGCTTTCTGGTGAATGCTGATCTCAATCTTCATCCGTCAGAAGCAAATTGCCTCGTGTGATCCATTATGCCACGTTTTAGTCAGATGTAAGCTGCCCTAAATCTACAAACAACACACAAGAGTGCTTGCTTTGCAGCCTAATGTGCTCAAAGGCGCAATTTGATAGCTACTGTTTTATGATACACAGATTGAAGTAATGGCAGACAGCTAAACCCCTAAAAACTAAAATTGGGACTCACATTAGAATCGTGAAATGTCATTAAACATGAGAGGGGAAAAAAAGCGACATTCACTCCAAATTACACCTGAACCCTGGCATTTAATGCACAATAAATGTCACATTTAACCAGTGATATCAGTATTGCAGGGAAAGTGGAATGGGAAACAGACCGTCTGCGACTATTTGCTGACAATGTGTTAATATTGCAAGTGTTGAATATTAATAACTGCTGAAATAAACAGAACGCAGCTTTAGAGACGGCTCTCCGCTGTTTGCTCACATTATCTGACACGTTTGCAATTGGATATTCAAAGGGGGATCATTAATTTTGAGCCACTGCAGCTGTAAGTGAATTACACAAATGCAAGCGCAACCACATACAGTTAAACACACACACACACACACACACACCTGAGTACCCAGTGATGTCCATGGCCTTGAGGTTCCTGCACTTGATGACAGTAAGTGTGAGTCTGCCTGCGGTGGGCAGGTAGCATAGTGAGAACATGATCTCCCCAAGGTCAACACTTTCCTGTGAAAAACACACAGCAAGCAAAAAAAAAAAATACTCTTTCAGTTTCACAGGTTTCACATAAATTTCTATTCAATGCAGATGATGTGATCAAGAGTAATGTACAATAAGTGTTTCATCCTCAAGGTCTGTTTCTGGGATCAATATATTTTGTTTACCGGCTGCTCTTAGTAATCTCTAGAGCACACAGTGAAGACCAGTGGAGGAAGAAGTACTCAGATATTTTACTTAAAGGTTCACTTTCAGATCTGGCAGTATCAAGCAGAGGTGGTCATATACATACATATATATTCCATCCATCGTCAACCGCTTATCCCATTAGGGGTCGCGGGGGGGGGGCTGGAGCCGATCCCAGCTGGCATAGGGCGAAGGCAGGGTTCACCCTGGACAGGTCGCCAGTCCATCGCAGGTACATATATATTATATACTAATATTTAATTCTGCTTGTAAATTCCCTAAAATGTTACACACTGTTCCTTTAAGTACAGTACTTGAGTATTGTTACTTTCCACAACTGACAATACATGTCAGGTCTAATCTGTTTCAGGGATCATAACTGTTTTTTTTTATAGTAGTGTTTATAGTCTTGTTAGAGCACAGTCAGTGAAGACTACCACACAAATTGCTATATTTCATGTACCACTGGATTATCTGTTATCCCTCTTAAACTCTGTTATTGAAAATGCAAAAGCATGAAAAATTTTAAGGTGGCCTCTTGTTGCCACAAGTAATAAAAGCAGATTCTCCTAGCTGAGACTAGCAAACTTCATAATTAGAGTGCAGATTTCACACAAAGGTGTATAAAGTATTTTTTATGCAAAATAATGCGACTTCTGTATTTGGCTGAAAAACAACTGCATTATGAGTTTGCTGTTTGGTAACTGCAGCTTTGTTTTTAGATCAGGCACGGGAGAGATTTGATTTGTGTATTATGGGTTGTTTTGAAAGAAATGGATATTTGTTGTAAAGCACAATGCAGTCATTTTGTAAAACAATAATAATCACAAGGTCTACTTTTGTTTTTTAGAGAAATTGTGGGTAAAATATGCGTCCTTGCAGAGATTTACACAAAAGGATTGACACCACTCATATCTGTGTATTAACTATAGACAGAGTATAGTATAGTAGTATAGTATAGAAGCAAAGAGATCAAACTCTGGGTTTTAGGTAAATCAGTTTCCCATTATGGTCACTTAAACAGCAAAACATGACATCATATGAAAGTAGAAAACCTAAGGAATCTATTGGTAACGACCATATCATCATAGCTCGTTGGGAAGGAGGCTAAATAACGCTCAAAACTTGTGCTAAATTTTGGCAAGGAAAAAGTGGCATGGCCATTTTCAAAGGGGTCCTTTTAACCTCTGACCTCAAGATATGTGAATGTAAATGGATTCTATGGGTACCCACGAGTCTTTACAGACATGCCCACTTTATGATAATCAGTTTGGGGCAAGTCATAGTCAAGTCAACACACTGACATCTGTTGTTGCCTGTTGGGCTGCAGTTTGCCATGTTATGATTTCAGCATATATTTTTTTCTAAATGCAGTACCTGTGAGGGTTTCTGAACAATATTTGTCATCGTTTTGTGTTTTGTGTGATTTTCAATAATAAATATATGTATACATTTGCATAAAGCAGCATATTTGCCCGCTCCCGTGTTGATAAGAGTATTAAATACATGATATATCTCCCTTTAAAGTACATTTTGAACAGAAAAAATGTGCAGTGAATTTGTGATTAATCATGATTAACTGTTGACAATCAGGCGATTAATCTAGATTAAATATTTTAATCAATGGACAGTTCCAGTTTTTCAAAACAATTAACTTTTACCACGTGTTTAACACTGAAATCCATTTCCCCCGAAATATAATTGAGGATGCAGTTTAGTTTCATGGGATGGTCATTTCATCGGGGACACGGCTGGATAAACTGTGAGTTGCAGAGGTGCTGAAATCACATGTGGTACATCCTTTTTGTAGTCAAACGTAATGTCAACCTGTTTAAATGTATTGTTAATAGTTTTTATTATTAAAAGGAAGAAAAAATGAGTTTGGGAAAATATCAGAAAAGTTCCTTTTGGTCTCAGCCAGCTGGCATGTCAGTGTCTGGGTTTGACCGACAGCAGGGAGCAGGCTGCCAGAAAGCCACAGGGAACATGTTGTTAGTGGTATTTAAGAGTGAGGGCTACTCCAGCATTTTAAAGGGCCAAAGTGACATTTGCAGGTGCAGTTACATGCTGTTTATCATGCTACAGCTGAGCAGCTAATTAGCTGTCTAGCCTGAACATTAGAAGTGCACTTTTCCAAGTCGGAAGTTTGCTTGGTCGCTCATTCAGCAAGCTGAGGTGCAGGACAAGAATTGTGTTCATGTTAGATAAGAAGGATCCTTCAGCAGGGAAGCTAATGTGGGTTGTTGTTAGGGGTCTGTGGCTCTTGTGTTGTGTAGCAGGCTGCTGTCTGGCTCAGTGTGACCATCTGTTCAGCCTGTTATAGAACTCACTGATGTTGCTGCTTTCTTCAAGTTTTCGAAATAAAGTCTCAATTTAATGCAAAGCTAGCCATCGTGAATCCAAAAAAATGTAAAAAATAAATTCTCCCCCTTTGGTGTCAGATTTGGACATGTGGTTTACAGAGCTGATATGTTTGCTGTAGTAGATAAACAAATTCAATTTCAATTTAGCTTTGGAAGGAGCTGCTTCATGCTGCTTCTAGCCTTTATGTTAAGCTAAGCACCTCCTGGCTTTAGCTCCATAGTTAATGCACAGACATGAGATTCATCATCTTTTTTTGATGACAAAGTTGTAAAGTTGCAAGAAGAAATATGAATCAGGAATAATCTTAATTGAAACAGAAAATCACTTTTGAGTTTTTATCTCAATACTCTGATGCACCTGTGGAGAAGAAAATTAAGCAACAGTATAGAGCTATTTAAACTTGAAATAGGCAGAATGTTTTTGGCATCAAAAACTCCATAATAACCTTTCAGCATGTTGTTATTCAAGTGCTCTGAGAGGAAACTAGACTTCTGAACCTCCTCATGGCTGTTTTCAGACTTTCAGAAATCTAGCCTGTGACGGGAGACTTTGACGAATCACAGGTCATCTCAGAGAGTGTGTTTTCTATTGGCTATTCATTCAACAGATGCACCTGTCAGTCACTCGCAAACTCCGATCAAACTGTCAAACTAGGCAGCGCTGATCAAATATGAATTGTTTCTTGTGTGAAATGTAGGGATGCATCGATATCGGATCGGATATTGTGCTGATACTGACTCAAATAGCTGGATCGGGTATTGTGACTATGGGGCCGATCTATACCAGTCAATGTTTATATACTATATACGTTATATATTGGTGTTTTAATCACTGTTTAAGTTTTGACCAGTTTGTTGCTGCATTAAAAAGGTTTATCCTTGAATCCTGTTAATTTTGAATATTTTTACCAAGTTGCTGGTGTAAGATTTATTATTTTAATAATCAATAACAATTCAGTAAATGTATATCTATGTATTTATTGCCTTCCACCTAACAGAATGATCCTAGTCTCTTCCACACAGTGAGGTTTACAGCTTATTAATTAAACACTGGTAGCGAATACTCAGTATCGCCTGATATCAAACGCCCACGTATCACTCTCGGTATTGGGACTGAAAAAGTCCGATCCCTCATAAAATGTTTTCAGAAACATCTTGTAGTTACTGTTTAGCTGTAAAATGAGAAAGTTTGCTCTGGTTGGTGGACAGGACTTGGTATTTCCTCAACTGATCTCAACATGGCTGCCAGGTCACAGACTTTCTCATTTTACAGCTAAACAATAACTACGAGATGTTTCTGAAAACAACTGAGGAAAGAAATGGGCATTACATTAACAGAATAATTGATTCATATTTGATCAGCGCTGCCTGGTTTGACTGTTTGATCGGAGCTTGCGAGTGATTGACAGCTGCTTAGAGACGACAGGCTCCAGATCAGCTCTGATTGGCTGCTCTCCCCCTATCTGTGAAGTCTTGCAGATGCCATTAGGTGCAACGGAGGACACAGGGGAACATGATTTTCTTTCACATTACCTGTCTCATATGCTACTGTCAAGATATAGTGATCGTTTTATAAAAATATTTTTTTTAAAATAGCATTTGCTCCAATCTGCCTACTGCTGCTTTAAGTGACAAACTGAAGCTGAACAACTGGGCTTCATTTCAAGTCCTCGAGGTTATTTAGCTGCCAGTATCCCCTTGAAACAATTTAATTGTGAAATTATGGCCGACTCCCTACCAACTCCAATGCCAAACAAGCCAGTATCATTATTCTGATTGCAGATCAAAAACTTGGAATTCTGATTATGTCTCCAGATGATCATCATCACTCAAGACATAAAATTAAAACACAAACAGAGAGGAAATCAGATTTACAGCTCAGTACTTCAACATAATGTAACCCAAATTACCCACATAATCAACCACTGAATGAGTCTTAGAAAAAGTTGTTTTTAGAGAATTATATCACCAAGATCCTTCGTGCAAGAATGCTTTATATACTCTAAATGACTTTTGAGACGAGCTCAACTTCCCTACTAAAATATTAGCAGTTTCTGCTGAGCTAATAAGAGTCCTGTTATCTGCCTCATGTGAGTCCTGAGCCCCATCCCGTAAACAGTATTAAGGTCGCACAGACCTCTAATCACTGTGAATGAGCTTGGTTTGAACCCCACTGGCTGGCAACTTCCAACACGTCTGTCTGAGCGCTGAAGTCTTAATGTCTCTTCACACATACAGCTGCGATTTGGCTTTCTCCGCCGTGGAAGTGGGGGATTTTGTTTGAAGGGTGTGAAGGTTCAGCCGTAATGTGAGGGCGCAGCAGTAATGTCAAGTGTTGTAAAAGCATGACGTGACACTTTGATTGTCCGTGTAGAAACACAGGCTGTTTTGGTGCCAGCCCGCATCATCTGTACCGCATTAATCATATTTTAGCCACGCTAGCGGCAGAGCTCTGCACAGGGATGTCACTCTGTCAATCAGCTGTCAGGTCAGTCCAACACTTTGATCCAGGCTGAAATATCAATAATTCTAATCATATATGATATAATAACATACTGGACAGACATTGATGGTCTGGATGAAGCATAGTGACTCACTGGTCCTCTAGTGCCTCACATATCTAGTGAAATATGTCACTATCTTCCACATGGATTGGCACTAAATTTCATACAGATATTCCTAGCTCCAAGACGATATATCATAATCATTTTAATCATACCCTGACTTTACCCTCTACCAGGTACCCAGCAGGTACCCACAAGTCTCCCCTTTACAGACATGCCCACTTTATGATAATCACATGCAGTTTGAGACAAGTCATAGTCAAGTCAGCACACTGACAGCTGTTGTTGCCTGTTGGGCTGCAGTTTGCCATGTTATGATTTCAGCATTTTTATACTAAATGCAGCACCTGTGATGGTTTCTGGACAATATTGTCATTGTTTTGTGTTGTTAATTGATTTCCAATAATAAATATATACATACATTTGCATAAAGCAGCCCACTCTGATGTTGATAAGAGTATTAAGTATTGGACAAATCTCCTTTTAAGGTACATTTTGAACAGATAAAAAATGTGCAATTAACGTGCAATTAATCGCGATTACTATGGATCACGCAATTAATCACGATACAATATTTTAATCAACTGACAGCCCTCCAATATATTTGAAACCCCTTTTTTATTTTTTTATTTTTTTTAGGAAAGCTGTCATAGTATAAAGAACAGGATACCATATGCAGAAAATCTGAGTGAAAAACGTCAGCAGTGCATCCTAACAACGCTGCTATCTAGCAGTCTGGGTTTAAACATGATTGGACTAATGTCTTCTACGAGCCTTTGCATGTAAACTATTAATTAAAGATCGATAGCGTTTGGGAATCGACACAGTATCACAAAACATATTGCAATACTCTAGTGTATCAATATTTTCTCATTTTTTCTCATTTGTAGTTTTGAGTGAAATATGTCGGCAACTATTGGATGGATTCCCAGGAAAGTTGGTACAGACATTAATGCCCTGAACATGCCTAATGAATGAACTGTAATAACGCTGGTGATTTCCTGACTTTTCCTCTAAAGTACATTTATCTATTAGTACATTGAGTTTAGCACTAATTAGCAAATGTTAGCTTTCTTACACACTGAGCTAAGATGGTAAACATCGACCTGCTAAACATCAGCATGTTGACATTAGCCTTTAGCTACTAGCATGGTTGTAGATTCTTGTTTTAAATATCCACAGTCAAGTCAATTACTTATTAGTCACTGACTGTATTTACACTTTATTTATTATACACTACGGGTGCTTTATTACAAGTAATGATCACGTCTTGGTTTTTTGGCACTTCTGCATGATAAATAATCCCTCCATTCATGTCACTGATTAGCATGTAAAAACCTTCCCAAAATAGTTGGTTCCCATCGAACACATGGGAAATCTGAAGTCAATAAGTGTACTGCTCTCCTCCAGACTCTTAATCTTAGTAATGCTAAGTCTGTGCTATTGATGATTATGTCTCCTTGATCTATGAACTAATGAAAGCTGATATCTGTCTCCCGTCCTCCCTCTGCTAAATGCTGGTGTCTTCCACTCGTTAAGCGTTAACAGTGTTTATAAAGCACCGTATTTATCTTACCCAAGACTTCCATTACACTCCACTTCGTGTCTGTTTTTTTTTTTTTTTTTTTTTTTTTTGTTTCTGCTGCACCCCACCATCTGTGCATTCCTCATGTCGCCAATCTTGAATGTAATATGAGCAAGGGATTTTGTCATAAAATCATTTGGTGGTTCGATAAAGTTTGTGTGCCAAGGAGAGGGCTGCCCTCTTTTCTGCCTCCTAAGCAATAATGTTGAGATTATTGAACAACCCTTGAAGAAGCTCAAGTTCAACAACTGGGGGAGGAGAAACTCTCAGATAAAAGGGCTCTGTGGAGGTGATAAAGTGATGAGGGCTCTAAGGGGTCTAAACAGTGCCAGAGAGAACATTTGCGCCTTAAAATAGCCTCTGGACATCATCAACAAGCAACAAAGACAACAGAAAAATAATTGCATTGAGTGAGCTGTGAGTCAGACATTTTTTGTGTTTGAGATGTTAACACCTCGTAACTACAGCCAGTCCCTTTATGTATTTTAATAAATGACAATTATGTTTTGTAGAATAAAAAAAATATTTTTGACACTTCATTTGCTGTTTAATGCACATTAAAGCTGTAGCCAGGATTTTAATTCCCTCAATGCACCACCGATGTTTGGATTTTATATATTTTATGGGGCAGTTTGTTCGGTTAGTGGCATAAAAGTTGTGAAAATTTGAAATTTTGGGCCCTGTACAGTGATGAAGTGGTTACCACTGTCGCCTCACAGCAAGAGGGTTGCAGGTTTGAATCTGGATTGGGGCTCTTCTGTGTGGATTTTGCATGTTCTCCCTATGTTAATGTGGGTTTTCTCTGGGTTCTCCGGCTTCCTCCCACAGTCCAAAGACATGCAGTTCATTGATGACTCTAAATTGCCCGTAAGTGCTCTACGTAGAGTCTACGTGCCCTGAAATGGACTGGTGACCTGTCCAAGGTGTACCCTGCCTTCGTCCAATGCCAGCTAAGATCTGCTCCAGCCCCCCCGCAACCCCTTATGGGAAAAGCAATTGCAGATAGATGGATGTATTTTTATAGCACAAGTGCAACATCGAGCTTGTGAGTGTCTCCATGCGCACTCATTTGCAAAAGGGCTAGTTGAAATTTAATGTAGATGGGGGTGTGGTGATCAATCTATACACTCTCAGCCAGTCACATCTATGGTCTCATTGCTGTGAAATAGCTGGGCCAATCACAGTGAAGCATGACAACAACAACAACTGGCATTAAACTAACTTCACTGTCCTTTGTTCTTTTGTCTAGCTGGTAGCTTCGTTGAGCTGCTGTTGAACTGAGAGCCTGGACCTGTTTGCCTACTTTGCTGTGAACTATTAGGAGACTATCTCCAGATTTTCAATTTGGACAAACCAGAAAAAACAAAACTGGCCTGTTCTTGAACTATCCTCTGATGCCAACTCAAGGTAAGACTCAAACAACCCACTACAGCAGCCTTTCAGTGTCTTTCCTTTAGTCATTACTACTCTTCTTTCACACACATTTTTTTGTTAGAAAGTGACTGTAGCTTAGAAACTAACAATGAGCCACTTTCCAATCATTCTCATAACACAACAGAATAACTTTGTGGCAGGAACAGACTAGACACAGTTTACATAAAAAACAGCATTGTCCTGCCATATTTGAATAAACCTTCCACAACGTGCAATCCAAGCACCAAAATACCACATCCATCCATTCATCTTCAATTGCTTATCCCGTTAGTTAGGAGTTGGGTGGGGGTGGGGGGGGTCAAAAGTACTGGAGTCACCCTATAAAATACCTGTAAAATGTAAGCTTCCACCAAGTTCTTAAAGATAGGCAGCGCATTTTCATTACTCTTGTACGACGTGTTAACTCACACCGCACGTTTTAACTGCAATCAGCATGACTGTGTGCAGTTCTACTATGAACAGAAAGTAAGTTGCAGTAAGTTAATTTTTATATCACAGGATTCTCAGTCAAAACTGCATTTTTTTTGCCACAAATTGTAACCTAGTACTCCAGTAATTTTAAAACAAGCTCAGTACAGTTTATGATGAACTTGTGACAGCAGCCACGTGGGAAATTGGAACGTGGATCTGTACAAGCTCTAAGGGGCCATTCACATGAAAACGGCAGCCATGCTGCTTTTATCCTTTTATTCAAGGTGCTTTCGGAGGTTGCACTTCTGTCGTGCCTGCCATCACCAAGCAACCAAGACATATCTGCTGGATTGGTTGCTCCTTGTCACGACTATTTTCATCTTGGGGCGCAGCTGGCACACCCTAAAAAAATTGGTGTTTGGGCGTTGGCATTGCTTTTGCGTTTGAGCACGCCTGCTGCGCATCTACATTTGAACGCATAAAAAGCATAGCATTTGAATGGCCCCTAAGACAGGCAGCCCACAAAAACCTCTGACATGCCAGATATTCATCTGATCATCCCGAAATTAGTCGGGAGGCCTAATATGTATATAGTGTCTGCTGATTAGTAGCTATGACCCTGTTTGAAAATGTAAGTCATACACAGATTGTAATGTACACCTGACCTCACTAGTCTATGAGAGAAATAATCAATATTAGCATCTCCATGCAATCTAGAAGAAAGAGAAAAAGCCAATAGATTCTTACACTGGTGGCATATTGGATGTCCCTCCATATGTTTGTCTCCCTGGAGAGGTCTGATGTCTCAAACAAGTTGTCCAGCACCACCTCCCCGATCATATCGTGCCTTGAAAACCGGTCAAAGTCAAAGACGCTCATATGGAGCTTCCTGACTGGCAGCTCATCGTAAGGCACAGGAAACTGGAAGCTCTCGTTGAATGTAGGGTTGAGCGTCTTCCGGTGGACGCGAGTCTGGAACTTCTTGCGGTCGGGTAGCAGGTAGACCTTCACGTAGGGGTCAGATGTGCCGCACAAGTCCTTGGCAGGTAGGTCTGCCGCCTTGAGGATGTTGACCATGAGGGCCTCGTTTTCGTAGTCATACTTGAGAGAGAAGTTAATCCTGCCACAGTTTTTGCTGCTGCCGTTCTTGGAAGTATCCTCTGATTCCAGGGCCTTCTGTTGGTACAGCTCTGGCTGGATGCGGCCGATGCCGGTTGACTTTTCGTCGTTGTCCACCATGTAGTCGTTTCCCAGATCTAGACTGCCTACCTGCATCTGCCTGGGCAGGTGTCTCTTGAATGAGTTGTGCCTGCAGAGACAGAAAAGGAACAGGAAGAAATAAAGGAAGCGTGACTGACAGGGAATGGCTTGTGTTGAAGAGCTGTAAAAGAAGAAAGAAAGAGGAGCAGGGAACTCCAAACAGGGAGGTTTTGAATTCAAGGGAGGCAGGTTTTGAATGCAAGGGCCTAGACGCACTACACTGACATCAAAGAACTATAGCACTGACAAAAGGTGGCTGATTGTGCCACCTGACATCTTCTGTTAAAGTTGCACTTGATCAAAGACATCAGCCAACGGCTAGCTGACTTATTTCCTGTGTGAAAAGAAATAACTAGTAGCCTGTGGCCCATTTTTATATTGTTTTTTAAATGCATGAAAAAAGCTATCCTTGAAAGCTTGCTTACTATTCTCATGCCACCGTCAGCGTAGTTATATGCTTGGAATACTGAATAAGAAGAATATGCCTCATTTGCATCTGACACTGTTTAGGTTTGAGGTAGGAAAATAGAAAGAAGGTAGAAAGCTAAAACTTGACCACCTGGGGGTTACCGATGGTTTGCTATATCAGGACCCTAAGTAATCATAGCAGCACTGTGCAGATGCTCTAGAAGCATCACTGCTAATTTGGAACATCTTAACCGATAACCAACCCTCGGTAACCAATTATTAACCGTTAACTGACAAGCTTTGTGCCTCGCATGCAGCGATGCACCAGCTGCCGTGTATTAGCGTTAGCAGCCACAGTGCTGCGTTCACTGTCTCCAGTTCACCATCCAGGAGCGTTAGCAGCCACTTAGCAGTATTGTGTGTAATATCGCAGGTATGCAGCCACTTTCCCAGTAAAAGTCGTACATACATTTAGTTTAGTGAACAATTAAATGGTTTATTATTAACAGCCCTAATTTATTCATAGAAATTCATTGTATTTTAGTGGTTTTAGTGATCCGTTGAGCCTCGAGTATGTTTACCCTCTTTGTCTGTTGCTTGTGTTTGTAAAATGTCTGTGTTACAATCAGGATCTGAAATTAGCACCCACTACCAAGCAAATGTGGGTAAATTTTTGGCAGTGGCTGGTAAAATCGTCAGATCATCCGCCACTTTGGCAGACGGAAAATGCTGGAGATGGGAATAGAGAATCGGTTTCCGTTAATCCAGTTCCAAGTTGTCAGATTCTTTGGAGACTATCGAATCCTCTGTATTGACACTTTCCGGCAGTTACACATGCACAATGACGTAACGCCATAGGCATGCTGTATCATGTTTCAGTTTATTTAGGGTCAGGGCCATGGCGGAGAGAAAAAAAGCCCTTAAAAGCATGGCGCTACTACTACTGAAGCTGAGGGGACGCACACAATTTTTTTAGTGATAATGATAAACAATAAATCCTTGTTGAAATCAGCAGGAGAGTCGGTAACTTTATCCGCTAGAAGGCTGTGGACAGCACAGTGCTGCTTGGCTACATAATGGAGCTACTAACATTAACAGAGGTGCCATTAAGTTGCATTATGGTGCATCATCTGTTCATCATCTGTTCAGTAAAAAACAAATGTCTACTGGGCGAAGGTAAATTTTAAGTTAATCATGATACGTTTGAATATTACCTCGTTAAAAAAAAAAAAATTGCCAAGAAACTTGAATAAATAGTGTATAGGAGATGCAGTATTTTCATAACAATAAAAATAGTTATTAGAGAGGCAATAATGACCTATTTAGCTTTTAATACATCATTAAAACTACTGATGCCAAGATTTTTTTAATCACATATATTTATAAAAATACAATTTACTTCCTAATCATTTGAAATGTGTTTTTATGCAAATAACCAATACAGATGACAATAACGAAGTAAAGTACTGTGTACAGTACCCTCCCATCCCCCGGAAAATAGGGCTCCCTGGAAGCTACAGTGCAATTCAAACACTGTAATTTACCATGCATATAATGTATTATGTGTAAAATATATTGAACATTGAGTGACATCAGTACTAAAATGTTCTGTCATTTAGCACATGGATTATAAAAGTAGCAGATTACTGAGTGGCAGACAAAAAATACTTGTTAATTTCAAACCCTGATGATGGATAATCTTGACTCTTTTTACTACAAACCAAATCTACATATGGCTATAAATAAAATAACCTAACCTGCACCTAGTCTGTGAAGGTTCTCATTCATCCAGGTCATATTCATTCTGGCAAAAGTTGAATCGAAGGCAACTGGACTTAGATTTGTCCCTGAAGACGTTTCGCCCCTTATCCAAGTGGCTTTGCCCCTTTCTTCCTCCCCCCCCCCCCCCCTCTCTCCTCTCTCCCCTCTTTTTTTTTTTTTTCTTCTTTTTTTTTTTTTTTTTTTATTTAATTAAATGAAAAAATTTTTTTTTTCCTCTGGGGCTAATAATATATTATCTTCTTCTTCTTCTTCTTCATCAGTTCGAACGCTGCAGTCTGACTAGTCCCCACTAGTCTGACAAACAGTGGAGTAATACCCAGGTTTTTAACCTCTGTGGAAGTGTCCGCCCCTTATTCTCCTAAGACAATAGTTCGTTAGTGGAGTTTCAGTGTGAGTCCCACTAGTGAACGACAGTCGTTAAGGATTCAATGGGGCCAACGACAACAGTCGTTAGGCATCATGTGTGTTGCCAGTGGACGACAGTCGTTGTGTTCGTTAGGGACACTTGAGGTTAGTTTCGGACTGTCTTTGATGTTGAATTTTCTTGGTACCGCTGAAAGTGCAGCATTGTAGATGGGGGATAGGTGGTGTCTGAGACCCCCTCCTCTGTTTAAAGATGGTTTTTCCAATTTAACATAGATGGCTTCCTTTACTCCTCTTTCAAACCATCTGTCCTCTCTGTCCAAGATTTTTACATTGCTGTCCTCAAAGGAGTGAGCCTTTTCCTTAAGATGTAAATAGACAGCTGAATCTGGACCTGAGGAGTTGGCCCTTCTATGCTGGGCCATGCGCTTGTTTAAGGTTTGTTTGGTTTCACCAATGTAGAGGTCCTGGCATTCCTCGCTGCATTGGACAGCATAAACCAGGTTGCTTTTTTGTGAGTGTGGTAGCCTGTCTTTGGGGTGGACCAGTTTCTGCCTGAGGGTGTTGCCGGGTTTGAAACACATTGGGATTCGGTGTTTGTTAAAAAACTCTTCTGAGTTTTTCTGATACCCCGGACACATAGGGAATGACTATGTTCCTGCGTTTGTTTCTGTCCTCGGCTCCCTCTGCGTTGGTGGTCTTCTTAGAGCGTGTTACTCTGTCGAAGGTCCAGTTTGGATAGCCACAAGTTCTCAGAGCTCCCCTTAGATGTTTGTGCTCTTTCGCTTGGGCCTGTGTGGTGGTTGGTACATTATCAGCCCTGTGTTGTAGGGTTCTGATAACGCCTAGTTTGTGCTCCAGAGGGTGGTGTGAGTCAAAGAGAAGGTATTGGTCTGTGTGAGTGGGTTTCCTATACCCCCCAATGTGGAGGCTCCTGTCCTCATCCAAGTGAACATCACAGTCCAAAAAAGGTAAGTGGTTGTCCTTAACATCCTCTCTAGTGAACTTGATGTTCTTGTCCACTGAGTTGATGTGCTCTGTGAAAGCCTGGACCTCTTGGGTTTTGATTTTCACCCAAGTGTCATCCACATACCTGAACCAATGGCTTGGTGATGTTCCCTTGTATGAGTCAAGTGCCTTCTGTTCTACCTTTTCCATGTAGAGATTTGCCACAATGGGGGATACCAGTGAGCCCATGGCACAGCCCTGTTTCTGTCTGTAAAAGGTATTGTTAAACTGGAAATATGTGGTGTTGAGGCACAAATCCAGTAGCTGTTTTGCCAGAATAACCTGCACCTAAAGTGAAATTTTTGCTGCTTTAGTCCAGACAAATAGATGTGCTTTTTGAAGTCTAGCTGCATAATAAGCAGAATGATGTCCACTTATTAACAAATGTGCGGTTCTGCTAGTATTACTACAGCAAAATGATTTTTTTTTCCCTCCCCTCTATTATCCATTAATTCTGAAGAAGAAACCATCACATATAATTAGCTTTACCATTATGACTTACAAAGAAATGCCTCTGAGGCGACACGATCTACAGTATTTATTATAATTAACTTTTGTAGATCCCGAACTGCTGAGATAGAAAATTTCTACCCTCATTAGTGATATATTCGATGTATTTGGTGCCTACTCACTTAAAATATTCTATGAATAGTAGTGAGGCCTTTTCAGATTTACATTTTTCCCTTTATTTCATGTTGGATTAGTGGACCTTTATACCACATGGATTTTTGTCGTATGTGTGCATGCATGCATGCATGCCTGTATCCCTAAGCATATTTACACATGAATAAGCACATCACACAATCATACGTACACATGTGTGTGTATGACTAACCGAGTGGAAGAAGCCGGCTCAGTGGTCTGCCTCTGCATGCGTTGCGTGCGGCGCAGGAAGTGCTCCCTCATGGAGAGCTGCACATCGGTGGGGATGTCGGGAGATGTATGGCTTATCTTCACCGCCGCCTCCAGGAAACCCATCGAACCCATGGGTTCCTTCACCTTCTCTGTCGCCATGGTGACCGCTGGCTGCTGGGGGCTGGGCAGAAGGAGAGGCGGCTGGAACCGGCAGTCCTCTGGGTCACAGGCCGGGGCGAGGGACGGACCGGGGAAGTGGGCCTTAGCTCGCCAAGGCGTACGGCACAGCTTCCAGGAGATGAAGGTAAGAAGGCCCAGCAGAGCCAGCCCGCAGACCACAAACACACAGAGGAGGAGGCCAAAAGAAGCGTCTGGTGGCGAGCCGCGGGAACCCGAACAGAGGATCACACAATATGGATAAACAGATGGTGATTACAAAGGCGAGAGAGGAGAAAAAAAGAGACGGACTATTAGGACATGATTCTTCTGGTGCTATATCAGTGATTTTTCTATAAGACTAAGCACAGTGAAAGTATACTGGGAGATGTGCCTCATAAATATTAAAGTAACCTCCATTAGTCTTCAGTTCAGCCAAGGGATAAGGAAAGCATATCAGTATAAACAGAAAGTAGTATGCACTCATGCACATACAGAGATGAGTTTCTGTGTAATTAGAGGTAAAATTAATGATACTTTGACTTATGATAAAACAATATAATGTACTTGATTTAACAAAAAAAACCCTCTTTTCCTCATGGAGTGTTAGCGTGAAACTGATAAAAGCAGCTAGGCACCGTCATACTCATTTATGTTCCAGCATTTTGAATATGCTTCCTGGGGAACAAGCAGCATGTACAAAGACTTGGAGATGTACCAAGAATGCTGACAAGCACTCTGCAAGGATTCACAGGGACCGATGGGAAAAAAGAGCAAACACAGAAAACATACAGTACTGCATCTCTGGGACTCCTGCCAGAGTCGCTCCTGTCTCGATTTAAAGACATTATATTGCTCCGCCTGATACTTGGAATGTTTTCCACGCTTTCCGGGCCGGGGTTGAATTCTTTACCCATAATTTCACCAGATTGTTTCTTTTCCACGCGCCCTGATTGCTTGGATTTATCTACAATAACTCACACCGAGGAGCGTCTCGGCGGCCTCTCAGAGGATCCCTGAACTCCCGTCTGCACATTACACTCCAGAGATAGCAGGAAATGGCTTCAAGGCGCATTGAATTAGCTCTTTTCTAATATTTACCCGCTCAGCCTTTCCTCACTTCAGCAACATATGAGCATTGACAAGCCTTGAAACCTGCAGGTGGGGTTGGGTTTAAAGAGAATACTTTTGATTTATTATATATGTTTACTTAAGCAAAAGTAGTAATTCCACAGTGGAACAATACTCCATTACAAGTAAAGTCCTGCCTTCAGAATCTGATGTAAATATAAGTATTAAAGTATTTTCAGCAAATTTGTAGTATCAGCAGTGGTGGAATGTAATTAAGTACATGTACTCAATGTACTCAAGTACTGTGCTTAAGCACACTTTTGAGGTACTGTGCTTGAGTATAGCAATTTTACGTTACTTTATACGAGGGACATATTGTACTTCACTCCACTACATTTAACTGATCAATATGGCTACTAGTTACATTAAAGATACAATTACAGATATTAATAAAAAAATTGAATCAAAACTAGGGCTGTCTAGGTTAATGAGATAATAACATTAATGGCGCCACAAATTTCTTTAACACATTAATGCACCTTGCGATTTCAGAGGTTGCAGTGGGCTCAGTTTTAAAGCTAGAGTGAGGATACTGGTATCTTATTAAACTAGAAAAACTAAAAACACAACATGATACCAAACGTCATACTAGCTTGTTGTGAATGAGGTTAAATAACACTAAAATCTTAAGGTAAATTTTGGAGAGGAAAAGCTGGTATGGCCATTTCCAAAGGGGTCCCTTGACCTCTGACCTCAAGATATGTGAATGTAAATGGGTTCTATGGGTACCGACCAGTCTCCCCTTTACAGACATGATCACTTTATGATAATCACAGTCATAGTCAAGTCAGCACACTGACACACTGACAGCTGTTGTTGCCTGTTGGGTTTCAGTTTGCCATGTTATGATTTGAGCATATTTTTATGCTAAATGCAGAACCTGTGAGGGTGTCTGGACAATATTTGTCATTGTTCTGTGTCGTTAATTGATTTCCGATAATAAATTTATACATACATTTACATCAAGCAACATATTTGTCCACTCCCGTGTTGATGAGTATTAAAAACTTGGCAAATCTCCCTTTAAGATACATTATGAACAAATAAAAGAATGTATGATTAATTTGCAATTAACAAGTAACTATTTTGATTGAATAATAAAAAAACATAAAAACACAATAAGTTTATGAAATACAACATATTGCTAAAGATTAAACTATTTTGGATTATGACGCTTTACCAAAAATCTGGTTCTGACTGAGGTCCCTTGAGGTCTATGAGCTGTTAGCAGTTACACCAAAGATGCATTTTCCCTCTAAACTTCTCAGATGATTTAATTTAAATAATGGTTTACAACCCAAATAGGTAAAATTATCCAATATGTCACAAAAAAAAGCTAAAATTAGAGAATATCCCAAAAAACTAGCTTCACCTCAACCAACAAAAACAGTGAAATACTTGAATTGATGGATTAGTGTCAATCATGTCATATATAATATATAATAAACATATATAATGTCATATAATAATATACCATTTACAAGGGACGTTTTCCAAGTATTTATACTTTTGATACTTTCAGTACATTTTGCTAATCATTACATTTACTAATCAGATCATTTACATGCTTTTTTACATTTGTGGGTGTATTTTTAAAGGATTTGAGTACTTCCCTCACCACTGGGTATCAGCAGTACTCATTATTAGAGGTCGACCGATTAATAGGTCGGCCGATTAATCAGGCCGAGTATTTGACTTTTTTTTTTCATAATCGGCATCGGCCAGTGTCTGAGCATATTAAGCCAATTATCAAGCAAGTGCATAAATGCTGATAAAACTTTATTTTTTCATCCAAAAGTTTATTTGACAAAGTTTAGTTTTTGTGTTTCATTTATCTGTATCTGTATAGTAACTATGGTTGTTGAATAAATGTAGAGGAGTAAAAAGTATATTATTTCCATATGAAATGTAGTGAAGCAAAAGTTCTACATCTGGTCTTTGATTTTAAAATTTTAAAATTCAGAATAACTCACAATAGTATGACAAAGTTTTATATATATATAATATGTACATTAACTTCCCCACAAATTAAGAGCTCCCTTGTTATTTAAACTAAATGGAGTGTCCGCTGAGAAGAGTTTATAGCTTAGCCAAGCGGCGGACAGGAATTCAAGTCTGGAGGATTTATGCCTGAGGAGGATTTCTCAGCTGTCCACAGCCCTGGCCTCTCCATGTCATCTGAAATTTCACACAGCTCCCCACAAAGCTTCGCCTTGACTGGACTGTCGCTCGCGGAGTCTTCATCCGCCGTCACGGCAAATTGAAGCAGATCTTGCGCCGTGGTACTGAAATACGAACGCCCCTGGTGACAATCTTTTGCTACAAAATGCGTTGACTGGTCAGAAATGTGGATTTGAGTGTGTGACTTCGGCTTGTTTTACTTTTTTTTTCCACTGCAGCAGCACCCTTCAGAGTGAAGTAGCCATTTTTTAAGTTTTAAATTTGACCTTGGGGTTCCCCCCAGACAAAATCAAGACAAGTCTTTGTCCTACTTCTGTTTGGTAGATGATTTTGCTGTATCTTTTGGAGCTTAATGCTTTGGGGGATGGAAGCAAGACTTGAAGAACTACTCACTGACTATGCACAGTAGTATTTCTGCTTTCTAAGTTCCCATTGAACGTGATGACGTCACAGATTTTTCTCAGCTTGAGGAAAGTTCTACAAATATAAACCTCCATGGATCAAAAATTCATAACAGAACGAGTCATAATTTACATTTTTTGCAGTTCGAGGTGTCCTGTCAAGAGTTTTACAGACATCTCTTTTACAGTGGAGGTCTATGGGGAAAATGCTGTTTGGGCCGCAGGGGGATATTTCACTGCAATAACATGAGTGGCCACTGGAAAAAATTGGGAGCAGGGCTGAGCAGCGGATCCAGGTCTTATTATACATCCATGGTTATGCTGTGGGTCACATTGATTTAGCCTACAGATTTTTTTACATTTTGTCCATTTAGCATCATTAAATGCTGAATGAATTAGCTAAAAGCAGTTCCTGTTTGCAATGTATCCATGAATATATATAGACAACTACCACTGGATTCATTTAAAAATGAATACTTAATAAACGTGATAATTCTCAGGCAAGTTCTGCAATTATATGTTGCCTCGTATTTGTATTACTCCTGAGCAGATTTATGGACATTTATTCACAGTCGAGGGTAATGAGGTCCACTGGGGTTGAGCGGTTGGACGAATGTTTTGACTAACTGCGATTGTTTGGGCGATGTTTGTCGTTTTATTTTGGTAATATAATAGTATGCCTCAGATGAATGAGGGCACCTCAGCCGATGCTCTGGAGAGAGAGAGAGAGAGAGAGAGAGAGAGAGAGAGAGAGAGAGAGAGAGAGAGAGAGAGAGAGAGAGAGAGAGAGAGAGAGAGAGAGAGAGAGAGAGAGAGGGGGGCTAGATGGAAAAATTTAATATATCACCCATCCTGTACACAGAGTTGCTAGTTCGTTTCCAATTAAAGTGGCTAACGCTTGCTCCAAAAGTCGCTAAAAGTCGCAAGATGACGTTATACGTTCATTTGCATATTTGGTGACATCATTATTCATCATTGGCGTAAAGCTTAGTGGTACGGCATGGTGCGTGGTGCAAGAGGAGGATGAGAGACCTCGGGCTGGTGGCAGAAGAGCTGTGGACTGTGATTACTTTGAGCAGCGTGGATGGAAATTAATTACAATATGATATATTTCTCACTTTTTCACTGATGTGGATAAGATGATAATTTATTGCTAGTTGCTTTTTAAAGAGAGGGTCTGAAAAGTCCTGGTTAAATCTAAATCTAGTGACAGAGTTGCCAAGTTGGCAACATTGGCTGCAGCTCCAGCTAGGACTGTCGCTGTGGTGATAATGATCGGATTATAGATATGTGGTATTATTGCCTTTTTTTCTTTTGCAAATGACTTTATTTATACTGATATTAGCACCGTATATACAAACTTTGTTGTTAGGCTGTTGGTAGGTACTGTATATTGTTCTTTTTTAAATGACAGAGACAACAGCTTTAACATGAATTAAATACTTTTCTATTTTGAAATGCCAAACACATAAGGGCAATGAGTTTTTTCAGCTGCGCTTTGGTCACGTCTGGTTACTGTGTTACGGAAAATCTAAATGTCGGCACAAGGTAGAGTACATGCTCTGGATGAAGAGAAAGTCAAGGCACGTAGTGAGACGACAGACCCACCGGTCAATGTGTATTCATTCCTCCTCCGTCGTTGTTGTTCAGCACTAGTAGCCTACATGTAGGAAGTGACGGTTAGTCATTGTTGAGTTTTCAAATCTCGGTGAGCAGAAAAAAACACCAAACATGCAGCGTTCAGCACAGAATAGACACTCAGCGCCTCATTATGCTGCCGCCATTGTAGCAAAATGTAAAAATGCAGCACTCCCACTGCAAAGAATTCAAAAACAGTGGTTGTGGCGATTGTTTGCTTGTTATTGCGACAACCCTAGCGGCAACTGCCGCTCAGTGTGCCAAACTGCAGTAACCAACTTCCTGTCGTCTTAAGAACATCAGCATGCACCATACCTCATTCACCTCGAGCAGTGTCTTTATGTGAAGTGAACCTTGCAGGCTTAAACGTCTGCACCAAAGCACCGCTTAGAAATGAAATGAAGCGTGAGCAGACATGATGTGTCACATCATGTCTGCAAAATTACTTTTTTTAAACTTTTGCACTCTGCATGACAGATGCCATAATAGAGAAACTGATTTTTATTTTTACCTTATGGTGGTTTCTGTGATAATCATAGCAGCTGTCATTGGTCTAGTTCAGTGTGCCTACGGTGCAGTAAGTCTTTTCTACCATAATGACTGCAAATATAGAAGTGTTAATTCCTCAGTCCTTTTCTTACCTTCTAGTGTTGAGAAGGTGAGAGCTACTGTGTGCAGAGAGCTAATGATGCAGAGATGAGTGAGATGGAAAGAGAGATGAACGGAGGAGAAACAGAGTGACTGAAGACCCATTGTTCTTCCTCTCCAGACAGATGGGTAATGGAGCAGAGCTGTGTGAACATATTACTCCCTCTGGACCTGACAGCGTGAGACTAGACTGACCTCAGGGTTTAGCACACTATTAATGATCACACCCACGCCATGAAGGACTGTGGACTGACTATCACTATCCTGCAGTCAATCAAAAGGGTATTTTCGGTTCCTTTCATGCTAAAAACACCTTTCAGGATCAATACTTCAGAAGCTGACTCAATCTCCCTGTAAAGCTCCTCCAGGTGGGTTTTAGGGCTGGGTGCAAAGGGCAAGGGCTGTGTAAAAGACGGGTTTTCAATTTTTTAAAATAAAAGTGTTCAGGTATTGACCTTTTAGCTGGGTGACTTTCTTGGATATAGCAAAAGCTCCAGCGCTCTTAAAACATTGTAGCGTGCTAAGTAGAGGTGTGACGATATATTGTGCCACAATATATATCGTGATATAAAAATGTGACCATATACATCATTGAGACGAAAAACTATCGCAACATTTTGATTAATTTAAAAATGCACCACTCTCAGTTGTTGCTAAAGTCTTGACTTTAGACGTAATTTATTCATTTAACTTTTATTTAAAACTGTCTTTTGAATAAATTTTGTTAAAATCATTGTTATAATATCGTATCGTATTGAGATCATGAACCCAATATCGTGTATCGTATCGTATCGTGAGCTGATTGACTCGTCACACTCCAAATGCTTTCCCTTTACCCGCACGCTGAACCACATCGAGCTCTGTAGGAAGCAACCGGTGGCTGCACTCTCCCCGCTGCCACTGCTGCATGTTTCAGAACGATGTGCGTTGGATTCTCGCTGCTAGTCTCACCACATTAGCGCTTGGCTCGACATCATCAGGTATTTCTCACAGTGCACAAGTTGAATTGAGGTTTATTTTGACGTCAACTCGAAGCGCAAAGTGAAGCCTGAGGACGTTTCTTTTGCTCTTTGTTTTCGTCATGTTCTTTCAAATCTAACCTGGTTTCCATAGTAACCCAGTCATTAGAGAGAATATGCACTCGCTCTGTTTGTTGTCATGAATTGACTCATCTTCGTTTAGAGAAGGCCGTTCCATTAAAGATGGTACACCCGGGTCATAGAGACACCAAAGTTTACCCAAACACATATTATATAGGCTTTGATACACTAAGGTGGTTTTCATATAAGGGACTGAATGGGAATTAGTAGAGGGGAAGGTTATGCAATTTGTCGTTTTCAAGATTTATTGAAGAAAATCAAGGATCAAATAACAACAACAACAACAACAACTTGAGCCAAAGTTCTTTCCAGTCGGGGCAGATGGGTTAGGATCTGCCTCAGTACAGGTATGCACAGTATAATTAAAGAAATAAAGTGTGCATGAAAAGCATTAGTACATAATGTAATACAATAAAAAATAAAAGAGAGATAAGATAAAATGGGAAGTTAAGAGAAATAGAATAAGACAGTTTAAAAGCAGTAAGAGGATGTTAGAAAGTAGTTAAGCCAGGTACACACTACGTGAGAATCGAGCTGATTTTGAGCCAGATTTCCCCTCCGGACAATCACCTGCAAAGCCCCGATTATTGTTGGATCTAAAGATTATCTCTCCAGATATTGCTGTTGTTTGAGGTATAGTAATAGTGATTTTCACATTCTGCGATTGGCTCAGAAGACCATCCTATTTGCACCAATTTCAAACCAGAAATATTAAACATGTTCAATATTTACAAGCAGATACCGTATCCTGTTTTGTGTGGGGAACCCCGAGGACAGCTGAGGACGCAGTCACATGGGAAATAATGATAGCAAATTGGGAACCAGGATGACTGAAGCAGTATAACCACCGCCGTCATGGCGGCCGTGGCTAATGCATGAGCTTATGCAAAAGTAATAAGATGGACCTCAGGAGTGGAGGACCAACATGTTGGTTTGTGGCAACAACACAAGTGTTTATGTCTCCATGACTTCATCCATTAGTAGAAAACAAGAGCATAGAAGCAGAGAGGTGAAAGGTGCTTTTTTGACAATGGCGCTGCAGTAGCGCAGCTGACATTGTGAAATCTGTAAACACCAATGAGTCCATAGCCATGAATGTATAAAGAGATGTCTGTAAATCAGCAGATATTTCTTTTTAGGTAAATCAACTTCCCACTACGAACACTTGAATAGCCCTCATTTAAATCATTGTGTCCTAAAAGTTGTAAAATTCACTAAAAACCAAATCCAAAGTTGTTTTCCTCGGCATAATGAACGTGCGTCAGACCCACAGTACTGCATCACCCTGTACGCTCATGACATATCTGGTTCTACCAGCTTCCTGCCAGCTGTATTCAGCTGTAATAATGATATATTAACTGTAACTCATCACTTCCATTTATGTTCATTGCTCACTTTAGGCTCCTCTGGGAAGTGGCCGGACAAAAAAGTTTAATAAATAGATAAGTGAGTTAGTAAATAGTTATAAAAGTATGCATATTTATAATACTTTTATTGTTCAACACAGGCTATTTTGGTGAAGACATTAATATATTTTCTTTGGTACAAAGTAGTGCAAAAAGTAACATGGCTAATTCTTCCGTCGTCCGCCATGTTTGTTTTCACTGAAGTCATGTTTGATTGCAAGATATTTTGCCAGATTTCGTTTTTTTTAAGTTGGGACACTATATGAACAAATCTGTGAAATTAAACATAGCATGTCATTATCTGTGGGGTCTCTCATATTTTCAAAATCTCTTTTTTTTCAAAACCTTTTAGTGCGGGCCAGCCTGAACTAGCTGACTAAGGTAATGATCAGTTGGTGGCTCCATGAAAATATTTGTGCTTTTAGGTATAATGATGAAACGACTTGAATCAATTCAGTATTGTTTTATTTATTTATTTATTGATGTGATGTTATTTGATCCAAAGAAAATATGAATAACTCCTGGGTGAGCTTGTGATTTTCTAAAGAGTGGAACCCCAATAATTTCCATACGGCCCTTAACTACCTCTCAGTGATCAATAGCGATAAATCGACTGCTGTGGCGTGCACTGTTGGTTTGATTTAGCTCAAGGCTTGCGTCTAAGGTTGGTGGTGAGGCCTGGTGCTGTCTGTGCCCTGTAGCCTGTGATTACTCATGCTGTCTGCCTGTCACACATGACATCTGATATTTCCACAGGGAAAAGGATGGAGCGGCAAAAAGCATGCGGATGTGGGCGAGCAACAATTTCTGACTATAGGAAGAAAGTTTCTGTGATTTTTATTCCTTCTGACATATACGTTTTTGGACAAATTAATATCTGTCTTCCCACAGAAAATATTGTTTATCACCCTCCAGCACCTGCAAATGTACTTTGCAACACATTGTGCACCAGTGGTAATACAATATATAAATTGCAACAAGTGTTAAAGTAATTTCAGCTAAAACATGTAAGTGTAGGAGGATCATGTGCAGCTGACTTGTTATTAAGGGTTACAACTTTCAGAGAAAATTGAACTGGTTCTGGAAAAGTACACTTTAGACAACAGGCATGAAATTGGAAAAATGCATTGACTTTGCACAACTGCTTGCAGCACAAAGTAGGCTTTATAGTTTAGTACAATCTCCTTAAATTGTAAATGTTTCCCGAACACACTTAATTTCAAAGCTGTCAGTAGTGTCTTCTTCCCTGAGGGGGATATAATGCGCTCTAATCTTGATGTGGGCACCTCAGCCATTTTTGGATTTCTGTATCCCGTGGTGTCTTTTTCAGAGCAATCAGAAAATCCCATAATCCCCCAGATCCCCAAATCCTAAAGCCCCTCCACATGCAAAGAGGAGTTTAGACTGCAGCAGATCAGCCGGAGGTGTGAAGAGGAATTTGAGGCCGTGGAGAAAAACGGTATACTTTCACACCACACCAAGGTGGGAAAATGATGGAAGAAATTCTCTAAAGTAGGCTCAGAAAAGCATGTTTTAGTGATTATCCTTACTTAAAATATTGAGAGAGTCATTACTCGTAATTGATTGCTTTCATTACGTGTTCATCTGTGTGTAGAAACAGTGGCTGTAAACAAGTTTTAATGGTTTGAAATGGTGAGTAAACACTGGAAGTAGCAGGGATGGGTTTTGCTTCCAGCTCACGGAGAGTTGTATTTCATTATGGAGTAAACGTCCACTCCGAGTACCCAACTGTGGTGGTGATAAAGATAAAAGCGACAAACCCTTTTAAAGACACAACAGATAACTTTTTTTCCCCCGCAAACTCAGCAGCCTTAAGCGGAAAAAAAATGGGTATTGGGTACTACATCAAATACAACAGTACAGTCAAAAGATTTGGAGGATGCACCCTCTCTTGCCCTTGTTTATCAGCTCAGTCATTCAGCCTGGTTGACAGCTCCAACCTGTGAGGCCAAGATATATTGTCAATATGTTTGAATATAGAGCTGTCTGTTGGAGCAGGGTGGCGTTTTTTTTTTTTTTTTTTTTTTTTCTCCGTTTTGCCAAAATATGCGACAGAGATGTCTGGAAAACTGTCACTGGTGAAAATGTTCAAACTCAGTGACAGCTGGAGGATGGAGGATTCCAGAAGGACAGCAGAAAAGCAAAATAATAACCATATTCAGCTTTACTCTCTGCTGTTTAAATATATTGATGAAATGGTGCATCTGTGATTTCTGAACAGTAACAACTTCAAAAGGTGACAAGGTTCAAAAGCCTCCACTAATTGCAATTTCATTAGTATATGCTCTCTATAAATTAGGGCTGGGACGATACACCTATCCCCCGATTCTAACACTAGACTATGGGAAAAAGTTGACTCATACACTTCAAAGGAATTTTACTGTGGAAAATGGTTAAGTTACTACAGTAAAAATATTTGATTTTCAGCATGTATGTAGTCAGAGATGTCCTGGAGTCAAATAAATCACTGTCAGACATTATTTCTTCATTCTTTCCTGTAACCCAAAAATCAGAGTGAAGACATTTCCCTCACAAATTAGTGGTATTTTCTTTTTCATTTGTGGGACATGTAAGGTTTTATACTTCCGGTATGAATCTTATTTCCATATATGTATTTTGCAAATACAGTTCCCTTTGTTGACACCTTATTTTGACAACCGGATGTAGTCACACCGCTAACTTCGCCAAGTTCGTTGATAGCTTGCCCGTTAGCTCCAGCGGGCTGTTTGAATGCCGAGAGTGACGGCTTGCTTGATCGCCTGTTACCGCAATACGATAATGTTCCCTGACCATGACAGTTAGCATGCAGCTTTAGCCGTGATGTCCTGCACTGCTTTTCCTGCAATGTGTGAAACCCAGAGTGTTTGCATACTTAACTGAGGATTTAAAATATCAGGGTGCAGGTTGTATCCATGTGGACTCTCCACTGTTTTCTACTTTCTGTGGTTTGTTTTGGTTGACGGATACGAAATGGAAATGACATCAAATGAAGCTGATATATTGATTCTTGCATTAAAAAAATCAATATTAAAAATTATTTTTAAAAAATTGCTATACATAGGCTTTCACTGTCTCCAGTACACTGTCTGAGAGCGTCAGCAGCCACGGTGCTGCATGTGTCTTTTACATGAGTAAAAGATTTTCAACTAAGCAGAATCAAAGTGATGATTGTTGCTCTGATTTATATTGCCATTTTTTAGAAATCGGCTTGTTTTAAATCAATTTTTCGTCACTCATAAGGCACATACTCCATGCCTTGTGTTCCCACTGCCTTACTATGTAATAAGTTGCGTGAGCTCACACAATGTGCCAGCGCTCACATTCAATAATCCACACATGAGAGACTCTCAGAAAGCTGTTATCTCCTCCACAAGGGTGGCGTTAATCAAAGTGCAGTCTCTCATCCCCTGCAGGTCGTCTAATTCTCTCAGCGGTTCAAAAACTGTTGTCATCCAGCCAAAAAAGTTAGGATATTAAACTTGCAACAAAACTCAATATATTTTTGGCCTGAGTGCATTTTCCTTAGTGTCAAATGTGATTTGATTGCTGTGTCCTGCGGCCAATCAGGAGCCACAGGGGAGCCTCACATGGGGCTGTGATTGTTGAGTTCAGTCCAGCATTAGCATCTGGTCCTATCACACAATTAACCTGCTTGTTGACCAGGAGCCCCTATCTCTGTCGCACAGCTTTCAGCCTGCCAGCCTGCCTTTACTCATGGGGGCTGTTTGCACAGAGCAAATGTTGAAATAGATTGCACGGCTTCGGAGGCCTGCTCAAGAGAAAATAAACATTAAAATATAGAAAGATTTAGGGTGGTAGAGGTTCTGCAGTTAACTTTACTTATGAGAGATATACTGCAAAATCAATCCGTTACTCATTAGCACCGAGGCAAAGCTCAAATTGAGCATTGATTTACTGCATTATGGTGCTAAATTAAACTATCTCAAAGTTTTGTCTTGTTTTAAAACATACTAACCGATGACATTTAACAGCATATAAAAATCAATCATTTGCAAGCACCTTCTGACAGATGAAAAATGTGATTTATTGTAAAAAATTTGTACAAAATTTAAAAGCTTTTAATGGTAAATGGTGTTATATTGTCAAATTAACACACTTAAAATATATTATAAATGAAAATCCTTTCAAGATTCTTTGTATCACCAAACAAATATGATTTCATCTACACTAACCTGTCAAAAGCAGCAAACTCTACAGTGAAACTTAAAATTCAAACTACAACGTTTCCTGTAATCTGTTAGATATTCTTTTGCATTAGTAGTGTAAGTAAATGAAGGAGTTAAACTCTATTTGTAATTATGACTGCAACTCATATGGAATATAAATTAGTACATCAAGCTGAGCCAAGACAGATTTTTGTGCAAAAACACACCATCATATCTCAGTTCTTTGGCCCATGGGAAGCTGTAGATTTGTCTTGTTTACCCAAATAAAAAAGATATGTGAGTGGTGGGAAGTCTCCTAGGAAGTAAAAAAATAAATTGAAACTTGCATATTTATAAACTGCCTCCTCAACAGCGGGAAGAGAACTTCTGTCCAGGATCAGCTTGGTGATTCCTGCATGTTTCTTACTGCCAGTGAATACCATGAAAAGACCAAATCCTGCAATGAGATGGTTCTGTTAACAAGTATCATATAATAAATCTTATTCCTCTGTGCCATAGAGCTCTATTGTTAACTTCCTTTATTTTTTTTTTTTTTTTTTTACTTTTTTTTTTTTTTTTTTTTTCTTTTTATTTTCTTTTTTTTTAATAATTAAAATTTTTTTAAGGATCCACATTTTTTTTTTATTTACTTTTTTCCTTTTTTTTTTCTTTTTTTTCTTTTTTTCTTTTTCTCTCCTCTCTCTCCTTTTTTTTTTTTTTTTTTTTTTTTTTTTTTTTTTATTTCTTTTTTTTTTTTTTTTTTTTCTCTTCCTTCTCCTTTTTTTCCCCTCCCTTCCCTCCCCCCCCTCCTCCCCTTTTTTTTTTTTATTTTCCCCCCCCCCCCTCCCTCTTCTTCTTCTTCCCCCCCCCCCCTTTTTTCTTCCCCTCCTTATTATTTCTCCCTCCCCTTTTTTTTTATTTTTTTTCCCCCTCCTTCTTCCCCTTTCTTTTTTTTTTAATAAAACATCCCCTCCTCCTTTTTTTTTTTTTCCTTTTTTTTTTTTTATTTTTCTTTTTTTTTTTTTTTTCCTTCACCCTAACTCTTGATTCGTCTCCTGATTTTTGACTGACCCCCCCCCGCACGCCGCCCCGCCCCCCCCCCGGCGCGGCGGCCGGGCGCACAAAGCAGGTGAACGGACCACACTGTTATACCAGTCCTGTTGCACGAAAAGATTTATGAATGTATATTCGTATTTGTATAATATTCCGCAAGACAAAGCCTGCAATAAGAATACTGTTTTTGCTTTCGTTGTGTCATTTCTACGACATGTCAGTTTGTACTGACTGCAGTGTAACACGTCTGCATAAATATGTTCCCCATGTCAGAGATCATGACATAAAATAAAAATTCCACCCCCCCCCTTTTAAAAAACCCCCCCCCCCCCCCCCCCCCCCCCCCCCCCATTCCCACGTGCCCTTATTACAATCAAACCTCCCTCTCCCCCTGAGAAAGAGGTCCTTATCTTGGAGAATGGGAGAGGGAGGTGGATGGGTCCAACAAACACAGGACTTTGAATTGTAAGTTACATTGGTGACGTTTTTAACATGTATTTTTTTTTTAGTGACCTTTGTGGCGTGTTTTATGTACTTATATTGTTTCTGTGCGTATTTTACTTAGTTTTCAACCATGACGTTTTTTTACTAAACCTAACTAAGTGGTTTTGTTGTCTAAACCTAAGTGAGTGTTTAATATTAACACTTTGTAAAGGCAAAACCAAACACTGACACGCTATCCTCTGGTGGACAGGCAGGTCTATTTACACACTTTGGCGGGATACTGAGTTGGTTTATTGTGGGTCAATCCCACATCCTGTTGCCAGAAATGACTAGAGCACCAAATGTGTATTAATCCGCTGATGAAAATAGTCTCCCAAAAATACACTATTTACTCCAGTTGCTGTAGCATTGATGAAAAATACAGTGATCTTTAAAATGTGGCTCAAGATTACATCCTCAGTAGGAGCCAGAAGTCAGAAAGTATAGAGACGCGATGGTTTTGTTAGTTTCATGGGATTTTTTTGACAAATACAGAACGTTGCCAGCCTTAGTTTTTAAAATACAGTATAAGACCCGTTATATGAAGCATAAGTATGTGTATAAGAAGAAAAAGTACAGGCTGCCATTTCATAATTAAAACTTTGACACTGATGAGCATTTAGCACTGGCTTCTAAAGTAATGGCTTTTTGACATTCAGACATACCGTAGGTGTAATGGTCCTCACGGCTTCATGCAGCCATTTTCAGAACATTTATGGTGAAAGCTGTGTGCAATATTTTGCACCCAGTGCTCAAAGTTTCTAACTCCTGAATTTCTCTCAAAAATTAGTGGTATTTTCTTTTTAATGTATAAGGGACATGTAACGTTTTACACTTCTGATAAATATAATCCAGTCAATGTTATTACCATGTACTGTATGCATTTTGTGTTTACTCTTTGTTAACACCTTATTTTGTCAACCAGAGGTAGTCACACGTGTATACTTCTGCTAACTTCACCAAGTCTGTCGCTAGCTCTCCTGTCAGCTCTGTTCTCTTTATACATCCACGATCAGCTCTGTCTGACTGCATTTAAAATAAATGTCAGTATATTGGTGCTCTGCAGTTGTAGCATCGGACGATTTGACCACTCAGATGAATGACCGCATGTAACTGCAACATGATAACATTTCCTGTCCATCACGGAGTTAGCATGTAGCTTTAGTCGTGATATCTAGCTCTGCTTTTCCTGCAGTGTGTGAAACCCAAAGTGTTGCCATACTTTACTGATGTGTAGTGTTTACCACTTTGGATTTAACATGAGGGTGCAGGTCGTATCCACGCTGACCCTCCGCTGTTTTCTATTTGTTCATTTCGGCTGCGGTTTGTTTTGGTGACGGATACGTAACGGATATGACGTTACGTTACTCAGACTACAACAATAAAAACGGTAACTTTTTCTACTTCCACATAGACTCAAATGAAGCAAATATATTGATTCTGGCATTAAGAAAAAACAATTTCAAAATCATTAAAAAATATTGCAATGCATACAGTAGTTGAATCATTTTTTCCCAACTCCTACTGTCCAATGTGGACTTACTTCCTAAACCTGAGACAAACACATCTGTTGAGCTTCATCCTTTCCCCGGGCATTACATGCTGACAGACAGAGATCCATCGTTCAGGTGTTATGAGCCCCTGACCTTGAGACACCTCATCATTTCTCTCGCTCCCCTCCACAGCCAGAGTCACTTAAGTAACATGAAATACCCCCAGCTGCCTGACAAGTGGTGCGTCTGCAACCAGCCTGATCCATCAACCACCACAGCCTTGTCCCAGAGTCGACCCATCACTCTGTAGCTAATGAATTTTTACCGTACAGAGAGCTATAAATATAATATTCAATCTGAAGTCGTATGATTTGTTTTATATGAGATATGTAGGAAAAGAATATCATAAACCAGCCAGAGTTAGAATCTCTATAATACAAGAGCTCATGAGACCAGCGGAGCAGGTGGACTGCACGATGCTGTCGAGTAATAAAGGCTGAAAATGTACGACTTAACAAGGGTGAGGAACCTTTCATCGATTGGGCCCACGCTTCCTGCGTGCCACTATATGGATGTTTTAATTTCCAGAGGCATCACAATAAAACTAACGGGCTGCAATCTGGCCCCTTGTAAAAATAGCTTAAGCTCATTTTCAGTCTCAGTAATTTTCATCACCAGGGATTTTAAATGGATGTGCTACATCCATTACAGACAGAAGTCATAAGCGCCTGGTTTTGCTCGATGAAAGCTTTTGCTCCACTCAAAATGCTCCATTGCCCTGAAATATTGCGATGTTAATCATGACGAATAAATATGACTAGCAGCCATGCTGTCATGTGCATAGAGAGGGTGTGAGTGATGTGGAGGGAGTGGGAAGACGCTATAGCTTCTTAATGTCCCTGATTAGGTTTAGGGAAAATATGTGAGCGAAACATAATTGAAATGGTAATATGTTTTGGCACATTCTTAAGAGCCTATTAAAATGTTTGATTGTTTACCAGAGGCTGTGAGAGCAATGGATATTTAATACAGTTTGTTTAGAAAACAGATCGAGGCAATAAATATGTATACATTACGTAATACTAATATTTTTTTATTGGTAGAAGTAATATTTTAAAGATGCATCATCTGGAAAGAATCGGACTATTTCCGTCTTTATGTTAAGCTAATTTTATCCGCTGTAATTATATATTTCGAAGAAGAATAAGTAGAAGAAGACATACTTCATACAGTGTGCTGACTTGACTATGACTTGCCCCAAACTGCATGTGATTATCATAAAGTGGGCATGTCTGTAAAGGGGAGACTCGTGGGTACCCATAGAACCCATTTACATTCACATATCTTGAGGTCAGAGGTCAAGGGACCCCTTTGAAAATGGACAGGACGGTTTTCCTCACCAAAAGTTTGGAGCGTTATTTAAACTCATTCACGTCAAGCTAGTATGACATGGGTACCAATGGATTTTTCTAGTGTTCTATTTTCATATGATGCCAGTATCTTCAGTCTGGCTTTAAAACTGAGCCTGCAACAACCTGCAAAAAATAGCATGATTTTTAAGAGATTAATTGAAAACCCCCAAATGTGTTATTGCGTTAAAGGAATTAGTGGTATTAAAACGTATTTATGTTAACGTGTTATTCGCGCATTAGCTTCGACAGCCCTCATTTTCACACATTTCACACAGTGTGCACTACAAACAGTGTAGATAGGAGAATTCAACATTTTGGGAAACATGATTTTTGGACAAATATTAAAGTACAGCTGTAGTGGTTGTACCACATTCAGTAACCCCCCATAAAACTACACATTTTTACGCACAGTGTTAAGCCAGACTGAAGATACTGGCATCATATGAAACTAGAAAACTAGAAAAACCCATTGGTACCCATGTCATACTTGCTTGATGTGAATGAGTTTAAATCACGCTTTTGGTGAGGAAAACCGTCCTGTCCATTTTCAAAGGGGTCTTTGACCTCTGACCTCAAAATATGTGAATGTAAATGGGTTCTCTGGGTACCCGTAAGTCTCCCCTTTACAAACATGCCCACTTTATGATAATCACATGACAATCAAATGCAGTACCTGTGAGGGTTTCAGTACTACGCGCAGCGCTGCAACTACTCACCTACACACAACAAACAGCGCTGTCCGTTACTCTGAAACAACAGCAAAGCGATAGTGATATGTATCTCTATTATTTTTTATTTAGATTCAAAAGGTTAAACAGAGGGGAATCAGTGAACAAAACAAAAGACGTGATTCAGGCGACGATAGGCAGTCAGATTTGACTACGTGAATTCTTAGTCGGGGGCACCCCTAAACCTCTGTGATATGTTTTGTGTTTAATTTTTACCCATCTATCCCAAGTTTACTTTTCAACCACACATCAGATCCTCCTCTGTAAACCCCTCATACAGTAAAAATGCTGCCACATCAGATATCCTCTTGGGGTCAGGACCTTGCTTTGACCTGACTTTTGGCCTCTGGGCCCCCGAATGATGGCAGCAAACAATAAGTCAGACGAGGAAATGATGCATCCATCACTCCGACTCCGTTGAATCAACCGAGGCCTGGCATTTGGGACCCACGTGCTCGGAAGCCGTCCGCCTCATGATGCATTATAGCTCAGCTGATAACATGAAAAATGGCAAGCAGGCAGCGTTTTATCATGAGGGGAACGTTATCGGGCTGAAAGGAACCTCAGCGCTGTTCAACAAGCTGCAGGGCTTTAGCAGCTGAATCCACTCACGTCTCCGCTCTGTAGCTGCGTTGACTTGATCCATCAGATCCTGATAAATGACTATTGATCGTGCAGATGGAGCTCAGAAGCTCTCTACATTGTATATAGCAGTGGCGTCAAGTATATTGTTGTTTTAAACTGCAGCAAGTGTTCTACATTATATTTACAGAGAAGCACTGAATTAATCATATTTCATGTTATTGCCTGTATTATCTGCTTCATCTGTTTAGTTCAGCTCCCAAACAAAAGCCCATTAAAGTACTTTTTCTCTCCTGTAAAACATGCATGGGTTGCAACCTCCAACGCCGAAACTGTCCATATCAACTTTTTGCGTTGAAGAAACCTAAATTTATGCAGTTCTGTATACCGGATGAAAACAGAGTGAAAGAGTGCCTTTGGGGTGTTGTGGTATTATATCAGCTGCTGGTGTTTTAGGGAGGAGATCACAGTGTTCAACAACAACGTCAGGTTGTGATGAAAGCTTTGGTCTATAGCTGCAACGTGACTTACAGTAAGAAGCAATGCCTGAAGCTTAATGAAATAAAGGCTTTTAAGCTTCCTGCCACTCACGACTGCCTTGGATGTCATGATAGTGTAATGTATTTTATTTAGGGCTGTCAAAGTAACGTGATAACACATCAACACACATTTGCTTTAAAGCCACTAATTTCTTTACGCATTAATGCAATTTGCAATTTTTAGGTTGTAGCAGGCTCGGTTTGATGTTCACTCGGTTAGAGTGAACATCATGAAATCCATTGGTACCAACCGTGTCATACTAGCTTATTAGCCATTAGCTTATTAACTAGCTAAGGAGGACCTAACACTCCAAACTTAAGCTAAATTTTGGTGAGGAAAAAGTCATAGCCATTTCCAAAGGGGTCCCTTGACCTCTGACCTCAAGATATGTGAATAAAAATGGTTTCTATGGGTACCCACAAGTCTCTCCTTTACAGACATGACAAGTCATAGTCAAGTCAGCACACTGACACACTGACAGCTGTTGTTGCCTGTTGGGCTGCAGTTTGCCATGTTATGATTTCAGCATATTTTGTATGCTAAATGCAGTACCTTTGAGGGTTTCTGGACAATATTTGTCATTGTTTTATGTTGTTAAATGATTTCCAGTATTAATTCTATACACACATTGACATAAAGCTGCATATTTGCCCACTCCCATGTTGATAAGAGTATTAAATACTTGAAAAATCTCCCTTAAAGTACATTTTGAACAGTGTGCCATTAATCATGATTAACTATGGACAATCATGTGATTAATTGCAGTTAAATATTTTAATCGATTAACAGTTCTACTTTCATATTCTTGCAAAATAAAAATTGTAATTGAGGCAAATTTCATCAACAATTAGTTGAGAAGCTTTATGAAAATATTTCTTGCTAATAGGAATGGGGATTAGCATTTTATAGAAACAGAATCCATCATCACATCTTTTTAGGTAGCTGATAGATTAGTTTGTTAATCGATTAGTCAGCTGTTTTGGTAATCTTCTAATCTCTGAGTAAAAATGCCAAATTTTCTCTAGTTCCATCTTTTCCATTGTAAGGATTTGCTGCTTTAGTTTATTTCAGTGATTGCCAACCTGGGAGTCGGAGCCCCTCCTCTGGGTCACAGGGCACGGTGGATAGAAAAAGTTTACACATCCCGGATAAAATGCCAGGTTTTTGTGATGTAAAAAAAAATGAGACAACGATGAATCATTTCAGAGCATTTTCCACCTTTGAATGTGACATATAACCTGTACAATTCAATTGAAAACGAAACTGAAATCTTTTAGGGGTAAAAAAATTTAAATAAAGTAGTTGCATAAGTGTGCACACCTTCTTATAATTGGAGATATGGCTGTTCAGCTGTTCTAGTAGGATTTTCCTGACCTGAGCGCTGAGTGTAGCACCCACCCTATGGTGCCCCCTCAAGTAAACGCTGTTAGCTTTATCAGCAGTTTTGCCATTGTGTTCACAGTTAGCACCGTTAGCTACGAGCCGCCAGCTCAGTTGTCACCATGTCGAGATTCGTGCGGAGACAATAGAAAGGTTTTGGAGTGTTGGTTGGACTTAACAAGCAATGTGATGGCATAATTTTGAGCTAAAGGAAACTGTCACAGAGTTTTGTTTTTTTTGTTTTTTTACCACTTTATTTTCCCTATAAGGGTGTAGGACTTTCACTACGTTTTGTCACTGCTATGTGACATTCATTAACCCTGTCCTGATTCAGTTGTATTTTTGCTACGGTGGAAAATGCCCTTTGCTCCTCACTGGGGGGAAGTGCTATAGCTGCAGGAAAGGGAAAAAAAATACGTAGTGGAAGTAATTTAAATTCTATTTTATAATTCAACAAATATCAACTAAATAAATCACAGATATTTCTGCACCCATGATGCATTGCTGGAAGGCAAAAACTTTACTGCACTGCTACAGGCCACAGAATACTTTGAGTTACAGAATACGGTTTAACGCGGCGGTACTCATCCTTCTCAGGTAATCTGCCATAAGTTCGTACTTTAACATGATGTGCATTTGATAAACTGTGTGTTGCAGGAATTAGTCCTGAAACCTGGACATAAGTTAGCATTTTAGAACTTTTAGTTCCCTCGTCTGGAAGTCAGTGGGGTTTTTTTAATGTTTCTTTTAGTTAGATGCCTGAAACAAGCTTGAGAGACTTTAAGTTTTTTTGTTCTACAACATAAGATATGTTAGTAAATATTGCACCTGTGAATTTTGGAGCTTTTTTTGAATTATGAAGACTGCACGCCGACTCATCAACCTTTACAGCCTCGCTGCATATACTCGCTCATGTGACCGTGGTGTAGTTTGTTTATAACCTGTTGGTTTTTTTACTCCTGATGATTACGTTCACATTTCAAAAATCAATAAAAGTGGTGTCCTCTTTGAAGATTATCTTGCTGAACAAAACATATAAGTACCATAAACATTTGTTTGCCGCAGAGCTTATTTTGTGCGTTAATCCACAACCCAATAGAAAAATCCCATTGGCTTTTTGTAGAGAGAACCAGGGAGAAAACGCTTCATCCCTAGAGCACTTTATATAAGCAGGGAACTTTGTGAGTTTATGTGGTGAGGTGTATGTATCTGAACTTTGTCTAAGTTATTGTAGTTAAGACAAAGAGAGATTGTGAATTAAAGATTTGATAAGGGATTTGTTGGCCATGGAGTCTATTAATTCTAATACAAAAATGGAACCGGATATCCAAACCATACTTGCTAAACAGACATTTGCATTTCAGTAGCAGCTTTGCCCTGCAGATCTTTTCCTCTCTAACAATCCAGAGATGCAACATATGGCCACCTCATGAACAGGATTCTCCTCTCAGGTGCTCTATTGCACATTAGCTTCCTGTGCTTCCTCTAAACAAGTGCAATCATTGTCAGCATAGCATATCCTCTTGTTTACAAGAGCAATATTGTTTCCTCTCATGCACAACCGGGCTATCGATCCAGGGCCACAGCGCTGTCAAAATTCAATCCAATTTTATATTGTATCGAAACAAATTGTGCCTGGAGGGGGCCGTCAAGAGAGCCCCAGCGTTATCTCGACCCACCCTGCATCCGTGCATTCCCAGCTGTGTGCTTTATGGGTTTATCACACTGCTGTGCACTATTGTTCACACAGTAAGCTCCCGTGCAGGGACGCTTTACAGTCCAGCCTCAGTGAGTGACATTTTAACAAGGAGTCGTAAAACATGTCACAGGAGAGAGGGAAGGAAACAAATGCCAGAATCCCTCTCACAAAGAAAAGCAAAACAACCCCCGCGGCTACCCCGATCACACACAATCATGTCAGTGCCACACTCACATGCGTGCATGCGCTCGGTCACATGTGCTTTGTAACACATACAGAGCAGAGCCACCACACACACACATACAGAATATACACAGCCTGCCAGGAGGGGCCACCAGGGTCCAGTCATGGCAGGAGTGAGCAGAAAACTGATAAGCCTGGCTGGATTTGTTTAATTCAGCCTTCTCCCAAAGCTACTACTGTTGGAGGGGGAGGAAAAAACACAAACTGCACTGTAGGAGCAGGTGAAGGGAGGCAGGGGATCCAAGTGAACCGCAGAGATGAACATAAACACTGATAGGATTAACTCTGCATAACAGGTTGTACATTTTTTTTTGTAGCTTACATTTTTTTTTTTCAACAAATACTCCCTGATGAATTCAAGGCAGGAATCTTCGCTTATTAAGACATCTGAAAACTGACTTTAAAGCCTAAGTGACAACATGGCACACGATGATCAGAATAACACAATTTCCTCGCACTTGAGCCGACATGAGGCGCAGGGTGCCCTGCTGTATCTCTCTGCCTCTATTAGCCCCACAGCTCTGGCCCTTCATCAAAGTGTCATGATGCACGTTGATCAAACCCAGTACGAGCGAGGAGGAGGAAAAAAAAAAAAAAGAAAAAGTGACACAAGGATGTGCAAACAGAAGCAGACAGAGACACAAATAGAAAACATGCACAAAGCAGTGACCTGACATAACATGTTGCAGCTGAGTAAGTCTTTTCACCCCTGCCATGCAGGTGGAGTTTTGAACAAAAAGCTTTCAATAATTGATAAAAAGCTGTGGAAAAGTCAAGTCAATATCTCGGCTATTTTCAGCCGGCCGTATAATATGCAGAGGTGTGTAAGATAGAGGCGGAAAGTGCAGCTGCAGACATCCACTCTTATCAAATATTAAAACAGTGCTTCATAAATGATAGAGAAGAGTATGATATAGTCAGGAAGGCATGCCAGAATAAAATAGTTTCATCCCAGCATGTATTATTCAAAAGTAAAAATTAGTCAGAGGTTACCAGTTTAGAGGTTATTACAGTATTAATGACTGATAAAAAGCCACCGCTGCTCTGCATCTGCATCTGAGAGCGAAGCGCCGCGCGCCTCACATCCCCCAACAAACTGACAACCTGCAACCTGCCTCGCAGCACCTCGGCACAGCAGTGAAATCAAGCCGGGGAAATCAATCGTCAAAAGCGTACAAAGAAGGAAAAAAGACGCTCAAAGCATCAGATTTGAGCCCCTGATTCAATCTGCTGTGACAGCCGTGTACTCACCAGTGACAGTGGATCTCTCACTTTTCCTCTCTTGATCTCTCTTTCTCTCACTTCTCCCTCTCTCTTTCTCCTCTCTGTCTCTTTTTTTTTGTCTTCCTCCCCCCCCCTCTTGCTCGCTCTCCTCCCGATCCTCTCCCTCTCTTGCTCCTGAGCAGAATGAGCCTCCACTGCACTCAGGAACCCAGTTTCTATGGCATTGTGAGCGAGCAAGCAAGTCAGCAGGATACTGTAGTGCAAATGTCTAGGGGCAGATCCCTCAGTCAGCCCAGTCAGACAAGCTCAATAGCTCCTCACTTCAGTCTTGTTGTGCTAAAACAGCCGCAAGCCACTTGAACTTCTGTTGCAGGAAGCATTGCTGAGACTGAACAGCAAAAGACAAACCCAGCAAGGAAATGCTTGTTTGTTCCCTAAAAAAAAATCACAGGCAATGCAGCAAAAGAAAGGCAACATGCATAAGTTTAGGAGCATGAATATACATGAGGGTGTCCTCATGAATATCAAAGCTCTTTCTTTGAATAGATGTCCAGATAACACATTCATAGAGTTGTTTTATTCCTACATAGAATGACATTAGGCAAATGCGTCACGAAGGATCAAAAGGGAGTGTTTTTTTTTTTTTTTTTTTTGATGAGCAACACATGCAAGCCTTTGCTTTGTTCTGTGTCAAGAGAGCTTGCGGTAAGCTGCTGTGATGAACACATGTACACACTGCTTCAAGAGGCATACACCACTGATTTAATAAGGCTCAGGCTGCAGTCCTGACTGTGGTCATGCGACATATTGCAGCACAATCAGTACAATCTTCGACAGAGAGAGAGAGAGAGAGAGAGGAAGGGAGGGAGAGAAGAAGGAGGGGTGGGGGAAGAAAGTGCAACCCCCAAGTCTTCCCTCTATCTAGATTAGCATCAGTTCCTCAACAGGCTGTGGTCCGCAGAGGATGCTTCTCTGACCAGAGGCTCCGACTGCGGGAGCACCTTGAAATCAATTGGACGCGCAACACTGACAAAATAGATAGAATTTAATTGCATTGCACACACATGTATGAAATGGTGCAGTTGGCAAGCGTTCAAAATTGAGATCCTAGAAAGCGTGTTCTGGATAACGTGCAGGTCTATCAGCTGAGAGGGTTTCTTTGTAGTTACTGTAGCTAATGCATTATGTATTAACTCCGAAATATTCCTGCAGAATGTTTTAAAACTAGATAGTGCAATATGTTGGCTTGTGTTTGATTCATATTTTATGTTGCAAGTAATCAGGGTGGGGTTTCGAGACTTTTTTCCCCCAAGAAGAACGACAGCATCAGTCTTTTCAGCAAGTCTACCAAAAAAAACGTATGTATCGTAGGTCGGGTTCACGCCTAAAGCTCCGGTTCCTGAACCAAACTGATGTGAGAATCATGCATTGTTTCAGTTGTACATCTGGTCTAATTTGTGTTCACAAAGGCAAAGCTCAAATGGTCCAAAAATTGTAAACAAAACTCACACGGTGGAAATGTCATTAGACTGTTGGTGAGAACGACAGCGGGTAAAAAGACAAAAAAGACAGCAAGCCTCTCCTCATTCCTATCTGGATATGGTATCATGTATCATTGTAGGTGTTTTTGTGGCATTCACATGTTTATTTTTGATCCATGTACTATGAAGTCAGTGAAAAACTGTGTAACAAGTGTGAAACTGTGAAATAATAATTAGTGGTGTCAGAGATCAACTCGGGTAAAACTTGCATCAGTAAAAAATTTTGTCAGTCTGACACTGGATCAAGTTTGGGATTTCATCAGCAACCGCTCCAACTCACTGCACATCCTGCTAAGAAGCTTAATGTGATTTTGACTTACAGCGCCGTCCTGTCATTTCTTTAACAATTAAAATCAAATCAAAGTATGTTTAAGTACTGTGAGCTGAAGACCCCCCCCCCCCAAAAAAAATGCAATATCAAAGAAACAGATGCACCCATAATCCTGTAGTCGAACCACATCACTCAGTTTCCTGCGATGTAGCGGCTGCAAACAGCATACACAACAATATCCTTTAAACATTAACAATGCATGACAGATTGGGTTATAAGAAGCGAACAGCATGACAATCGGCTGACAGCCGCTGGACAGGCCCTTGATGGAGCATTGATGGTCTAATCAGAGGGATGGTGATGCCTCAGCTAAAGGTAGAGTGCTGATGAGTGTAAGCCATACAAATGCCAGTATGTAGGCGAGCACAATACGTATGAGCTGGGAAAAAAAAACAAAAAAAACTGCTCTCCTAAACATGTTTTATCTTGTATTAGGGGATGTAAAGGATGAGGATGATGTAATTAACAGTCAGCGTTTTTAACTTGACATCTCAGACATAAGCAGCCTAATTTTGACCAAACGTGGACACATTGTGCGTTTGCAGCACTGTAATTAAAGGCCAAATATAACTTCGGTAAGTCCAGTTGATACTCTCAAAATGTGCTTCACATTACCACCTACTGTATCCTTGCAAATCACATTAATCTGGCTAATTACAGCGAGATAATTAAAGGTCAACATTTTAATCTCAGACTTTTAAAGCGGGATTAATTAGTTTTCATGGCTACTTTGAAAGAAGCTGAAAACCTGTATGTTCGCAAATGCTTTGCCTGTTTCTCGATTCATTTGGAGTACATTTGGGGACGTTTCTGGCTAGCTGACAAATGTAAGTCCAATATTCGCTCTCCTTTTCAGCTCTGTTTTGGTCTTCACCAACTCTTCACTGAAAACAGCTGCACACTGCTGTGACTCACTATTAAGTGGGGTAACTCCTTGTCAGCAACAACTGAAATCAAGCGTGTGCGATAACTGGCAATGAGTCTTTTACATCGCTGTGGAGGAATTTTGGCCCACTCTTCTTTACACAGTTGTTTTAATTCAGCCACACTGGAGGGTTTTCGAGCATGAACGGCCTGTTTAAGGTCATACCACGGCATCTCAATCGGACTGAAGTCTGGACTTTGACTAGGCCGCTCCAAAACCTTCATTTTGTTTCTTCTCAGCCATTCAGAGGTGGACTTGCTGGTGTGGATCGGATCATTGTCCTGCTGCAGAACCTAAGTGGGCTTGAGCTTGAGGTCAGACGTTCTCCTTCAGGATTTACTGGTAGAGAGCAGAATTGATGGTTCCATCAGTTACGGCAAGTCGTCCAGGTCCTGAAGCGGCAAAGCAGACCCAGACCATCACACTACCACCACCATGTTTGACTGTTGCTATGATGCTGTTTTTATGAAATGCTGTGTTACTTTTACACCAGATATAAGAGGACGCACACCTTCCAAAAAGTTCAACCTTTGTCTCGTCAGTCCACAGAATATAGTAGTTCAATATAATATAAAATAGTTCTTTTGTGACCTCCTGGATGAGTCGTCGATGCTCTTGGAGTAATGTTGGTAGACCGGCCACTCCTGGGAAGGTTCACCACTGTTCCAAGTTTTCTCCATTTGTGGATAATGGCTCTCACTGTGGTTCGCTGGAGTCCCAAAGCCTTAGAAATGGCTTCGTAACCCTTTCCAGACTGATAGATGTCAGTGACTTTGTTTCTCATCTGTTCTTGAATTTCTTTAGATCGCAGCATTATGTGTTGCTTTTTGAGATCTTTTAGCCTCCTTCACTTTGTCAGACATTCAACAGGTCTGGCAGTAATCAGGCCAGGGTGTGGCTAGTGAAATTGAACTCAGCTTTCCAAAAAATTGTGGTTAATTACTGTTAATTCAAGATTTAACAAGGGGGGCAATTACTTTTTCACATAGGGCCACGTAGGTTTGGATAGCTTTTTCCCCTTAATAAATGAAATTATCATTTAAAAACTGCATTTTCTATTAACTCAGGTTATCTTTATCTAATATTAAAATTTGTTTGATGATTTGAAACATTTAAGTGTGACAAATATGCAAAAATATAAGAAATCAGGAAGGGAGCAAATGCTTTTTCACAGCACTGTAAATGCAAAGGACTACAGCAGGGTAAACGCCCAGCCGACTGCAAGAAATCGCCTACAGCAAACATGAGATGAGCGAAGGAGTAACGAGGGTCATAACACAGCTCTGATGCCTGAGGCAAAACACTCAAGATCCCTGAAGCCATGTGGTTCCAGTCTTGCATAGTTGCTACAGTCCTTGAATCATTTTTGTTGTCTTCCCCCACAATACTCTGCTACTAGCATATGCACCATACTAGTGCCATAATTACATTCATTCTAATGCAATAATTACATTTATTGTGCAATAATTACATTCGCTCTAGTGCAATGATTACATTTACATCATTCTAGTGCAATAATTACATGTATTCTATTGCTAAAATTACAGTTATTCTAGCGCAATAATTCCATTATTCTCCTTCAGTAACTATATTTATTTCAGTGCAATAGTTACATTTATTCTACCACAATAATTCTATTTATTCTAGTGCAATAATTAATTTTTTTGTACTTCAATAATTACAGTTACTGTAGTCTAATGCAAAAAGTACATTATTCTAGTACAATAATTACATGTATTCCACTGCAATAATCAGATTCATTCTAGTGCAATAATTGTATTTATTTTAGTGAAACAATTACATTTATTTTACCATAATAATTATATTTATTTTAGTGCAACAATTACATTTATTTTACCACAATAATTATATTTATTTTAGTGAAACAATTACATTTATTTTACCACAATAATTATATTTATTTTAGTTCAACAATTACATTTATTCTACCACAACGATTATATTTATTCTAGTGTAAGAATTAAATTTAGTCTAATGCAAAAAATTCATTATTCTAGTACAATAATTACATTTATTCTACTGCAATAATTATATTTATTTTAGTGTAATAATTACATTTATTCTACTGCAATAATTATGTTTATTTTAGTTCAGTAATTACATTTATTGTACCACAATAAATATACTTATTCTAGTGCAATAATTATATTTATTCTACCATAATAATTACATTATACTAGTGCAATAAGTACATTACTCTTGTTCAATAATTGCATTATTCTTGTGCAATAAATACTCTGATTCTAGTGCAAAATTACATTGTATTTATTTATTTTACTTATTATTTTAGAAGGTTACAGGTATTACAGACTCTGTGTGTGTTTAGTGTGTAGAAGAACTACGGTGCTGATGGGAAAATGTGGCCCTATCTACAGCCAGTTGTTGTACGAGTAGCATAGGTCATTTGGAGAATAGCAGAGTCAGTGCGTAGAGTGTGTGTTTGTGGGAAGTATGTGGTGAATCGATAGAGAGAGAGTGTGGCAGCGAATGTGTGTGATGGTCTGAGCGAACAAGTGAGCTAGTGGAGAAGAAGACAGAGTTAGTTTAGCTTTGAGAATATCAAGGGAATGTTCAGTGTAAGTTAAGTTAGTTTTTTGCTCCATATCTAGATATAAACAGCTCATTCCTAAGTAAAGAAAACACAGCGAGTCTTATTTTGCAGGTAATCATACACTAAAGAAAACATACTTATTAATATTATATTCAATTTCTGCAAATAGATCCCACGAAATATTAGACACTATACCTTTTGATTACACTGATCAGGAGTAGCTCTCCTAATTTAATAACTTATGTTCTGTATAGTGACAATAAAGGCCTTAGATCCATTTTTTGTATTCTCCTCACATAACTGATTTCAAGCACACGCTGCAGGCAGTGAACTGACCTCTTGGCTGACAAAGATGATGTTGAAGATGGCATCAAGGGCTGTCTCAGGACCAGCTGAAGCACCACCGCAGTGAGCAGAAAGAAATGCGTTATTTGTTCGGGCTTGTTTTCCAGAGAAAAGGGCCATCATGGTGTCATTTTACATGCTTGTCGCTACAGAAGAGAGCATGGCATGGTAAATAACTAAAAGAAAGGTAAATTTGCTGAAAAACAGCAGCAACCCCAAAAATAATTGAAAGTCAGCCACGCCACCCAGGTGGTTTGCAAGCCTGAGGAAACTGGGTAGCGAATGTAAACTCTCAGATATGAGATGTAAGCTAACACTGGCGTGGGAGAGCACAGTCACCTAACTGAGGGGCATAAAGGAAAGTGTGGTTCCCCTCAAACAGTGCCATAACCAAAAGACATATTTTACGTCTAGATAGCTGGATAAAGGTATTCCTTCTGGAGCAGACTCAAGCATTTGTAGCTGACTAACATAAGTGGATTAAGACTGATTAGGGGGCACTCGGGGTGGATGTGTACCCAAAGGGCCAAACAGAGAAACAGCTACACTAGCAGTGTTGAATGGATCAAGGAGAAATCGTTTTGCTCAAGTACATTCGCTCAAGTATTGTATTTAAGTTCAGTTTTGAGGTACTTTACTTGAATATTTGCATTTTCTGAAGAGGTCAAAACTCCAGCAACACTTGTGTAAAGAATTACAAATAATGTTTGTAATGTGTTTCATGATGACCCTGATGACGGTCACAAGTTGAAAAGCACTGGTCTCACAATAAAGTTATTCTTCATATTACAAGTACAGCCAGGTCTCCCTCCTCAAATACTGCCATTTAGTAAGCGTCCCTTGCTATGAGAAACCAACGCACTGCGGCACCTTTCAGCAACAGTACGTGACGGTCCAGGATTTCAACTAACTCCAATGTAAACCCACTTGCGTTGGCAAGTGATGTAGTATTAACAGTTTGAGAGTCCATTCAGGGCGGGAGGGAGTGGAGGTGGATGGGTCAAACAAACACAAGACTTTCAACCAGGAGACCGGTGTTCGTATCCTGTTTGAAACTACAAGTAGCGTTGACTTATTTTGTCAGTCTTTAATCATGACTCATTAATATCGCCAGCTTCATGAGTTGCTAGTCAGCGAAGTTAACGTCAACCATGACCATTTCCTCACTCTATGTGGTTGTGTTGCCTTAACATAACTTCCTGTGAAAACGGAAGTTTATTTTGAAAGGGCACATGTATGTGCATGTAATGAGCGTGCCGCCCCTCGTCTGTCCAAAAGAAACGCAAAAGCAGTACCCGGTGTGTTGATGAGCTGGGAGTGAGAATGTGTTGTGTTGCTGGAGTTTCAGACTTTTTCACTTGTCCATGCACCTTAGAAGTAGGTTGAGTTGTTCCACAAACCCCACTCTGCTTTCCATCCACCTGCAACCGCTTATCCCATTAGGGGTCTCGGGGGCTGGAGCCGATCCCAGTTGGCATTGGGTGAGGCGGGACACCCTGGTCAATCCATCGCAGGGCATATAGAGACAGACAACCATTCTCGCTCACATTCACACCAACAGGCAATTTGGAGTCATCTGTTAACCTGAATGTCTTTGGACTGTGGGAGGAAGCCAGAGAACCCAGAGAAAACCCACGCTAACACAGGGAGAACATGCAAACAACAAGCCGGATTCGAACCTGTGAGACTCTTGCTGTGAGGCATCACTGCTACTGCATTCCTCTCAACTGCACCACCATGCAGCTCGCTTCTTTCCATTTTCAGAAATATTGTATTTTTTACTCCACTACATTTATCTGACAGCTGCAGTCAATGGTTTTTCTACAGATTAAGATCTTACATAGAAAACAAAACATAGGTTTATAAAACACATTACATTGTTAATATTAAACCAGCGGTAGTTTTTTAGCTTGTGACCTCTTAAAAAAATCTAGCGGGGCTCTTCCACTATACAGACCTTTCTCCTCTAATTGTCTGGGATGTCTCATTTAATTTACTGCTCCGGGCCAAAATATAAAATATCCAATTATTTGCAAAAAAAATCAACAACAAAGATTAGAGAAAAGCCCAAAATACAAAATATGAATACAGATTTGTATAAAAGAACTTTTTCCCCCTCTCACATTAATCATTTCTCGAGTCACAACCTCAGATTTATCTTGTGACCCTGTGGGAACCACTGGTTTAAACTACTTAACAGTATATAAAGTAGTTAAAAGTAGCTCCACCTTGACCAGCTACTACAAAAATGCTGCTTGCTTACTGGTGCATCTGTGTTAACATGTACTTTCACTTGTCATATTTACTTAAAGGGCCAGTATGTAGCATTTCAGGGGCTCTATTAACAAAAGTGGGACACGATATTCATAACTATGTTTTCATTATATAATCACTTGAAGCTAATAGTTGTGTTTGAGCCGTTTATATCTATATGGGGGTCCTCTTTATGGAGTCCGCCATGTTGCACCTCCATGTTTCTACAGTAACCCAGAACGGACAAACCAAACACTGGCTCTAGAGAGAGGCTTACCTGAAGGCTGTAGTTCTCCAACATGCCTGGAGAGGGAGGAGTGAGTGGAGGGGTATTCAGTAAGTTGCAATCTGCAACCACACCACTACAGTAGATGCCACTAAATCCTACATACTGCTCCTTTAAGTGGAGTGTCGAATGCAGGGATTATACTTGAGTATTTTTACATAAATATGATGGTATTTTTACTCAAGTGAAGGATCTGAATACTCATTCCACCATTGCCCGGAGGTGTTCAAGAAAATGAAGTGTTCTCGCTAACTTCCTGCCCAACTGACAGTCTGAAACTGTGTGAAACTAGAGAACATTGCGGATTAAAAATGAAGAAAAACCCTGATGTTGAGGGAAATCGTGGGGGCATTATGTCGGCGCTGCTAAAATTGTTTGACCTGCGTGAGCTGATCTGATCCAGAATTAAATGCTGCCTCGAGCCATCAGGAAGAATGAATGTAGTGCTATGTTTTGCTTTCAACAGTTTATTTCACATTTTTTCACCACTTGGTCAGAGATTTAGGCCTGTTTGTAGTTTCTTATAACTACAGTAACGACTAATTTGTTGTTGCGTGGAAGACTTGCTACAACTGGGTGTTTCCTGCATCTATTCTATTCTGAAATCTGTTTTTAGTGGCTGACATGCTGAAACCTGCTGCACAAAGGTGTGTGATGGGGAAGTAAAGTCTTCACTGCATGCGGACAGAGTGGGTTCTGGTTGTGTCGAGAGGGTAAATTGTGAAACTTGCAAAAACTCTCTTGACTGCCCAACAACCTGTTCTAACCTTAACCATACAAGGTCAATGCCTAACCTTAACTATTCAAGGTCAATACCTATCCTGAACTCTTCAAGGACAATACCTAACCTTTACTATTCAAGGTCAATGCCTAACCTTAACTATTCAAGGTCAATGCCTAACCTTAACTATTCAAGGTCAATGCATATCCTGAACTCTTCAAGGTCAATACCTATCCTGAACTCTTCAAGGTCAATGCCTATCCTGAACTCTTCAAGGACAATGCCTAACCCTAACTATTCAAGGTCAATGCTTAACCTAACTATTCAAGGTCAATGCCTAACCCCCTAACTATTCAAGGTCATCCTAACCACTATTCAAGGTCAATGCCTAACCCTAACTATTCAAGGTCAATGCATAGCCTTAACTGTTCAAGGTCAATACCTATCCTGAACTCTTCAAGGTCAATACCTATCCTGAACTCTTTAAGGTCAATGCCTCACCTTAACTATTCAAGGTCAATGCCTAACCCTAACTATTCAAGGTCAATGCCTAACCCTAACTATTCAAGGTCAATGCCAACCCTAACTATTCAAGGTCAATGCCTAACCCTAACTATTCAAGGTCAATGCCTAACCCTAACTATTCAAGGTCAATGCCTATCCCTAACTATTCAAGGTCAATGCCCCTTGCGAGAGTTTCCCATCTCATGGGTTATTTTAGACCCGACGGTGGATATTCAGTTGAAATTACATTGACATTCGATTTTTTTTTGACATCATATATTTCTTATATCAGTCACTGCAGCATTGTAAATGCTGCTGCTTATCTCAGTTTTTCAAGACATCCCCAGACTAGATTTTCTTGCCTCTGGGGGAGCTCAGGTCTCTCTTTGTAAAGCTAAACCCCTGCTGACTCTCCCATAATACAAACACAGAGTTTATCCATCTTTGATTATTACTCCCATATGTTTCTTACACTCATTCTAGGTCAGAACTCATTCATACTGTAGAACCTTCATGCTCTGACGTCTCCCTGCAAAGAACATAATGTCCAGATCCAGGTCAGTCTTATTTGTGACATGTTTGTTTAAATTGGACTCCAGGACACTTAATACACAAATCCATCTGTCTAAATTTAGCATTTTTATCCAAAATGTATAACACAATTGTAGGCACATCTAGCTGTAACAGCGTTTTTTTTTTTTTTTTTTTTTTTTTTTTAGAACAATTTAACTCTGATTTTAATCTTTTATTTCACAGAATCCACCCTCAAAATGGTCAGTGATCTCCTGTTGAGCTTGGATTCAACAACAAAAGAATGGATTTTGTGTTACTTCCCACACACAGGGGCTTTGGTCTTTATTTTATTTGCCTTCGAGTAAATTTACATTTCTTGTGCACGTAATGCATAGGCAATGGCTTTCCTAGGAACAGAGGCGCCGTTTTCTGCTCTCATGCTGGTTTAATTTCAGCTTTTCACTCCCTGCAATTCCTTACCTCTTGCACAGTAACCGAAATGTACTTTTGGGTGAAGCTTTTGTGTCTCCTTATCGCTGTCGTCATTATGAAAATGTCAGAGTGCCATGTCACAGTGTGCTTTTAAAGGGGAGGACAAAGAAAATATCCGATTGGTCCTACCTCACCAACTTCAAGGGTAGCATTGGGATTTTTCAACCCTATTTTCCCATGTTTTGTGTCTGATTAATGGGGTCAGCAATTTCTGAAATTGGTCCAGTATTGAGGGACAGCGCTGCAGATGGTAGCTGCTGACGGTAGCTGCTGACAAGCTGCAATATGATGCTATTGGGGCAAGATGGCACCATGATTTCCGTCCACTAAAAGTTCTTGTCTGACATTATGGAGTCTCACTCAATAAGAAGTCCCATTCTGAAATCTGGCGAGGTGAGGTGTTGCCGAAAAACACAAGAAAGAAAATAAACAAGAAAACAAAGAGAGCAAGGGTTCATTGTCAGAGAAGGGTGTTTACAAATCCAATATCTTCTAATTTGTACATCAGTTACGTCAGTCATAAATCATTCTTCCACTTACGAACTACAACATTTTCTCTCACTCTAAGCTGCAAAGTCATTTTTTCCATAGTAGAACTGTCTCATCATTTCGAACCTTTGTGCTGTAGTAGAAGGTTCAGTTGCTTGTTATTGCCTTATCACTTGTGATCAATAATATTTTGGTTAAATATCTATCAATGATATAAAACTTTATATTCCCAAGGCACATAACTTTGTATATCCAAAGATATTATAATATTAACTGTAACATGCACATTTCCCAAACTTAGTGTAAATTTATGACATGCCCAAAAGATGTGTGTGTGTGGTTTGCCCCTCTATTTCCACATATAGATAAGTGTTATCTAAATTATTCTCACTGTCATGGCTGAATACTAAGATGATTCAACAATGTGAATGAGGTCTTTGAAACTGATGGCAGCGTATTCAGATATTCAGATTTCTCTACAAGACTTCTCCTTTAGTTGAACTTGAACACAATAACAAACAACTTGGATCAAGCAAAAGGTAAGAAATACGTCTTATTTCTCCATATTGTCCTTTCCATAATGCCGTCAGACATTTATAATAACTATCTGAGCCTGTCAGTGGCAAAAACAAGCACTTTAATGAACGTAACACTAACACTGCTCACTTGCCCTTACAGCTCGTTTCGTGGCTGTCGGCTACAGTGATATCACTCAATACCAGATCGACTTAAAAAATTGTTGATCCCATTAGTCACTTCAAACATGGGGAAGTGGAGTTGAAGAAAAATTAAAAAGTTACCCTTTAAAATGCATCACTAATCCATCTGAGTTGTAGCTTTTTACCACAAAATTATTTGAAAAATCAGCAGTGTGTGTGTGTGTGTGTGTGTGTGTGTGTGTGTGTGTGTGTGTGTGTGTGTGTGTGTGTGTGTGTGTGTGGCTGCCTTGTCTGGGTTTTGTGCCATGTGGAATTGAAACTAGAGCTGTTAATCCCTGTTCACAAACAGACGCTCCTGTTACACCAATCCCTCTTTCAGTACTATTAAGTACCGTTCAAATAAATGTAGATTTGGGCATAAATATTGCATCACTTGTCAGATTTTGACAAAACTTCATGGTGCAGTACTTTGTATTGTCAGGACGACTTTATGTACTTGTCTTGGAATCACAAAAGTATGGGTTTATGACATATCTAGGTAAACAAACTTTATTTTAGGATGCTTGACATGGTATCTTGCAGCCAGTGGATGTGGAGAAAGCAGTGGCCTGAATACATACAACAGGGTCAATCCTCACCGGGGATGCATGCAGCACAATTCATCTTTCTAATGAACCATACATCAGGAGCCTCCTGTCCTCTTAGACCCCAACAACACATTGTATCTGCTTATGGCCAGTGGACCAGTGAGAAAATCTAAGTAGAGTTCAAAGGGAGCTGAGCTCAGGCTGGAGGACTGTGTTCCCCCGGGGGACTGATGCCTCGAGAATAAAAATCAAAATCCACTCAGGTATTCGCCGGAGGAGATTTAATACAGCCCCCTGAAATCCTCCCATGCATTAGCAACGCTGACCTGGAACTGTGTATTAACTGGAAAGGATGGGAAGAAGGTTAAAGGAGACTTTAGTAAGGCTGGACTCAAGAGGGGCAGGCATAAGAGCATCAGGGGAACAGAGGCTGTCTTCTGTTGCTTTAATGAGGGAACAGAAATGGCTACAGGCTCACTTCTCTGTCTCTGTTGTATCACATCATTTTATTCATTACTTTTGCAAATACTCTAGTTTCATATGTGTGAGCCCAGCATCTTCTTGGATTCCCACGATGATAGAGAAGTAAACAAAGATACAGATCTTCAGATTAGATCTTTTACTTAAGTAAAACTAGAAATTCCACAGTGTAGAAATACTTTGTTAAAAGTAAAAGTCCTGCATTAAAAAATTTACTTAAGAAAAAGTACAAAAGTATTAGCATCGAAGTATACTTAAATGTACCGAAAGTTGAGTTTTGGTGCCTTCAAATGGAATTTGTGTTTACGAGATGGGAAGTCGTGAACACGACATGTTGCATTTAAGTGTTTAAGACATGAAGGACACCGCTGCTAACCAACGGCAATGTTAATGTGAGTCTAGAAGCCACAGAGGCTAACAATTTAGGAAGCTAGCAGTAGGTAACATAATACAGGAAATGAAAAGACATAATGACAGAGGAGAAAGATGAGGTCACTGAGAATATCAACATTTTCATTAGACATATTATAAAATTACCAAGAAAAAAATGACTAAAACAATATAATATACTGCACAATATTAAGTTATTATGTGCTGATAAATGAACCTCCATGGGCTCCACCATTTCTCACAACGTCAGCAAACACGTCACAAGTCGTGAACTCGAACCTTTTAGAAACTTTCTGCTTACAAGGTCGTGAATACGACATGAGGGGGCGTTCACATATGGGCCCAACTTATAAACACGCTAAACAGGACCCCATTTGAAGGCACCATAACTCATTATGCAGAACTGCCCAAGAGTAATATATATTGATATTGCAGCTGGTAAGGATGGGACCAATTTAATGACTTCATATACTGCTGGGTTTCTTAGGAATTTCGTCAGGATTAATAAAGTTTTTTTTAAGATGCTAAATGGGAGATTAGGAGCATTTCTATTGCCTCCACACGGCTCTCAACATGGTGAAGGCTGAACCAACGACTCTCACCTAACAGTGCCAACAGTGAAAACAAAGGCAACACTATTGACAGAGTTAATAGTGTTAACTTGTGGTGCTGTTGGTCAGGATGGTCAGCTCTAACCCTTAAATGAGAGCATTACAGAATGGCAGCTGTGAGCTAATCAACGGGACACGCCCAAATGCGCAAACATGTACTAAATGGCATGCACGGCTACGTCAACAAAGCACAGAGAAGCTCTGATTACAACACACACAGAGGGAGACTTCGTTCTCTGCTCAGGTAGCTGTTACTCCTCTATATATTTACATAGCAAATAGTTGTTTGCTGATATATCAATGCTCTGGATATCATATAGAGCCGTTAGTATCATTAGTTCCCTGAGTTGCTAGTCATGTGAGTCAGTGAAGTTAATTAAGTGGTTGTGTTACCTAAACCTAACTTCCTGTGAAAATGGAAGTTTATTTTGAAAGGACACTATGCATGTATGCCCTGGTCCATCCAAAAGTAACACAAGAAGGGTACCCTCTGTGTTGGTGAGGGCCATGACAAGGGGGGCACTGACAAAGCTGCAGTATCTGATGAGCTGGGAGTGGAATATGTGTTGACTGTTTAAGAATAATAAATGTGCTGCATAATGCTACTTTGCATGTATTGCACAGTCCTGTCAAGTCAAGTAACATCAGTTTTATTTGTATAGCCTCAAACCACAATTTTGCACACCCACAATGCTACCCTCTCATCGAATGAGGAAAAACTCCCCAAGTAAAAAAAAAAAAAAACCTTTTAGCAGGGAACAAAGAAAAAATGAAAAAAACCTCAGGAAGAGCAACAGAGGAGGGATCCCCTTTCCAGGATGGATGTGTAATGTGGACATAATTGTGTGAGACAGTGGATCCAGGAGAATCAGCTTCTTGGCATCACTAAACAGAGCCAGCAACACAACCTCTCCACACAAAATAGATAGAGCCAGAGCAGCTGTCCTGGCAAATACTGTACATGATGCACTGTAGTAGGGGGTTGTAGTTTCCCATGTGATGTGGGGAGATGTGGGGAGGTCAGGCGTTAGACGACAGTGTGTTTGGATGAGGGAGGAAACTAGGGTGGGTTGTTGAGGAGAGTGATGGCTTGAGGGAAATAACATTTCAGGTGTCTAGAGGGTCCTGGTGAGCCAAGCCTGCAGCCGTATGTGAGCTTTCTGAAGAGGCAGATGGATCAGCCACTATCCTACTGGCCAGCTTTGTGCAGATTTTCTGAAAACATTTGTGCAACAATTGGATGCAAACCTGGCTAGTAATTGGTGTTTTTTCAGCACTAATCCTGATAAAGGTGAAGCTCTTTGTCGAGCTGCAGAGAGACATACGTATCAGTTGTTGATCAAGTCAGGCAGAAGCCGGATATTACAGGACTTCTTCTAGTGGTTTGAGCAGTCCTGGGAGAGTGTTTCCATTTCCTCTCTCAGACTGACCTGCTCCACTCTGAATGCAGGGCAGCTCTCCAACACTGACACATTTTCTCTTTAGTCGTGGCCAAGTGCCACAGGGGCTGTGGCTTTAAGAACACCTTCCTATCGAATGTGCTATCTCTGCATTCTATAAGGTGCTAGAGAGTCATTACCATGTGGGACCTTGGTATGCAGAGGCCACTCACCATGATGGGAGCAGGCCCACAGTGAATTTACATGAAGGGCATCCTTGAAAGGGGATTCAATTATTGTTAGCTGTATAATAACCAAAAAAAGAAAAGCACTAATCTGCTTTAAATCTGCACTGAGGGCAGTCCATGTGGCACATGGTGGCTGCAAAGCACCGACGGTAACTGTTTAAAGTTGCACTAATCAGTTTTATTTTTATATCAATGGTGGGTCAAATTAATGTACATATTATTAAAGCAGCTATGTTGGTTTAGCATCTTTCAGCTTTCAGCTTTCATTCAATTAGATTTCGGTGGTAAAAGGTCAAGGTCACTTTGACCTCGCAAAACACGTTTTTGGCCATAACTCAGGAATTAAGTTTCACACAGATGTCTAACAGCATAAAATGATGAAGTAATGGTATTTTAGACAAACATGGATGTAAACTGCAACTTGACTAGTTGGCAAGAACATGATGGTAATTCTAGTTTTATATGAATTTGGCAAAGGTATCAAGGATAAAAAAATAATGTAATTTTGGATAGTATAGTTTGTTTGTCTTGTGGCAAATAGTAGATATTACTATATTGGACTGCACTACTTATTATACACCTAATCATAGAAAACCTAATGTAAGAAATTGGCACAAACCTACACATCATCACATTGCCAAGTCAAAATAACTTAATTTAACCTTTTAATTTCTATTTCAGTTTCACTGTGGTTTCATCTATCCACCACAGTAGAAATGCACAAGAGAAGCTGGTTATTATAATACTATAATATAGCACAGACTGCTGACTAGACTCTCAGTAACACGTGTGCCATTTTTGCTGCACTGAAGCGATGATTATGTTATGTGAATACTGTATTATGGATCCACCACTGTAAAGAGTGCTTTATGCCTGAGGCTACGAGCCAGGACTATTCCCCCCTGCTTTAGTGCAACATTTTGAAACCCATATCCACAGTTTGTCGCAGTCTTACTTAATCCTATGCATACAACAGAATGTTTATCATTTAATAATGATGCTCCGTTCATCACTTAGTAATGTTCCTTCTCTCTGCCTTCATGCAAAGCTGGCTCACAGGATGCATTAGCGACTGTTTGGTCAGTAACAGCCAGTGACAGGTGATTAGTTTCCACACTGATGGTACAGACCGCTGCTTCACTGTCATGTCACATGTATGCATTGCATTCCCAGCATACCTGACTCTGTTCTTAATTACACGCTTGGCTGCAGATTAGCTTGTCAGAGAGGGGGGCTATGATCTACCAGGGGATGAATCACCATCTGTAAAACTTATTTACATAGAGGGATTTCCATAAATGACCCCCAGGTCATTACTGATAGCTTGTAAATTAAGGTGACTCGTTCCTGTCACTCTCCCAACATGTTTCACCTGTTGTAATATTAATGCCACACTGGGCACACTGATATTCCAACAGACACGCTTTGTCATGTACTAAGTGAAAATGATTAATAATCTACCTGCTGATACATATGCATAACAGCTATTTTATAGACATGGAAACAATGAAAAAGTTTGTTATTTTGGAGTTAATTCCTGATATTTTTTTCAAGGTTTCCTTGAAATATGAATGTGATGTGGTATGAATTATTTGTGGTATATGAAGTAGTGAAAGTTAGTTTAGTTAGTTATGGTGAGTTTATAAGCAGTTGGTATTTCTGCATTTAACCAAAATAAGCATGCTTTTATTTGTTATTCATTAATTATTCTTCTTCATATTTGTTGAATTGCACGTTTGCCTGTCGACAGTTTTTTTTTTTAAATATCTCAGAAGTTATTTGTAATTTATGGTCATAAAGTCAGTGAATACACCCACTAATGTCAGTTACACAACAATATCAACCTGAATTTTCTACCATACGCTGCCAATCATACCAGACAAAAGCTGTATCTGTTGAATAAAAATATATGACTTAACATAAAAACATAAGACATACTCTGTTCTGATTGGCTGCAGTGTATCCATTAATTTCTGATAATGGACACCTACTAAGTAGTTCCAGTGAGTCTGTTCAACATTTTAAGTCTGTGCTGACTACAAAAACACCACAGGGTGGTGACTGTAACACACAAGCTGCAGGTGTAAGTGACATTGCCCCTCTGAACTTGCTGATTGTCTCATATCCCATTCGCTATTCAACTCACTACTTCAGACTGTGCCCGGTGGTATCGGCCTCTCATTTGATCGTGAAACTCTTGATATTGATTTTGGGACAACGGCATGGCTGGATAGCTAGCTAGTTTCATGCCGATTAAAACTAGCTGTCTGTCATGGAACATTGTCCATAGGAAAAATATGAATGGGACTTTTACTTCCAGTACCTTCCACTATGAAACTGTAAGAATGTGTTCTTCACTCAAAGGTTACTGTCTGTAGTTGCGCTTAAACTGCTGATTAACACGACTAAGTTTCAAATTTCTTTAAAATATCTATTCTAAACTTTAACTTTCTGTATATCCAGCAGTAACTAGAGACCATCTTGCAATGAGATCACACCAGTCGCGACTCCTATTTGGATCAGGGGCATAAAGTGGGGTGACAATGGCCCCATTCCTGCTTCCTACTCCCCCTACTTCTGGCGTCCTTGCTTTAACCACCTCCATCTTTGAACTCTGCCTTCATTTTTTATCTCAACTACACACCTGTAAAGGTTTGGGACACTAAATTGGGCCAGGGATGTAAGGTGGGTAGGCCAATGGCCCCTTAGCCCCTCTTGCTTGGACCACGTACATTTTCAAAGTTGACCTTCATAGAGGGGTGCATGGATGACGTATTTTTGAAGGCCAACCAGGATGTTAAGTTCACCCTGGCTCCCTTGACACAAAGCCAATGGGATTTTTTTCGTTGGGTTTTTGATGAGACCAAGGTTGAAGTTTTTGGCAATAATTTCAAGGTAAGTTTGGAGTAAAAGCAACACAGCTCATCACCAAAAGAACAGCACACCCTCGGTGAAGCATGGTGGAGGCAGCATCGTGCTTTGGGGCTGTTTTCCTTCACCTGGAACTGGGGCTTTAGTCAAGGAGGGAATTATGAACAGTTGTAAATACTAGCCAATTTTGGCACAAAACCCTCAGACGTCTGCTAGAAAGCTGAAGGTGAAGAGGAATTTCACTTTTCAGCATGACAATGACCCAAATCATACATCCGAACCATCAAAAGAAGGGCTTCACCAGAAGAAGATTAAAGTTTTGTAATGGTCCAGTCAGAGCCCAGACCTGAATCCTACTGAAAATCTGTTGGGTAACCTAAAGAGGGCTGTGCACAAGAGATGCCCTCGCAATCTGACAGATCTGGAGCACTTTTGCAAGGAAGAGTGAGCAAATATTGCCAAGTCAAGATGTACCATGCTAATAGTCTCCTACCCAAAAAGATACTGCAGAGTGCTGTAATAGAAAAAAGGTGCTTCAACAAACTATTAGTTTAAGGGTGTGCATATTTATGCAACCGGGTTGTTGTAAGTTTTTTATTTATTTTCCAAAACTGTCAGTTTGTTTTCCAATTGAATTGTCAGGTTATAGGTCACGTTAAAGGTGGAAAAAAAGTTCTGCAATTATTTATCGTGGTCTAAATTTTTACATCACAACAACAAACTCTTGGCAAAGTGCTCCAGACCGCCCTTGTGTGTTAGATTCGGCAACGTTAAGTGTCTCCAGGACCACACTTTGCCATGACATCACATAGACAGACTCACACGGTGAAAACAATACCAGCATTGCCATCGCGTCTGGGAATCAAACTCGCCTGTTTTCTAATCTCTTTGAATTATTTATATGTTTCAGAAAAAGTTCCACTTCTGTTTGCATTTCCAAACACTTCCTGTGATATTGCAGGGTTTTTTTGCTGGGGGAGACTTGCACCTCTGCATCTAAATGAATTGCAAGTAATTTTGTCACAGAACAGATTCTACTGTATATCTGGATATTTATTACTGTATCTCACAGATAAATGAAATATGCAAATTTAAAGGACACATCAGTTGATGAATAATGGAACATGGCTCCCAAAGAGTGTGTGTGTGTGTGTGTGTGTGTGTGTGTGTATGTGTGTGTGTATGAGGTGATTATAACTACTTGTTGTCTGACCGTATGCCAAAAAAAATCAATCTATGGTACACTTGCCTGTATATCGCATATGGAAAGTTTTTTGCCGTATTTTTTTATCCCAAGAGCTTTTCACTCTTGTGATCTCCTGTGCCGCAGTCTAGTGCAGTTCCACTGATGTAACATCAGTGATAAACAATAGTGGCAACAGAGACACTTGACTGTTTCCCATCTCCAATGTTTCACAGTGAAACCGTGGAGCAATTTTCCACTGGTGGACAAGCTGTAAGGTCACTGCATCAATTCTTGTCAGCTTAGGTAACATCATTTCAGACCAGGCAGCGGCTGCTTTGCAGTGGGAGCTAATATAATCAGAGGATGAAAATGTCACAACAAACCTCAAATTGCGAACCTCTGTTTCCCAGTTGTGGTCAAAGAAGGACGAAAAAAAAAAAAAATCCAAATCTGCCTTTAGCTTGAAATATGATCGGCATGTTGAAAAGCCTCACAAACACATTCACTTGACATGCCAGACACTTTTTTTAATGCCTCCGAGTCTTTTGTCATGAGGATGTTATTCAGTTTGTCCTTCCCGCATCTCCCATCTGCCGTGATTGTACTTCTTGTGGGTCATGTTTCCTCGGGGGATTGTTAATGGCAGTATAAGTGAAAACACAAAATATAGGAAGCAGCAGAGATTCCAGGAAATGGGAGTGATATACTCTGGAACCGATGGAGGGCCTAAGGCACCATATGTTCTAGGTGCACTGTGACTAACACATTTTCTGGCAGCTCATGAATACAGGATTTATAGGCAGACACAAAAGTGTACTGTCTGCAACCTAAAAAGAGATTCTACACTTTCTATAATGGACTTTTTTTTATAAATTAAGTGGTGCTCGTCCCCTTTGGCTCAACTGTTTTTTTTTTTTTTTTAATGAAGAAAAACATCCTCAATCACTGTCACAACACATGGCGGCAGCAGATTTCATTACCCCGTTGGCATCGTAGTATAAACCTATGCAGCGCTGAATACATATTACACCCTTGATTTGCGTAAGCATTGGTATTTTGTATTTAATTTATCTGTTCACGCGTGCAACAATGTCTCTATCTAATTAGTGCGTAAAGTTTTAAGTAGACCTCCTCTTCATTATCTTGTCATAGCCCGTGGGTAGTTACAGTTTTAGCAGAAAGAAAATAGCTCACATCCTTCACCCAGAGGCAACAGATGAAACACTTCACACCCTGCTGTTGACTGGACCTTGTGTGTGTTATTCTCACACACGTCTATGAGAAGAATATCGCCTTTTCATTTAAAGGAGAGGCATGTGTGTATATTTGGTTTAATCATAAAATAATGTGGAATGTAACCTTCCCTGGAGGAATTTAATCGGCCCGGAGAAAACGATTTGGTAACGCTTTTTAACACGGCTCGCGATTTACGGTGCAATTTCATTGTTTGACTAAGATACCAATAAAATATTTCTAAATGGTACTTAAATGTAGGTACAGTGGTAAGAAATTATGGAGAACAAAGGAGTAACTACCTTAGAGGAAAGGAGAAGTATTTTTGTAAATACTGGGTACCTATGGGGTGTAGTACTGGTGCACTAATATTTTGCCAAACCTATAAAGTAATTTGTATCCTTAAAAGCATTTGTTTTTATTGTGCTGCAGTCAATCCAAAGCACATAACCTGGTTGGCCAAACTGTACATGCAGTAGTGTGAAGTCCACAGTAAGTACGGCCTCCTACCCCAAAACTATATTGCTTAACCTGGTTGCACTAAATGGCGTATTAATGACACAGTAATTGCAAGTAATTTTTCATGCAGTATGAACGCTGTTCTTGGTTTTAGCGAGTCTTTTGTTCGCCTTGTAGTATATTTTGGAAAATTGCCTATAATGTAAACACACCCGCGAAAATCAAACCCCCATGAAGATATATTTCAAATGTTCCTCAATAGCATATACAGAGACTGGTGGCATATTGTAACTGTGAAATCTATTATACTATAATAACATTATGGGTTCTGCAGAATATTAGTGTTGTTTCCCCATTCTGTACCTTGTAGGTAGAAAAATACTTATATAGTATAATTTATCTCTCCATTCCTAGTGTTACCAAAACATCCTGTGTGCCTAAATCAGGCTTGGTGTACCATGACTACATCTGGAAATAGGATGTTACTGTATGCAACGTATCTTCAAAAGTTTGTATTATATCTAAAGAAAAATGATTCCCCCTTTTTCATATGTTTTCCTACAAACGGCCAGCAACATGTGACGCACGTGTCAGTTTCCACTCATTACACAGTATTTTCGAAATAAACTTGTTATAAACCAACCTGCTGGATGTTGGTATTGAAAAACCAGACTGGATTTGTTGTGTATATTAAATGAAATGCATTTTTATGTCATCCTTTGTATCATGATCTAAGAAAGACATCACTGAGTAAAACCACCAAAAAAGATACGTTTTTGGAGGAAATGATGAAAAGGCTTTATGAGACTGATGCCTTTGAATGGTCTCATATCTGGACAATGCGCGGCCATTCAAAAAGAAATTTGTTGTGCAGATAGATTTTATATTGTGTTTCTATTCTTTTGTGTTTCTGTGTGGAACATGTTTCATTTTCTGTGGTTCAGGAACTCTGTGTAATCTGTAGTTTGCAGTAATATGTGGGATTATGACGTCCCATGGAATCCAATGAATACACCATTTCAGTTCAAAACAAGAAAATTTATCCATATACTATATAGTTTCAACTATTTTTCGACCAACTTTTTTAGAGTGATTTGAGCTTAAAAAGCCCACAGTGGATTAAAACACTAGAAAGACCTTTCAGTATAATACAACACCCCAAACTACAGCTTTGATGTAATGGTTTTCATAAAGTTGAATAAATGCTGTTGAATTGACAGACAGTTTGAATGCTGTTGTAGCTCACTTGGTAGAGCCGGCGTCCCGTGTACCAAGGCTGAGTCCTCGCTGCAGCAGCCTGGGGTTTGAATCTGGCCTGAGGCCCTTTTCCGCATGTTGTCCACACTGTCTCTCTCTTTCAAAATACTGTTGCTGTCAATAAAAAGAAAAAAAGGCTCTGAAACAATACTAAAGTTTCTGGCCACCTGACTAATTTTACTGTAGATTAACAAAAACACTCATTAGTTGCAGCCCTAAACTGCATAACACGAAGTTTCAGCTTCTCTGGCTGAAACAAAACTGAAACATACTCAGTTCCACAAAAAAGGGGGGTTTTCAACAATGTCGATTTGCAGTCTCAAGCCAGTGTTATGTCTTTTATTACACGGTTTTGTTAAGTACTCTATTCTGATTGGTCAGTCACTGCGTTTTACTGTCTGTTATTTCTTTATAGCTTTATTGCCATGGGCACAGTCCTGATCTCGGGCTCTGGCGGACAGTTTTTGTGTCAAATTATTGATTTCTTAAGTAGGTAGCCATGTAATAAGTGGGATAATGTACAGCTAGCAGATCACTGATGTGACATAAACCACCTCTCTGTGTCGAGGTGCCACGTCGCCCTGGTGTGCATTATCCCTTACTTAGATCTTAGTTCTGATTTTGCCAGATTTGCAAGAACAATCCAGTATTTTTAGTATTCAACCATTTAGTGATGCTAGCGTCTAAGACTGCACATTAATTGGTGTGATGGAGTGTACGAACCCCACGTCTGATTCTACACCATCAACCCTGCGAGCGTGACAGGAGCGTCGGCCCCCGGAGGCCCTAACCCTTTCACCGTGACAGACAGCTCAACAGCTATTATGACAAAACAGCAGCATGAAGCGAAACCAGCCACTGAAACTCTGAGACAGGGAGATGAGGCTTTGTTAGAATAGAAGGCAATGAGAAGAGTTTGACACCGGTGAGGAAGTCAGATGAGGCAAAGCAAAACAACTTTCTTTTCTCCTTCTCAGCTTCTCCCCAAATATTAGACCATCCCAAAATCCACTATAGCGATCTGTGGTGTGTATGCTGTAGTAGGAGTGATACTTGGTATATAAAGTCTTTAGCTGTTCCAATGCCAAAAAAACAAGAGCAAAAGTGAAAATATTAGGAGTTTTAATTGATTAAAATATTTAATCAAGATTAATCACGATTGTTCAGTGTCTGATAGTATCTTTGGCAGGTCAGTTTCACACATACCAGGAAAACACCTGAGATCTCAACAGGTCAAATTCTTTGGCGGGTATATATCCTGGAAATATTTTGTACTTTTCTCCTAGTGTTGCCTAAAACTATTTTGTGTATTGCTTCTGTCCAAATATTTTGTCCTGATTTTCTAAGACCAGATGTGCGCATCCAGGTCAGGTCAAGACAGGTTATATGAGGACATGAAAACACACGTTGCTGACATAATTTATATCATAGAACAAAATATGAATAAACCTTTAAGACTTGCGTTAACCACAGACCTTATAATCTAACTAAAAAGCCATTGACTTCCAGATGAGGGAACCTTAAGTGTTAAATGCTAACTCATTTCCGTGTTTCAGGACTCATTCCTGTAGCTCTCTATAAGCAGGCTAATAAGCCAATGGCTGGCTAGAAATGAGGAGCCTGCTGTTATTGACTTCTTTCTCAAATCGAAGACCCGTTGTTTAAAAAAATTACCATGAATTTCAAGTGTTACATCTGGCCATGTTCTCACTGACTGCATATGTGTAACTAAGGGGGGTGACATATAGCGAATGAAAGATTGTAGTATTTCAGTACCAAATTGTAGTATAATGCTGTGTCTCTCGCCGCTCTGTGAGGCTCTCACTACTCTGCTCGCTCGGGGCCTGATTCTTTAATCAATAAACCAATGTTACCGCTCAATAGCTCAGCAGAGGCCTTGCCCGGTGCACTGGCCTGGATAACGCAAAGCAGGTCTGTACATTACTCATCCACCTAACACTTTTGTCATTAATGACACTGATGCATTTTGTAGGACAAAGCCCTGCAGAGAGAGAGCGCTGTCCTGTGAAACACTGACACAAAGGTACAACACAGCCTGCCGTTGTCTGCGCTATTGAGTCTTGAGGAAGAAGGATTTTTGTTATTACTTATTCATGGAGCTAGATTCACATTCACGATAGTTCCACAGCTGTTGCAACAGGGGAGCTGATAACATCACGTGAAATTAGCACCTTCAGGGACGACCCAGTTGCTGTGAAAAACACCAGAGAAGCCTTCAGAGAAAGAGAGATGAAGGCGTTCCTGTTTATCATGCTCTTCGCAGACTGCGTACAGAAGAAGCTGATTGGTATTCAAGCCGCTGTTTGACTTTTGTCTTTAGCGCATTAACTTTAATGAAAAATGTGTTCCACTTTACTGGTCATTACCCTTCTCCTACAGAACCGGCTCGCTGACCCTACTCGACCGTAGCCGTTTGATTTGAACCCCTGGTGTGATGAAAACACTCATACATCAGATAATCATATAACTTCGCACTTGCAAAGAAAGGATAAAGACTGAATAAATCAGAGATGTTCTGATACCGTTTTTTCCTTCCTGATACCGGTACCTGAACTTGCGGTATTGACCGATACTGAGTACTGATCTGATAAATGAATCTAAGAATAAATAACAGGTCTGTATTCTCTTAGCTGTCCCCTCAGTGGACAGCCTTTGTCCTGCAGGGTGCAATATTTTTGCGATAATATAATAAAATATATTTTAGCAGCTTGCAATTTAGTAACCCCCCTCATTTCCTCATTTTGTTGCTTAACAATAAAAGCTTTTAAATATCAATATAACATGGGGACTTTTATTGTGAAGAACATCAGAAATGAAATGTGTTTTATCACCGTTTTACAGCCGCTTCTTTGACCACCTGTCGCAGACGTGGTTTTACACCCTCAAGCAGGTGGCTCTACTGTAATGGAAATGTAAATCCCTGGCGTGCTGAGCCGACGTGTCGAGAACAATGCTACAAGACACACAAAGTAGGCTCGTGTAATAAGGAGTTGTAGCATTTATTGTCCGACGACAGCCTTCACTGTACTCACACTGCTGCGCTCTCTCGTCTCACGTCTGTCTCTTGACCGCAAACACCGACGCTAACGTTAAGCTCATAGCCGACACACTTATTACCTCAGCCATGGGCCTTGGGCCAAGGAGGTTTTGTTTTCTCCAGTGTTGGTTTGTTTGTTTGTCTTTTAGCAGGATTACTCTAAAAGTCCGCAATGAATTTGAATAAAAGTTTTTGTCCGTTACATTTTGGTGGCGATCCGGATCCTGATCCAGATTCAGGAATGTTTTTTAAGGATTCAGTCATAACATTAAGACCACTAAGAAGTTAGTGTTGAGTTTGACCAAAGCACACGTGGTAATTGTTGGAAAGAGTAACGACGACTGTTTAGGTGAGATTTATATTGTTTCTGTCCAGTTTGAATGAAGTGTTTTACGGTGTTCTGCTACATACAGCTGATCTCAACATAAACAAAAATACATATGGATGATGGCACAACCTGAACAGAGAGGGGGGGGGGCAATTGTACTCGCGCACATTGCCGTAAGTCTGCGCTCTCCGAGTGCCATTCTAGTTCTCCGAGTGCCATTCTAGTTACTGCAGTTATTCCTTAAAGGAGTTTGCTAATTGTATAACACATCTTAAAAATACATAACTCCCCGATGCTTTGGCCTGGCGGAGAGTCATCTCGGGCCTGGCGGGGCTGGCGGAAACCCTGTTATCAGATCGGTGCATAGACTGCCGTACTCGCCGATACCCAATCCCAAATTTTGGGCCGTATCAGACGCATTTCCAATACTAGTATCGGAACAACTCCAGAATAAATACACAAGCGCTCCTAATTCTGCATCTTAGATCTATTTAATTGCCCACCTTGCTTGAGCGATGCCAAAATTACCAAAAGATGCAAAAATTACCAAAATTTGCTTTATTATTCTAATGATTACAACAATAATAGCCCAAGCCTTTGAGGGCTGGCATTTGGTCTTTCCATGAAAGACATTTTTGTGTGTGTTATCTTCCACAACAGTGTCTCTACTATTCTTTTGTGGTCTACTGTGGAATGTTGTATCAATAAAATACAGAGACAGGAGACAGTGGGTATTAATTATTGAAAGGCACAGTGGTTTGAATGGGTTTCTAATCTCTACAGTGCAGTTAATTTGATGTTCTTGTTTTTCTGTTTTGGACTCAACCTGCAATGCACCATCCATCCCTGCAAATACCACGGACACAGAGCGAGTGGATACCAGTGGGAACTAAATGAATGATCTGCTGATGCTAATGTCCTCTGCCAGCCAAGGTCTTGTTTAATAAACCTCAAGACGAGATGGGCGTGCGAGAAAATAACATGATAAAAAAAAAAAAAAAAAAAAAAAGCCTCATCAATTCAAAGCCCACACACCTGAAGCTGCAGCTGATAATGAAAGAGGAATCGGTAATGAGGGCGAGCGCTGTTTGTTTGGAGGAGGGGGCGGAAGGTGGGTTATAAGTGCATCCAGCCATTCAGGAGCTACACAGGCTTAAGGGATATGTTTTGTAACCTGTATCAACACTCAGGAGTGAATATCAATACCTGAGGCAGGCAGTTGATCAGTGGGAAATGTTCGCTCAGCAGAGTGTGAGACGCCGACCCAAGCTCTTATTTATCCCCCGGAAAAAGTCTTGTGTGTTGACTTTCACACGCACAGCATGTTAGTGCCGCATGGCCTTGATTGAAACACAATCAGCCAACTCAAGTTTCAACAAATTGGTCGATAAAGACAATGGGTTATTATCTCCCAGCCGCATCAGGACAGGGGAATCAAAGTCCCGGCTTTCTAATTAGTCATTCTTATTTTATCATAATCGATCTGAAACTAGCGAGGGGCTACTCAGCCAACAGCGGGGAGTTCAGAAGAGAGATTTCGCTTTAGTGAAATGACTCTGCTGCTGTGAGCCTGATAGCTGCAGATATATTCAAACAGAGGAGAAAATGGGGCAAATTAAAGCAATCAATTTTTATATTCTCAAATCTCCCTCAAAGCTGAGATGAAGTAGAGAGACAAATGATTACAAAAAGATAAAAAAATACAAATACTGCAGATTTGGGAGCAGATGTTCATTGAAAGTTTCGGCAAAAAACACATCACTGACCAACTAAAGCAGGGCAAATAGAAACACTATGGGGATGTCAGCCCGGTCGCACGAAAAGGTATGTGAATGACATGATAATGCGCAAGGCAAAAGCGTGTTTGTACACCATGTAGTGTGTACTGACTGCAAGTGTCAATGCTTCAGCGTAAATATGCTACGCACAGAGCTACTGACATACATAGAAAGGGAGAATGACTGCTTACGGCGGGCACGAGGGGCAACAATTATGTTTTTGCCTAAACCTAAGTGAGTTCTGTTTCTCCCTGATGGCACTGCATCTTAATGCACAAGTGTATTATTAACCTCTATCCTGATTGACAGGTCGCCATGGCTTTTTCATCACAAGCCACGCCAAAAGGCATACCCTGCTCTATTTGACTCTAAATGGGATAATTTACTAAATGAACATGATGCTGTATTGAAGAAGACTTGAAACTAGCGATTGAGGCCATAAACTCATGTTTACAGAATTTACTGAGGTAATAAATCCAGTGAAAAGTATGATCATTTTCTCATAGACTTCTATACAATCGGACTACTTTTTGCATCCAGAGGAGTCGCCCCCTGCTGGCTGTTAGAAAGAAAGTAAGTTTAAGGCACTTCAGTTTTGGCTAAACTTTTCAGACCCAGAGGCTACATCTACTTCTTTTATACAGTTTATGGTTGGTATCAAAGAATCACGCAAAAATATAAACAAAACTTCTTCAAACTTCTTCAAAATTTCTTCTGCTCTATCACAAATTTGACTGAATAAAAGGGCTGTCAAATGATTAAAATATTTAATCATGATTAATCATACGACTGTCTCTAGTTAATCAGGATTAATCACACATTAAAATGTACCTTAAAGGGAGATTTGTCAAGTATTTAATACTCCTATCAACATGGGAGAGGGCAAATATGTTGCTTTGTGCAAATGTATGTAAATATTTATTACTGGTAATCAACTAAAAACACAAAGTGATGACAAATATTGTCCAGAAACCATCACAGGTTTGCACTGCATTTAGTATATATATAAAAAATATATATATATGCTCAAATCCTAATGTCTGTAAAGGGGAGACTCGTGGGTGCCCATACAACCCATTTTCAGTCACATTCTGGATCTTGAGGTCAGAGGTCAAGGGACCCCTTTGAAAATGTCCATGCCAGTTTTTCCCTGCCAAAATTTAGCCTAAGTTTGGAGCATTATTTAGCTTCCTTTGCCACAAGCTAGTATGACATAGTTGGTACCCATGGATTTCTTAGGCTTTCTAGTTTCACACGCTGCCAGTATCTTCACTCTTTGAAAGTGAGTTGTGTTAAAACTAGTAAAAACAAAAAAAACTATGATATACTGTATGTTGTATATACACTGATTTGTTATCAACAAATCATATATTTTTTTTAAATTTCAGTTCAACTTTAACAATTGTAACAGTTCATCATCACAAATGTCATTTTTGCATCACAGTAGTATGGTAAGGATATAACCTTTGGTTGATATGATTTGTTGACAGAATGTAAGTGGTGTTATAAGAAGGGAAAGAGTAGCATGTCGTGGCCTCAGTTTGTACCTTTTCAGACTGAAGAAAATCTCTTTTTCTGTAGCGTTTGCTATTACCGCATATTGCTCTCTGTGGGATCTATGAATTATAGAAAAGAAAAACATATACAAGGAGACATTTCATACAACCCCCCTCTAACCTACACATCCTCCAACATTATGAGAAGCAGCTTGTCTTTAGCTTCCAAGTGGCAGAAATGATTTACATCAATGGCTGCGTAACATGCAATGGCATTTAATGTCCCCACAGCTCAGTAGTGGATGCCAGTGGCGCTGCGATGTACGTTCAATTCCTCCACTGAGAATGATGTGACTTGACAGTGGATTTGGTCAGGATTGGTGTGACATGCACTCTGTGAGCAGGGACCCATCCTTGAAAAAGCAGCCACAAATGATATTTCCTCCTTCTTGTGCACCTGCTGATAAAGCTATGGACCAGTTTCTCAGAAATCTCAAAAAAATCATGGACTTTGAAGAAACTCACTCGTTGGAAGGAGAAATGCAAAATTAGCTGGATTAGCAAATGATCATAGATTCCAGTTATGGATATCTAATATGCAACAGATCACGTAATTGGTATGAAATCATACATCCTGGTAAACTCAGGGCATTGGTATTTAAATCCAGACAAAAACTGTTCACAGAAACATTTCAGTGTTATCTGCTGTCTAAAAACCATTTGCACTGTCAGAGCTCAGGGACACGTGCTTTTCTCCATCTACAAAGCTACAATTCGACACATGCCCTTTTATCATATCTTGTAGCATTATCTGCAGTGTAACACTAGCTTCACAAGTTTACCCTGCTTCAAGGCAGTTCAGCCAACATTTGCCCGATTTAACGGCACATTTTCACAGCTAGAATTCAACACAACAAAGAAATAAAGCGTACAAAAGCCCGCAAGAGCCCTGAGCAGAGCTGCTCCATTAACAAGAGAGGGATTATTCCTTGAAAGAGGCTGAAGACCACTACAAGTGCCAAAGCAACAGATGCACGAGGCGGCAACAGATGTGTAAATCATCCCTCATGAATAAGTCACAAAATCCAATTCAGGGTGTTGAAACTTTGCAGAGCAGATTAAACACACAACATTATAATGCAGGCGCAGCGACATGCACTTCAGAGAGGGTTTGTTTGTTTCTCTTTTCTTTGTAAGGCTGAGTGGTCCAGACAGCATCAGCTGGCATTAGTCAGCCTGAAGGCTTATCTATTAACAGTATAGAGGCTCTTTGCTCTCTGGAGCAAACTGGGGAGTCAATGTGAGTTTGTTTTATACACCTATTCCTCCCCTTTGCCCCGGGGTCACAAAAACTCATTAAGGATGTATTAATGGCTCAGTTGAAGCTCTGTAAGAGTAACCATCTGCGACCGCACATGGTAAACAAAAGGCAAAATATTGTAAAACTACATGTTAAATAGCAAAAAAAAAAAGCATACATATACATATAAATCTACATAAATGGAATTAGCTTTCTTCTGAGGAAAAAACTAAGCATGGAGACTTGGAAAGCACAACAAGGAGCTGCTGCCTTTCACCCAGTATAGATCAGGAGATAATTATAGCCCTTACCCGGTTCTTTGCGGTCAGCGCTGTGGCTGGACAACAGGAAGAGGTAATCCTGACAGGTGTCCTGATCCAACAATGAGCTGTTGTGCAGGCAAAGGTCAACAATTAGGGTCACGGCTTTCTGACAGACCATGTCATACTCCTCTCGGTCAGAACTCATGCTCCCAGCTGCATCCTCAGTCGTGTGTGTGCTCATCCAAAGGGACTAACACACCCACACACGCAGCGGCGGCGGCAGCAGCAGCAGCAGCAGCAGCAGCAGCAGCAGCAGCCCAACATGCAGAAGATGAATGCAACTTGTCTCCGTCCTCAGCTGATTCTTCTCCTCCGCGGTCTCTCGAGTGTGTTTACACACACACTCGAATGCAAGTGCACATACTATCTGTGTTTCAGTTTGTGTGTGTGAGCAGGGCCAAAACTGTTAAGTGCATGACCATGGTGTATGCTACTAGTGTGTGTGTGCAACAATGTGTGAGGACTTAATGAATCACGTATGTCCCCAGGTGATAGGACAGAATTGTTGCATCACATTTATGCTACAAAAAGCAAGTCACAAAGAAACACCCCACCCCCCCATCTCCTCTCCACATCACTCCACCACCACCCCCACCCTCGATCTGACTGTAATACCACCACCACCCGGCTCGCCTGTTGTAGCAAAGGAAGGGGATGCATGGCAAACTTAGCAATAACACACTGGAATTTATTAAATTAATTTACACATGATCACTACAATGAGGTGTGAAAGTCAGGATCGGTGGCGTATGAGAGTACATGATTGCATTGGTCAATGTGAGGCGCATGTCAGCGTACAACAAATGGAAGCAATCAGCTTAGTGAAGAGTGAAGGGATCGACATGCTGGCATCTGGGCAGGCAAGCTTAAATAACTCCCTGCAAGACACACAAGCACACACACATATGCAGTACCGAGGCAACGGGACTCTGGGGCCGTCAGTGTGCTCAGACTAAAAAAAAACAAACATAACGACCACTGGGCTTGTTTTTCTCACAGTTTGACTGACTCTGCCTGTCCCTGCTGGTCAAATTGTCTCCTGTGATAAATTCCTCCCCGAACTGAACCACCTGTGACTTGCCAGGTCTCGCCGCTCCCACCGGCAATCCCCCATTGCTCTGATTTAACACTGCTAATTTGTTTACAACCTGTAATGATGAGGGTTTAACTATGTGTGTGAAAGAGAGGAACAAGGACGGGGAGTGGGAGAGACCAAGTCATGAGGCTTCATACAGTGTGATCAAATGATCACTTTAGAAATGCTGATGTATGTGTAGCGTCTACAAAGTACTCATATTTGTATGTGCAGTATGTATGTATGTATGTATGTATGTATATGTATTAGGGCTGTCAAAGTTAGCGCAATAATAACACGTTAATGCAAGTTTGTTTTAGTGCCACACATTTTTTTTAATGCAATAATGCAGTTGATTTCGGGGAGGTTATAGCAGGCTCCCTTTTAAAGCTGGAGTGATGATATCTATCTATATATATATGAAACTAGAAAACCTGAGAGTCCATTGGTACCAACCAATGTCATACTACTGATGCCGATGAAGGCTTTTGGCCAAAACACGTACAGTTGTTTGCCCTGTATAATAAAAGAAGAGACTTTATCTGAGAGTGCCAGAGAGTTTGCTCCTTTTGTTTATGCTGCTGCCTGACACCCAATATATTTTTCCAGATTTGGAGACATGCTCGCTGTTATGTTCTATTTCATTTTCAAAGGAATCCCTTGACCTCTGACCTCAAGAGGTACCCACTAGTCCCCCCTAGTCTCTGCCCACTTTATGATAATCGCATGCAGTTTTGGGTCATTTTTTTTGGGTCATAGTCAAGTCAGCACACACTCACACTGAGAGCTGTTGTTGCCTGTTGGACCTCAGTTTGCCATGTTATGATTTGAGCATATTCTTTATGCTAAATAGAGTACCTGTGAGGATTTATGGACAATATCTGTCATTGTTTTGTGTTGTTAATTAATTTCCAATAATAAATATAAACATACATTTGCATAGAGACAGCATATTTGCCCACTCCCACGTTGATAACAGTATTAAATACTTGACAAATCTCCCTTTAGTTACAATTAACTATAGGTAGTCATATGATTAATTGTGAATAAATATTTTAATCATTTGACAGCCCTGTTATGCAGTCAAACTTGTAATAGCACAGAAGAAATTTAAGTTTTGTGTATATTTTTGCATGATTCTTTGAAACCAGACATAAACTGTATAAAAGAAGTGGGCGTAGCCTCTGGGTCTGAAAAGTGCAACTAAAGCATAAGTGCCAAAAATGGTTTAATAATGATAAACTATGGACCATCATGCAATTAATTGTGATTAGATATTTCAATATTATTTAATACTTAATACTTATATACTGGTATGCATATGTATACATATTTTAATGTTACAGCTGTTGGAGGTGTAGCACATTTTAATTACTTAATGTATTGGATAGTTTAATCTTGAACACAGTACTGTATTTTTTTGTACTTTTGTTGTAAAATCTTGATCTATAAAGTAAAAAGTAGCTGTCAGATAAATGTAGAGGAATAAAAAGCACTATTAATGTAATTTATAATGGAATAATATATAAAGTAGCATAAAGTTGAAATACTCAAGTGAAAGTATCCATAAGTTGTATTTAAGTACAGTATTTGACTAAATGTACTTTTATACTATTTCATATACAATTTCTAAGTTTGCAGCAGCTGTGAAGTGGGATGTGAAAACTGCCTGTAATGTATCTGTTGGGACACAGCAGCTAATGGAGCTCGATAAAAGCAAATACATCTCTTGCAGCTGATTCCCTTTGCTATTTTACTATAAACCTCCGAGGATTCAGCTCAAATTAATTTTTCATATCTGATAATTAGAATAAGTGAACATTCAAATGTGTTTATTTTCAAATCAAGGCTGTGAAGATGGCCAAAAAACCCCAGGCGAGAAAAAAAAAAAAACTAAGTCTAATTGACTTGACTTTTCTGCTACATTATATTGAACTATGTACGTGAACTTGCTTGACCTCATCCCTTAATTACGTTCTTAACCATTAATTAAAGTAATTCGATAAACTCTGTGACGAATAAGGCATCAGAAAATATTTCATGCCTTTCTAATTACAAAATGGTATTGAGTTTAACCAGATCTCAGTTTACTTCCTTAATTTAGTTAAACCAGGGTGTAAATACTACACTGTCTACACTGGTGGGCTATTGTTCCCAGATAGCTTAGATAATTGAGAGCTTATCGGAGCACCCACCCCTCGTTTCCCCTCAAAGGTAGGGTCTGGGGGGTCGACTGTGCTTCCTGTTACTGAAGATTAGATCTGCTCTTCTTGGGCGATCCTGATTAACAAGCAAATGACAGATTGTTTCTGGCTGCGGGTTTTCAAAAGAGTCAATTACTTCTGTGCGTCTGCTGTAGCTGATACTGACTCGCCCCCTTTATTTGCCCCACGGTCTTTTTAATGCAGACGGGTTCACTGCCTACCTGTTTTCACTTTGCTAGTGCTTAGATGTCAAAACAAATGCCCTCAATGATTTCCTTCTAGTGCTGGAAACACTACCAGTGTAACAGCTTTAATGGCGGCAGGAAATAGACCTGGGGTGTAGCAGTTCTTCCTCCTCCTACATTATTTTGAGGGTGTTGTACAAGCATGTCTAGTATGTCAGACAAATAAGGCTGCTGGTTCCTTGTTAACATATAATCCATTATTTGGAGACAGCAGGGAAATAATCTACCATAAAAAGATAATGCACCTGTACCAAGAAAAGACTCCAATGTTGCCCACATTAATAATAATCCTGTCTACACGCTACCGTTTGAGATAAACTCCACATCACAATAGATATGAGTTATGTGTATAAGGTCAGTATGAATAATATATAATGCAGCATATAGATAAAACACAGTGGAGGTCAGCAGAATAATATCAACAGAGGCCAGTGGTGGAACATAAGTAAGTACATTTACTCAAGTACAGGACTTAAACCTGCAGTAGGCAGAATAGTTTTGTCATCATTGGGCAAAAAATCCTTAATAACCTTTCAGCATAGTGTAATTCAAGTGTTCTGAGAGAAAACTAGACTTCTGCATCTCCTCGTGTCTTTGATTGCAGGCTTTAAAACTAGCCTGTGATGGGAGACTTTGGCCAATCACAGGTCATTTCAGAGAGAGCGTTCCCATTGGCTGTTCATTCAATGGAGGCAGCTGTCAATCACTCATGAACTCCGATTAAACGGTCAAACTAGGGAGCAGAATATCAATTCAGATTTGATCGGCGCTGCCTAGTTTGACCGTTTGAGCAGCTGTCAGTCACTCATGAACTCTGATCAGAGACATCAGGCTCCAGCTCGGCTGTGATTGGTTGTTATCCTCCGGTTTGTGAACTGTTGTAGATGCCATTAGGAGCAGTCTCATGCACTACTGTCAGGATATAGTGACCGTTTTATAAAAACAACTTTTTTAAAACACATTTGTTCTATTTCTACCTACTGCTGCTTTAAGCACAAATTCAAGGTACTTACCTGTACTTTGTTCGAATATTTCCTTTTTATTCTCGAACTGCAGCTAGTACTGTCTCAACAGCTGTTGTTGCCTGTTGGGCTGCAGTTTGCCATGTTGTGATTTGAGCATATTTATTATGCTAAATGCAGGACCTGTGAGGGTTTCTGGACAATATGCATCATTGCTTTCTGTTGTTAATTGATTTACAACATACATTTGCATAAAGCAAACATATTTGCTCGCTCCCACATTGACAAATTGCCCTTTAATGTACATTTTTAACAGATAAAAAAATGCGTTCATTTGCGATTTAATTGCAGTTACATGGACAATCATGAGATTAATCGCAGTTAAATATTTGTATCTATTGACTGCCCTATTATTAATATTATATCCATTTCTGCCAATAGAGCCCACCGAAATGCTACACACTGTTCCTTTAAGTAGAGGATCTGAACACTGACAAGGGCGACAATATTAACTGAGGCAACAGCTGCCGAAAATTATAGTAGCATCAAATCAAAGAAGAAATATTATCAACACTTTCTGTATTCAAATGACCAACCTGTTATAAGTTAAATAGAGTGAAACATTGATTAAATGGCTCCCATATAATTGCGCAGTACATTTTACCATCTTTGTTAATTATTCATGAAGCACAGTAAGAAAGAGCACAAAATAGTGTCTCTCATATGAATGGGTTGCCATCTCTAAATAATTCAGACCTCCGCAGCTACAAAAGTGATTTAAAGAAAACAAATAGAGGCCTTCTGTACGCTGATGGTGAGTTAATGCGATAATCAAGACGACTGCTGAGAGAGCTCGTTTTAGATGGTGCTAATAATGCGACCGATTTTAAATCCTTTCAGTCTGTCGTCATTAGGGATTCTGCCTATAAGCTATAAATAAATGAGGATGGGGTCGTGATGGTCATTTTGATAATTTTGAAGCAGGTGCGGGCATATTTTTCACAGCAAATGGGGAGAGGGGCCGTGGCACACGAGGTCCTCGGTTTGATATGCAGATCAACTTCATCTGTGGCAAATCTTTCCGCGGTGACAGCCCGGTGGCTGCGGATGTTGAACTTGATTCATGGTGGCAAACGCATGACAAAGGGTTGGCTCACTCAAAGCTATGCTAATCAACATCAGCACTTCAACGAACTTCTCCTGAGGGCCACGGTGGCAGGGTTTCTACTGTATATATAGCCAGTGTGTATCGGCGTATCCCAGTGTGTGTGTTTCATTGTCACGATGTGTTAATCAGAAGATTCCCTACTCAGCTGTGGGGCAACGAGAGAAATATTTCTATTTTGACTCATATAAGCTCATTAGTAACAGTCCTAAATTGTGTAAGCAGGATTTGATGGATGGCGCTCTGAAGCTACAATACAACAGATGAAGCGATGATCTGTGAACACATAGATCTGCCAATGAATATTACACACGCCTGTAGGATTTCCAATGAAATAGACACATGCTATTTCTGTTAGGCCCTCAAAGGGGGGCTTAAAGTACTTATGGAGCTATATCACAGTGTTTTTCAATAAGGCTGAACACACAACACAGTGATGAACAAGGGCTGCATTACCAGTAGTATGAACAGGGATCAGCGTAATTATTGTGTCCGGGTGAAACGTGCGCAGCGCGGTATCTCATCCAAACACGTCCTGAATGTCATTGAGATGAGGTGTTTAATTGAGCTCCTGTCAGCACGGCGCAGAAAAGCGATTGAGTCCAAAAGAGTCCATTGTCAGCGCCCACCGTCGTGCATATCAATCCCAAGGCATGTAAATGGAATCAGCTTTTTACTACTCTGCATACTCATAATACATTTACAGGTCAACACAAAGACGACCCACAATGGAAAAAAAGACCAGAATTTAAGGGCAGCACCCACTTTTCGTGGACCACAACTTAATCAGTATGTTATGAGAAGACTGTGACTCTGTGTTGTGTGTGCAGGGTTCACTGAATTAAATTTAGGACTTTGAAATACCTTTTTAAAACTACGTGGAATTCAATTTAACGCTTGTTTAAAAACCAGTTGGGGTGATATGGTCAAGAAGATTCCTGCTGATATAATTAATTAAAGAAACACGACCTGGATAAACAGCAGGAAACAGATGGATTTGATACTAATATCACGATATTTGGGTGCCGATTTGATATGTACCGCGAGTCAATATTCCGATTTATTTTTGTTATGTTTTTTTTAACACAACTGTAGACCATGGGAAAAGGTTGAATAATATACTTCTAGGGACTTTTAAATTGAAAAACATCTAAATTAATACAAACAAAGAGTAAAAGAAAAGACCTTTCCCTCATGATAACGCTACCAGGCCTGTTGAGGGAGGCTGGGTAACATGTCATCTAGGTGTCCTATATTTCGGGTATAGGCAGTAAAATCTGGTCGGCGTTCACCAAAGTTGAATCAATCGCAACGCACTGCTGCAGCTTCAGTTACACTGTTCATGTGTATTACACCAAGTCCCATGTTCCTCCCAGCCTACTTCAATAGGCCTTGACCTGTCCATGACAGAGTTAGCATGCAGCTTTAGCTATCATGTCTAGCTCTGCTTTTCCTGACAATGTGTGAAGCCCAAATTGTTTCCATACTTTACTGTATTTGTAGTTTTTACCATGCTAGTTTTAAAATGTGAGGGTGTAAGTCGTATCCACGCAGACCCTCCGATCCTCTACTTTCTCATCTTGGATTGCTGCAGCCAGCTGACAGGTACCGAACAGATAAGACATCATGTTACTCTTCAACAATAAAAGCAGTAACTTCCATCTGGTACAATGCATCTCTTCTCCTTGTTTGTACATGATCCCTAACAAACAAATGTAATAAACTAATTTCATTTTGACCACTCGGAGACTCTAGTTTTAACTTAAGAATACAAATGTTCGGCATTTTCACTGAATGTGAGAAAACATAATCTGGATAATGAGATCATCTGAATGTCATGTCTAAACCTGCCAGACTATTCCTGTCAGTTTCCTGTCAGTAAACACCTCTAAAGCTCACTAATTAACACACTATACGGTGTGTTTAATCCATACATAAACAGAAATGACAAGATGTGCTTTTATTTTACAAGGAATTATGTGCTGGCGCTATTTATTATCATCCAGGTGTAATGTTGTTTTCCTGTTTGTGTATGGAGCCAGTGGTTCCCAACCTGGGATCCGGGCCCCCAGAGATTACAGGGGTCGCGCCAGGATTTTTCTGTTCTGAGGTTGTCAGAATTAGATTTACTCATGTATAACTAAAAACATAATAACACACTTACTGGATACTTTATACAAAAGTCTGTATATAAAACTATGTAACTAAACCATGTAACTAAAATCCATATTTGTTGGCGGTTAGCCTTTCAAAAATAAAAATTTTCATTGTGGTCAAAAACCTACAGAAAGGGAGGCTCGTACCTGTATTATCAGTCTAATAACACCAGGAATTACATTTATTTTTCCACAGTAACAAAAAAATCTATTTTGGTGATAACGCTTTTATACAAATACAAATTTCAAAGAAAAGCGTGTAACTACATTTGCTTGGCGGATCTGTAATGTTGTCAACACTTTATTTATGCTGACGAATCTGAACCGCTGAAGTTTTTTTCATTCATTTCAAGTTGATTTAATAAATTAAAAAAAAAAAAAACTCATTTATTACACTTTATTCAAATTTTTTTTGTCCAAAGATTTGTAATTTTTTTTTAGGCGACGAAGTCAAATTTAAAAAAGTAAATTTTGTTATTAGTCTGTATGCAATACATTATGTATGTACACTTCACAGTATTATTACAGTTTTGAATACTTGATTCTTAAAAGAAACCCCTTCAGGCTCCGTGTTGGGGTGCGACATCGCCCTGTCAGGGTTTATTTCACAACAATGAGCAGCTAGTTGTACATCATCCATTACTTAGCCTGCTTATCAACTTCAACTTCAGTTTATTTAAAGTCCACATGATCCAGAGAGTTTTTGTTCACTTTACAAGTCAGTTAAAACAATAGAAAAGAAAATACACAATATGAAAATACACACTAAATATATATACAGTATAGCGCAACAGGATTTGGGTTGCTAGTTTATTTGTCAAAGAGGTAAAACAGTCAAACTGGGAGATCATAGTGAACAGGAAAAAAGGTGCTTTTAGCCTGAACATATCAACAGAGCTTGCCTCTCAAATGCGCAGTGGGAGATTATTCCAGAGAAGTGGGAAGAGTTTATATTAAATCGAGGATGGTTAAGTAACCGGCATCAAAGGAACGTAAAGGGCGTGATGGAGCATATGGGGAAATAAGGCTGGAGGTATATGAGGGAGCCAGTCCATTTAAAACCTTATGGATAAGAAGGAGGATTTTGAAATCAGCTCTTGCATGAACTGGTAGGGAATGCAGAGGCATCAGTACTGGTGTTATTAGATCCAGCTTCTGTAACTTGCTACACTGCAGTAGTCTATTCTAGATTTTAGTGTTTGGGTTGATAAAATGGGGTTTATTCAGGCTATTTCACGAAAGTGGAAGAAGGTCATTTGTGTTATATACTTGATATGTGGCTCAAATGTAAGAGAGGGACGGAGTACTCTTCCTAGATCATTAATCTTTATAAACGGATTCCAGATTCACATGTTGAATGTTGCTGGGCATGTGTTGAAAATGTTGAAATCTGTGGGCAATGAGACTTGTGTGTTCTGGTTATTGTTTGAGGTCTGAGTAGTATTGACCAATCACATTTGAGCAGGCTTTGTTTGAATGCAGGTAAACAGTCCACGGGAAAGCAAAAGAGGCGGGACGCATTGGACCCGCTAGCTATCGTCTGATTGGGTTAGCTTGCTAATAGGCTACTTCTGAAACAGTTTGTACGTGTCGTCTCTCACTTCCAACTCCAGTCTTGCATCTAAAGTTGCTCATCAGACTAAATAATGAGTAGCGGACAGAAAAGAAAGTCTTGGCCCAGATATCCGCTGGAACCCCAGAAATATAGCCCCTTGACTCCAGAGGCTTATCCGTCGTCTGAGGTTAAACATCTGTGAACTTGAGACAGAACTGATATCCTACCTGTTGGTGGCGATCGCTGCCATCAGCTCTGTCGTTTCGCATTAAAAGCAAAAACAAACATACGCTGACAGATTGCAGTAACTGCAGCAGCACGTTCTCCGGTGTGTACAGCAGATTATTGTAGCAGAGCGCTACTCTTCACATCTGATTGCAAATGAAGGCGGAGAGGATCAATGATGTCTCTGATCTATTCTCTGGGTTTTACAGAGCGAGAGAGATGCAGAAGAAAGGATCTGCTTTAGAAGCTAAAAGACAGTGAAGTGTATAAGAAGCATTTTCATGTTTTAGCCTGTTGTATTTTCTTTTTTTCTGATTTTAATCACGTAAAGCTCTTTGAATTATATTTTTTATATGAAATGCACTACGCAAAATCATGTTTTCAATCTTATAAACTGCTTTTATACATCCATATAAACTTGATCATTCTAATATACAATGATGGGGAAGATTTCCACCAGAAATTTGTGTTTTTCAGTCGCGTAATGTTATACACTCAATAAGACATTTGAACTGTAGCCTAAGAATTCATCCATCCATCCATCGTCAACCGCTTATCCCGTTAGGGGGGCTGGAGCCGATCCCAGCTGGCATTGAGCGAAGGGTTCACCCTGGACAGGTCGCCAGTCCATCGCAGGGCACATAGAGACAGACAACCATTCACACTCACAGGCAATCACTACTCACTACGGGCAATTTAGAGTCATCAATTAACCTAAACAGCATGTCTTTGGACTGTGGGAGGAAGCCGGAGTACCCAGAGAAAACCCACGCTTACACGGGGAGAACATGCAAACTCCACACAGAAGAGTCCCAAGCCGGAATCGAACCTGTGACCCTCTTGCTGTGAGGCAACAGCGCTAACCATTGCACCATCGTGCAGCCCAGCCTAAGAATTCAAATGCTTTTAATGATTGTTATTTACAAAAATGCATGCAGAGCATGAGCATTTACTGAGAAATAAACGAAGGACCTTGATTGCAGAATTAAACATCTAGGCAGTAAAACTAGACACAGTGCAGTTAATTGCCTATGAAACACTTGGATTATGCTCTGCAGTGGTTTGGAGAGCAGTTTAAATATATATTTTATAGCCATGTTAGCAGCATGGCTCAAGTGATGTCAGTCTACCAATTTGGTCTATACTGAAATATCTCTACAACTATTGGATGAATGGCCATGAAATTTTGTATAGACATTCACGATCCCCACTGAATTAAGCCTCCTGATGTTGGTGATCCTTTTACTTCACCACTAGTGACACCATCAGGTTGATATTTTGAGCTTCGAGTGAAATGTCTTGACGGCTATTGGATGGATTGCCATTAAAGTTGGTATAGATATTCATGTTGCCCAGAGGATGAATCCTCATGACTTTAGTGAGCCCCCTGACTTTTCATCTAGCGCCAGCACGTCAAACATTTCACTTCCAATCCTTTTTGGTTTATACTTAACCAGTGAAATATCTCCACATCAACTAGATTGGCACAGCGTTTTGGAAAGACATTCATGATTTATAGCAGATATATCATGATCACTCAAATAGCCATTAGGATATTTATGGTTTTAAGTGAAATGTCTCAAAAACTATTGGATGGATTTTTTGGGATGAATTTGGACAGACACTCATTGCCCCCCCAGATTGAATTGTAATGGTGATTCCTTTACTTTCCATCTAACACCATCATCAGGTCAAAAATTACAATTGTCCAATATTTTGGTTTATAACCAGCAAAATTAAAGACGTTCCCATCAGCCTCAGTTGTACAAAGTGTTCAGTGCCAATTAGCAAATGTTAGCATGCTGACATGCTAAACTAAGACTGTAAACATAGTAAAATATTGGACCTGTTAAACATTGGTATGTTAACATTTGCTGCATTTCAATTGCATGGAAGAGCACGGCTGTACTCAATACCTCTTTTTTGGTTTTCCATGAGCAAATGTTGTGGATAGTACTTGGTACCTGGTACTTTTTTTGGTACCACCTTGGTCAAGGTTCCCAGCGAACTTTGTCGATATTAGAAGTTGGAGCTAAAACACCGCAGACCACTAATTGAGCAGAAAGAATCATCACTAGCGCAACAGGGGACATCCTCTACAAACCCACAATTTTTAAATAGCCAAGCTACCATCAATAGTGACCACTGGACCCATATTTTTGACATCAAATGACATCTCATAAAATTATGCCAAGACGTACACTGCGCCGTTTAATTGATGAAGTGCAGATGCCCTTCTGATGAAAGCATACAGTGAGTGTTGCGTTGAAGATGATGAGATGTCACGGCAGTTTAAAGTGGCGTCGTTATGGGGATCAGCTGAGAATCCGGCCTACACTGAGGGGATGCCATTCAAAGTGGAAAACAAAATATGAGTACTTGATACCAAAAGTGAGTTGAGTCAGTCGAGCTAGACCAATTGAAATGAGGCAGTTGTCTGCCACCATTGCTGCAGACTCTTGTTTTTACAGTTGAAATATGACGATCCCGTTACTGTATTTCAATACTGCAGTGTGCTTTGATGGAAGTATGGGATAACTCACGATATTTGACATTTTGGAAAGATATTTTAGCTGATACATCATATTGTCACTCATATTTGTTCAGGTTTATCCTTCTAGCCTGAGGTTTGGGAGGCATGCTGTTCTACCAACCACAGTGTGTTTACAAGTCACAGTCAGCCAAAATCAACTCAGTATGGGAGAAATGACTGACTCCTCATTGTGAGTCATTCCTGCCTGCAGGTGAATGTCTGGTGAACTGAGTGCCATCAGGTAGTCAGCTGGATCACATGGGGAGGCTGTCAGGCAGACTCTGTGAGAAAATATGGCCTGGAGGACTCTGTAGCCTGTTGGTCGGGCGGTTTGTTGACCACTTTGATCAACAGTTGGATGGACTGCCATGAACTCTGATATTCATGGTGCCCAGTGGATGAATCCTAATTAGTTTTGGTGATCCCCTGACTTTTCCTCTTGCACCACTATGAGGGTCACATTTGTTGTTTTGAGTGAAATATCTCAACAACTGTTGAGTGGATTGCCATGAAATTTGGCAGAAATATTCATGTCCCCCTCAGGTTGAATTATAATACCTTAAGTGATCCTTTAACCCTTCATCTAGAGCCTTCATCAGATCAAAATTTTAATTTGTCCAGTACTTACCATACCACCAAACTTTGTGTTTAATGCTAATTAACGAATGCTAACAAACCAGACTAAGGTAATGGACATGGTAGATATCTGCATGTTAGCATTGTGAGCACGTTAGCATGCATTCAGCTCAAAGCCACATTAAAATTACTGCAGATCCATAATGCTTAGTTACATTGTGTTTTCACCAAAAATTTGGCTTCAACAAACTGCAACTTTTCCATAAATTAAAAAACAATGTAATGTATTCAGTAATATATTATTATCCTGTATTTTGGTATATCTTGTCAAGCCGCATACTGAAACCTTGTCAACTGTGACTGTTGATATAAATATGAGGCCTTCTTCTCCTTGAGCCCCAAAAGCCCCTCCAGGGATCTACTGTCCCATGCTTGCCCCAGGCAACAATTTCTTTTTCTCAGTTTTACTAAAAGGCAGTGAAATAAAACGTTTTACATGACAAATATATTTTCTATGACAAATAACTGATCACATTACATGAGCATGAAATCCTGTTTGCACTTCCTTTTTTCATGGATACGTGACACTGAGGTCATGATATAAGGTTTCCCAAAGTTGAATAATTGTTCAATATAAGAAAAAAAAAAAAAAAAACGTGAATACTATCTGGGTAAGTTAAAGGTGCTAAATTCGAAATTCCGAGCATATCTGTAAGACAAGACTAGCCTACTCTGAGACTATGTTTACAACTTTTGATTACATTTAAATGGGGGAAAAATGATTTATGTTTTGAAATTTCCCACATTTTGTAAGTGTACCGTTTGGATCTGGATTATAAATGTCACAACTGGTTGTTCTGGGGGAAAAGAAAAGAGGGTACCACATTCTTGTGCCACCTTCAAGCTCTGCAAGCAGATGAGAGTGTGAGATATCAGGATGCAGGAGCAGGTGCTCAAAGTGTGCCGGGTTCCTTTACTTCTCCCACGAGGGGTGAAATTGGGTCCGAATGGAGAATGTAATGTGAATTTGATTGAAAATGATGATGACTAAATGAAGTGAATGATTTATTAAATGAAATTATAGGAAAATGTGATTTTTATGGAACTTTCAAAGATTGTGTGTTGTCACCATATGGCAACAAAGGCACTTCATTATACAGGTCCACAAATTTCATGGTAATTAAGTGATAACTAGCAAGTAACCCGTGTGAAATTTCTGTGGAATTACTGCCAGATTACCCCAATATTTACCTTAAAATTTATCGAAAATTACTTTATTATAAACATTATTTAAGAATTGTATGTTAATGGTTAAAATATGGTTTGAGAAGCAGCTGTGCGCTGCTCTTTATCGGAGGTGGAAAAAAAAAATAATAGAAGACACTTCTGATCAGGCACAAATCTCACTATTGTGACTTATTGTCTATACAAATGTAACCTGGTAGCTAAAGTAATGATTCAGGGAGGTTTTAAAGAAATTTCAAAAAAGTTGTGTGCTAATTATCATCTATTTAACAGCAGATATCAATTAACTGTATTCTTTTTCTTGAAATATATTAAATAAATTATGAATAATGTTTAGAATAAACACATTTTCGATAAATGTTGAAGTAGATATTGTGGTAATTTGGCAAATTTCACATAGGTTACTTGCTAATTATCACCTAATTACCATGAAATTTGTGGACCTGTAACCTGTATGAAGTGTAACCATATATACATGTACAGTATATAAGATATTCCTTTATTAGTCCCACAGTGGGGAAATTTACATATTATATACTGTGTACTGTATATATGTATACACACATACTACTGTATACAGTATTTAAGTTTCCATTATTTAAACAATTTTAAGTAATGAATTACATGAAAGCAAATACATATTACGGTCATGTAATATAGGTGGTCCAATAGGGGTTTTAGTAATTTAAGACATTTATAAGCTTGAATCGAGCAGGTGCAGGAACACAGAGCGAGGAGATGATTGAGTAAATGAGCTTGTTTTTCATTATACAAGAGGAAATGTGATCGAGTCGCCACGGCAACTGAACCCAGGGATGCACAGAGGTTTCATAAATTAAAGTCAAGGGGTTATATGAAAGGAATCCCTCAATGTTTGATTAGTAATGTGTCAGAAACATGAAGTATAAGTCGCCACGCGCTTCAGGGATCTCACAAAAGTCGCTGAATAATTGAAGAAAATGAAATGCCACACAGTGATGTAACTTTGAAAATATAAATGTTTTTAGTGAAATCCTGTCTCCTACCAAATGTCTGATTCATCTAACTGTAATTTCAACCAGTCAAATTCAAGCATATATGAAAGTGCTATAAGAACAATTTAGAGATTTAGCAGCCATCTGAGTAATGAAAAGACAAAATACCAGCACTAAAGGTGGGCATAGCATCTCAGTTTAGATGGTGCTCCCTCACCACAGGTCTTATTGTCCCGTCCTACCTGATATATTCTCCTGAACCTCAGCTTCCCCTAGCAGGAAATCATTCGGGCAGAATGATAGGATGTTTAGCTGTGGAGCGGTAGTGTGATTTGTTTCTGTGCAGATAAATACAGCCTTGACTGTTGTCTCTGTAATTGAGAACACTTTTCTATTTCAATTTAAAAGTGTGCGAGGCAAAAAATAATCATATGGGGTGCAAAAGGGGATCAGCAATTCGTCTAATTGCCTTCAATATCTTCGTTGTCAGTCTTAAAGATATTTTTGTTTTGATACTGCTCTGCCTGCACAAACAAATTACACCTTTTATGGTGCATTTAAAGATATATTTTCACAATCACAACAGGGAAGAAACCAAGATAGAAACATTAATACAAAGTAGTCACCAATGCTAAAGCTGTTACAACTGTTTTGTCAACATACTTACTGTGCTAAGTCTTTGTATAGGCAGCATGCACGTTATAATTTCACAAGTTTTATGTTTTTAACCAGCATTCTCAAAAACAGCTCATTTGAAAACTTTTAGTGATGCATGCAACGTTTTTAAATGAGAGATAACCATAACATTGAGGTAGCTTACCGGAATGGCTAATCTTGAAATTTTCAATGAATTTTTAGTCAGAAGGTTAATGAATTGGCCAGCTAATAGTTAACCTTAACTGACTTTTGATACATATCTTGTGTTGAAATGCTCACGCTAAAGGAACAGAAATGTCAAGTGCAAAAGACAAGAAATGTCTAAATAAAGAAGACTGTTACCAGCCTGGATGGGCCAACATGAAGTCATTTACATCTTAAAACCCCATCCCGACAGACGGTGCTGCTGCTGTTAGCTGCCGGCTCAGCTCAGATTTGGAGGCAATAGAAACTGCTCCAAATCTGGCATTTAGCGTAGGATGACTATTTTCGGACCTCCAAACCAGGACCTGTAAGTGTACTGCACATGTATGTGCTCATGTATGCACTTACGCTTGCACCATAGGCATTTCCATCAAGGTGGGGCACAGTTATTTCAGTGATTGTCACACCTACAGAACCGTGCACACCCTTGAAAACCATGGACAGCGCCTCAGCAGACGAAAAATGTTTTGTCTCCCAAAATCCACCAGTTCACAAAAATCTGCATAATGCATAAACATTCTCTGCCAGATATTGTATGTTGCTACTGTATCTGGCTGTTTTAATATGATCTTTTATATCGGCATTTCCACTATCCATGACCAAAAATGTATCTTGCAGTGTGTGCAGAACGCAGCATTTTCATTGACGGGTAAGCCACGGACAGGTGAAGTGAATAACATTGATAATCTCGGTACAATGGCACCTGGCAGTGGGTGGGATGTATCATGCAGCAAGTGAATATTTTGTCTGTGAAGTTCATGTGTTGGAAGCAGAAAAAAATGGGTAAGCATAAGGATGTGAGGATCTCCAAAACTGCAGTGGGATGTTCCTGGTCTGCAGTGGTCAGGACCTACCAAAAGTGGTTCAAGGAAGAAAAACTGGTGAACCGGCAACAGGGTCATGGGTAGCCAAGGTTCACTGATGCACACCGGCGAAGGCTGGCCCGTGCTGTCCGATCCATTACAAGAGCTATTGCAGCTCAAATTGTTAATGTGAATTGTGAAGTTAATGCTGATTCTGATAGAAAGGTGTCAGAACACACAGTGCGTCTCAGTTTGTTGCGTATGGGGCTGCGTAGCCGCACACTGGTCAGAAGAAGAAGAAGAAGAAGAAGAAGATAGTCCTTTATTAGTCCCACGAGGGGAAATTCAATTTTTTCACTCTGTTGTTAACTTATACACGGTACATGCAGACCCCCCCCCCCACCCCGAACACACACATGCACAAACATGCATTAATGGAGAGATGTCAGAGTGATGGGGCTGCTCCTGACAAGCGCCCCGAGCAGTTGGGGGTTTGGTGCCTTGCTCAGGGGCACCTCGGCAGTGCCCAAGAGGTAAACTGGCACCTCTCCAGCTACCAGTTCACACTCAGTTCTTGGTCCATGTCGGGACTTTAACCGGTGACCCTCCGGTTCCCAAGCCAACTCCCTACAGACTGAGCTACTGCCGGGGTGCCCATACTGATCTAATGTTATGTCTGCTCAGTGCATATTGGGTTAGGTAGTATTGAAAAGGACAGAACATGATAAACAACAAGTATATTATTATTATTGTTTTAATTATTCTGAAAACTGGGACATTTTGGTCATGACTGTTTAAAACTGGGACATTTTAGTGTCTTTGGAAACCCAACCTGAAAATGGGACAGTCTGGGGCTAACAGGATGTCTCCTCACCATAATTTAGCACCTTTAAATGTCTAAAGTAGCTGCTGGCCCTCGACTCGCCCATGGACTCGCCTCTTTTTGTGAGGCTGTGACGTTTAACCGGCATTATTACAGAGCGGGATCTTGGTTTCATTACTTTTGGAACACAACGCAGACGTTACGTTTTCACATAAGTCCTGCAGCCTCCCTCTTTAGTAGCAGTCAAAAAAAAACTTAAACATAAAACACAGCATTTTCTTTACAAATCAAATACCTTTTTGTGGCACAAATAACTTTTACTGAAACCCTGGGACTCCTTATGTAACATTTTATGGGAGAATTTTTAAGAGTTAATGTGTTCAAGCAGCAATCCAGCAGGCCACTCTTAGCAGGCTGCGCTCTTTGTTTCCCTAATAATCAGTTGAGGTTGTCTTCTGCCCACCACCGCTCAGTAATCTCCATCCATAATAACACAGCTGCCTCAGAAATGTGGCAGGAGGCAGGAGCCCCCAAATCTAAGCGCCTTTGGTGAGAAGGAGGCAAAGCCGCTCTTCGAAGACAGGCTGCGAGCAACATAAGGCTCTCCAGCCCTCCCAGGGTTTAATGTCTTATTATTTTCCACAGACAGAACCAAAATGAACAGTTTTGTCAGCAGGGACGCTGCTGTGTTGGTGTCACTTCCTGTGTACACACAGCGAGGGAGGTAGCAGGCTGAGAAATGAGGGGAAACTCGCCTTTTCATTATTAGTGCGTGCGTGTTATCTCTGAAGATTATTTGTGAGGCTGCTGATGAGGGATCAGTCATGTACTGAGGAAGTATTAGATGCAATACACAAACATAAATTCAAATATAGCATTGTCCAATTATTTCTTTCAGTTGCTGTCATAGCCATGGAGTGCACCACACATTTCTGGTTCTGTCCCTTTTGTAACACTATTGAATTTCTGTTTATCCCATTTTTGGATTAGGTCAGTCTATTAATTTTAACCTGACTAGTACAGTGCTGGTTCAACGTTCAACGTTACCTCATGCTACCGCCAGCTGTTCGCACACCTGTTTTTAAAGCATGTTTGCACATTTTCTATTTGTAAAGTTACCTTTCAAAAATCTTTATCTTTCTGCAAAAAGATCTGTAGCCTGTTCCCTCTGTTATAAAGTAGCAAACCCAGTCGTAGTCCATTACATTATCAAGCAATTAGCAAACTAAATGTAATATAAACTCATTTTATTGCATTTGGACAAGCTCCTACATTATCCAACAGTTGCCACATGCCCTGCTATATGAAGCAAATCTTGGCTGGGATGGTGGAGTGAGTAAAATATACATTTCAGTCTTCATAAGTGTCTACTCCTTTGTAAATGTAGCCTGTATTATCATATTAGATGCACAATGTAGTCTAATATATGATAAATGCGTATGAATAGATACTGTAAATCTGTATGTCTCTATTATTTGTATACATTACAGCTCCATACATACAACAAAGTTAACACTTTATAAAGATAAAATGCTGTGTCTACTGTATTCACACTGTGTCCCAAAAACATGCATCATTCTGTGATATTTTACGTTTTTGCACACATTGATGATGCCACTTTCATCTCCTCTCTCTGTGATCCTACAGACCTGTAACCCCACCCCACCCATTTCTAACACCTGAGCTAATCGGTATGCATTGCTCCCGGGTTGTGTCCTGACGAGGGTTCAGCCCAAGTTGACTGGCTTGGTTTGAGCTGACAAAATGAGGGTTGAACCAGGGTCAGATAACCCTGTTCCAACCCTGGTCATTGCCGTGAAAGGGGTGTTACTAAGGGGGGAAAACAAACCCAGGTTGCAACTTACTCACGGTCGAAAAACGCAGGTGAAATACACTCTGGTTTGATTCTGCTTTGGATGTCTGCTTGTGTTGACTCCAGGAAGTGGTGCTTGTCTATCGTTGACTTCAGGGAAGTGTAGAAAAGTTTGTCTGTAACGTTATCCAGCATCCGTGTAGCATTAGCAGGCAACATCTAGGATCCAGCAGCAAAACTGGCCTGCACCAATGAGCCACGGTCTGCCCACTGCGAACGACATGCTGGTCTGTAGAGCCCTGAATCCCTGCCCCTGCTGCTCAACAGAGCGCTGTGTCTAACTTTTTACATTGGTTGCACTGCTGCATCTAACTTTTCATTTAGATCCAGGTGCACCCAAATTTTGTTGGTGTCTTTTGGTGTTTCTTGCAAAAAACTACATTTTACAAGATTACATTTGAACACATCATGATAACATTAGAATTTACCTTCGACTAATACTCCTCTTTACTAATATTTAGTCCCACTCTACGTTTTTTTGGTTGCATGTGTGCAGTCTGGAGCCCTGTGTGTGCTTGTTTATTCAAAGTTTATTGATATCAAATGTGGGGATTCCATGTTTTATTGTTAGGTGAATCATTTGAATCCTGGATCACGGATTAACTGCATGTAATGAGCACAGTGGTTGGCAGAAATGGAATGTAATATTAATAAAGTATGTGTCAGTTGGTTGCAACCACACCGCTAGATGCTGCCAAATCCTTCGCACTGCACCTTTAATATTCATTTAAACTTTTTTTTGCTTGGGCCACAGAAAGAGGAGAGAGTGATCTTAGTGACTACATTAAAGTAGACTTTAAGTTCACAAAATAATCATGTAAAGCAAGATGAGTAATACCTATACGCCAACATGTTGGTATGTATGGCACATAAGAGAGTAGTTAACATCCTCTTCTATTTTGTTTGACTGTGCCACTCTGTGCCTCGTAGCCCTGGGCTATCTAGCACTCACGCATAGATTGTGTGACAGCATGATTAATTGTGTTGTGTTCGGAGGCAAACTAAACTAGCAGTGAGGAGTCCTCGGCAGTCGGGGAGAAGTAACTGTTTACTTCTTGTGTGAAAGAGGAGGCTGGTATGATGATAAATGAAACCACAGAAACATTTTGCTGATGTCTTAGAAAAGCGCTGTCTCGGACTCTCCAAACAATATATTTTTCAGAAGGATAAATGGCGCCCAATCTTCCGTTTAAGCACTTTGATGGCCACTGTAATGACTGCATAAAACTATCACAGTCATATTCAGTTTGAAAGACTGAGAATGGGCGATTTCACTGCAAATGCAGAGAGAAAAGAGAAGTTTTTGCAAATTCCAACAATATTTCTCTTAGTGTGCACTCAGCAAATGCAGACGTGCCAACAGAGGTAATATCCACAAGTAGTGACCCACTCATCAGTAGGACATGATTGGATTAGACTGCAGATCATCATGTAGGCGGTGAGCGCCAGGCAAGCAGATAACCATGCCTTCAGAAATTATTAATCACAAGTAAACCAGCGCTTAAGTGTTTTTCTCCCGGTGAATCTATCAGCAACAGAAAGAGAAAAAGCTGCCTTACATATCCGATTAACTGTAATATACAACTGCAAGCACAGCACAGCCAAGACTGATGACTGGCTGCAGAAAATGTTTCTTAACTGTACGGTGCACTTTATGGTCGCCAAACACATAGAAAGAAACATGTTTTAATCATCTGCATTTCTCATCACTGACAGGCTGACAGTTTTTATGCCTCTGTGCCGGCTACAGTCGTGGCCGGAGGCATTATGTTTTCCGGCTGTCCGTCCATCCTCTGTATGTCTGTCAGTCTGCAGCATTCTCATAAACGTGATCTCTCAGGATTGCCGGAGGGGAATTTCTTCAAATTTGTCACAAACGTCCACCAGGACTCAAGGGTAAATTAACTAGATTATGGTGGTTAAACATCAAGGTCGTGGTGTCCTAGGGCTGCACAGTTATGGCCAAAATTATAATCTGATCTGTTATTCTGATCAATATTGAGATCACGATTAGTCATAGATTTTATGGCCAAACTGTTTTAATTGTAATTTCACATTTAATTAAACAGAGCGTTGCTTTCATTTCCATGTAGTGCTAAAGTCCAACCGTCAAAACTTCTAAATGTTTTCCTTTTAATTTGTTATTGTCATTTATAGTGGTTATTTGCATAAAACACAATTTAGATGAGGAAATAAATGATTGCCTTTTTATTTAAATATTTGTCTTAATTTAAAAAAATCTTGGCATTAGTAGTTCTACAGTAATTATATGTTATAAGCTGCTTAGATCAAGTGTTAGGACGTTAAACGGGCCATAACGAAGTAAAAATCTGAGGTCGTTGGGAATTATTTAAGTTATGCACCGAAAGATAAACTTTCATGGCTTCTGCCATGTCTGACGTCAACAAACACGTCACAACTCCTAAGCTTTCCACATACAAGGTTATGAATACGTAGCATTTGAGCACTTCCAGTTCCCTCGCCTGGAGGTCAGTGGGTTTTTGAATGGGTTTTTATGTGCCTGAAATAAGGCCTTGACACAAGCTTGGGAGATTTTAAAGTTTTGTTCTATGATATAAAATACGTCAGTAAATATCCTGCTTGTGAACTTGGAAGCTTTTATATGTCTTTTAAAAAGGCGGTTGCTTACAAGTGGCTAAATGAGACTGCAAGACATCATCAAGCCAACTCGTCCATTTTTATTACCTCGTTGTGTATACTCGTGACCGTGGTATAGTTTGTTTATAACCTAATATTAGCTTTTTACTTCTGGAAATTGCATTCATGCTGCAAAAATCATTGTTTGATTGTTTTGCTGAACAAAACGTGTAAGTATTATAAATGTTTGTTTGCCACACTTGCCGACAGTTGCCAACAATTTCCTGCTATAATCCAAAACCCAGTAGAAAAGTCCCACTGGCCTTTTGTTAAGGGAACCCGTGCAATTCTTACTTCCTGGTTGGCCTATAAAAATATGTCATCCCTGCAGTGCTCTATTATGACAATTTCACACACATGTCCAGGATGGAATGATGACGTGAAGACAGTTTGGACAGACGTGGATGTAAAGTGTAACTTGACTGGTTGGCCGAAGCATACAAACACAACGTGGTAATTCTAGCTCTGACTATGCTTTGCAATTTACTTTTCATCTGCTGTTCGCTGGGCAGAATTGCTCAGCAACCAGAAAGATGACATCCTTTAATGATCCAGACTCACAGATGAGTGACCACAAATATGATGGTGTAATTTTCCAATTTTGTCAAAATCTCACCGGGGCATGTAAACGGTGGCTGGATGAAAAGAACGCCTTAAGAACGTGGCCTCAATGTTTAATTTGGCATTAAGCATGTTTTACATGTGAGTCACAGTAATAATAACGAACACCGAACGGCTGACAGGGGGATTTGTGCTGGGATTATAAGGCGCACGCACAGTGACACCTGATTGAATGATGCTCTTTATAGCATGGTTGTCAGCACACGAACAGTTGGACTCTTGCAACATGGAACAACAAATAAAATGTGGCTCATGTGGATCACCTTTGAGCGCAGGGGGAGCCCATTACACTGATCTCCTTCACTACATGATAAACATTACAGCAGCTGCAAGACATTACGTCGTAAACACAAACTCCGTGGTGTTGGAGACGTGTAGACGACACGGTGAATTGAGTTACACGTGTCGGTGGATGCAAAGGGGAGCCATGAAGCGACATTTAAACAAAAATAGATTTTGCCTTAGGAACGTAATTTAGTTTTTATTCTAAGATACATCTTTTACTCCAAGTGATTTGGCCTAATTATAAATAAATAAATGGGGGGTGTAGTCGCAGTTTAACAGCCTCTTAAACCACCACTGCATGCAGAACACAAATATGCAGCATCCTAGCTGAAATAAATCTGCCCTCAGGTATATTTTGCAAACACTGGAGAGAATCATAAATAACCTTGCAAATAAATATAATAAATAATAATAACATTTTTGATGCATGAATAATAAAAAAAGAATGCATATAAAAAGATGTAAACCTTTATTTATCCAGGGGAGGCTTTGCTGACCAAGCCTCGGCAGCTTGTGATACAGCTGAGGACAATAAAGATGAGTTTGTTCAATATTTTATGCCGCCGATACCAAATGTTTGCTTTTCCCCTGACACCTAGGTCCACAAATAATGCACCTATTTATTCAACAAGCTTAGGGTGCGTTATTATTGAGCCTTTCAAAGCTATCACCGCATGGAGAGCCACGGCTGTGCAGCAGTAAATTTGGATTTCAATTAACCAAAGCACATCTTGACCTTTGATATCACCACATAAGAAGGTAGTTATTGTAATGTGTTGTGTAACCGTGTCCTACATGCAAAACCAACTGTATGTGCAAGTCAGACTTGTTTTCAAAATTCTGCAACTTTTCTCCCTTCATCAGCAACACCATGTTTATCACTCTTCTCACTTTCTCTCTGTTATTCCGCCTCTTTTGTCTCAGACTTCACCCCTCCGTCTCTATTGATCTAACTCTTTTATTGAGGCTTTCTTTCACTTTCCGTCTCCAGGGAGATGTATTGACATTCAAAGCTGCAGTTTGTCATGTCAATAATTTACGCAGCGACTGTGCGCTGCCTTAAAATATGCAACAGAGCATCACAACAAATGTTCATAAATGATGTAACTGTATATTGTTCATTCCATTTACTGCTGCACTGTGAGAGGGTTTTGTAAGCTGAATGGCTGTCTGCTGTTTTGCCCATAGCAAGAAATAATATGAAAATTAGTTGATCGATTGAGGGATTGATGTCTGGATGAATTGTACTGTTTAAAATCAGTTTCATACAGTGCCTGGAGGTGACTACAGTCATTGTTACATTTGAATTATTTACATCAATCCATGTTTAAATTCATTAATCTCACTATAAAGCAACAAATCTCTGTCACTTTTTGGCTTCAAAACCACTAAACTTACCCTTGCTGTGACTTTAGGATTAGGCAACAAAACCTCTATAGTTTTCTCAGTATTTACTATTGCTGCAGATGGTTTTACATTATAGGTAATAGAATGCCCAGTAAGTTTCCTGCTGACGCCACAGTGTGCCTTGTACAGCGGTACTGGAAGTTTTGATATTTTGCGCCCTGGGAAAACAAGCTGGTTCATGGGTCCAGACAAATCTGTCCATATAAACATAGCCCATTTGAGTCTGATTTTCCACCATTTTGAATTCTGTCCAAATCAGATTTTTTTTTTTTTTTTTTTTGCTACTACCCTCAAATTTGGAGCAATCCTCATCTAATTTGGTACAGAGCATCTCTGGACAAAGCCGGAGGAAGTAAGTTTTTTGATGTTCCAAACAGTTTTGTTGTAGATGACCCTGAAAAAATATCGCCTGAACGCTTTGTGCTATTGAGCCCACATTTGGTGGATGTGTGTAGATAAGATGTCTGAGAGGCCGTGACAAATTTGGTGCCATTTGGCCAATAGGTGGCGCTGTAGTAGCATCATCTAACTATTTAGGCAGGACACTGTACTACTGTAGTGTTACAAATTCCAGAATTTAACTGAATAAAAATTAGACTTAATGCAAGTCATATATATATATATATATATATATATATATATATATATATATATATATATATATATATATATATATATATATATATATATATATATATATATATATATATATATATACATACATGTATGTATATATATATATATATATATATATATATATATATATACATACATGTATATATATATATATATTATATATATATATATATATATATATTGTATATGTATGTATATATATATATATACACATACATGTATGTATATATATATATATATATATACATGTATATATATATATATATACACATGTATGTGTGTATATATATATATATATATATATATATATATACACATGTATGTGTGTGTATATATATATATATATATATATACACATGTATGTGTATATATATATATATATATATATATATATATATATACACATGTATGTGTATATATATATATATATACACATGTATGTGTATATATATATATATATATAAATATATATATATATATATATATATATATATATATATATATATATATATATATTTTTTTTTTTATACATACATACAAGGCAAATGAGCATATTTTTGGCTGGCCATGAGGTACACCGACCAGTTTTATTAACTGAGATATTTAATATAATCAGACAGTTTTCTGACTGAGAAATCCACTTGTATTGTGTCAGAGTGCATCCTATCACTTATGCTGCTACACATACTTTTACAACATTTTATTAATCAGTCCCCGGCTCCTCCATTCCACATGTTGTAGTGTCCTTGGACAAGATCCTGAACCCCAAACTGCTCCCCAAGGCTGTGCCATCAGTATGTGGGTGTATGTGAATGATTAGATCAGATCCTGATGGGCAGGTTGGCACCTTGTATGGCAGCCTCTGCCATCAGGGTATGAATGTGTTGGCATGTAGTGTAAAGTGCTTTGAGTGGCTGGAAGACTAGAAAGGCGCTTTATAAATGCAAGTCCGTCTGCCAGCACAGAGATGTGTTCTGCATTCAACTACACAACGTTAGGCTGTTGCACATGTTTTCAAATCCTGTTATAATGCAAATGCTTACTAAGAGCCTAATTTACACATCTTCATATAAAAACACAAATTGCATAATCAAGTACTTGTGTGTTCTTGTTACGTAATACTTAACCCTACTAACCACCAGGTGTGGAAATAACAGAACTAACTAACTGGTTATGACTCAGACTAAACAGCCTCTGTGAACTTCTTTACTAACATACATTTGCAACCTATTTATCATGTATATGCATATCAATAAAACAAGGAGCTGTTAGGAATAATTGGAAGTTATGTTCCAGCTTTTGCAGCATTCTGAGTGTTTTTTTAATGGCATAACCCTATTTATAACCATTAAATAATGGAATTACAATTAGCTGGTGCAATCCAGTCTTGAAGCACAACATCCATCCATCTTCAACCACTTATCCTGTTAAGGGTTGCGGGGAGGCTGGAGATGATCCCAGCCGGCATTGGGCAAAGGCGGGGTACACCCTGGACAGGTTGCCAGTCCATCGCAGGGCACATAGAAACAGACAACCATTCTAACCTGCATGTCTTTGGCCTGTCGGAGGAGGTCGGAGCACCTGGAGAAAACCCTCGCTAAGACGGGGAGAACATGCAAACTCCACACAGAGGACCTCTCAAGCCGGATTCGAACCTGCGACCCTCTTGCTGTGAGGCGAGTGCTAACCACTACACCACCGCGCAGCCCAGAAGCAAAACACAGAAACTTCTAATTCAAAGTCTGTTCAGAGTCTCCAGTCTTAGTTGGCCTCATATAAACAGGCAGCTTTGCCACTACTAGAATGTAACCCCTCAAATTCAAATTTTACAGGAGCAAAGTTTTGTTCAAAACCAGCTCAGTTTAGTCCATGATACCCAGAAGAATGCAGTGGTGAGATAATGTTTTTCCCCATTATTGTTCCATAATTAATGAGCGAGATATTGTTTTTGTCCTGGGAGCTACTGGGTCAACAGATGTGAGTGTGGCTATAACATAAACACTATAGAATGTCTCCATCTAGTGACCGAACGGGTGTAAACATTCATGTTTCTACCTTGTGTTCATCTATCATTTGGGTATTTTTCGAGGAACATGGATCATTCAGAGGAGTGGTAAAATCTCGGGCTGATGGTAGTTTATAATAAGGAAGAAATAAGGAAAATGGCTGTGTTCTGACTGCAGGATAACACATGTGGGTCATATTTGACTGTTTTTAGTCATTTTTTAAATTCATCAGTCAATATTTTTTATAATTTTTTATAACAAGCGCTCAAACAACTATGTGTACTGTATATGAAAAGTGTTGCTCATAGTAACAGACCCACAGATAGTTATTAATTGACAGTTAATTGACAGTACAAAGCTTTATAATAACTTTACTGTTTTGGTTTTCATCAGGCAGCTGTTTTTAGCTAAAAAAGCTGTAAAAACCCACTGTACGCTACCTGCTCAGCGGAAAACAACAGATAGTCAAACTTGGCAGATAGCTTGTGAGCATAGTGGTGCATTTAGCGGCTAAAGAGCCAAATATTTCCAGGAGTTTCAGGAGTTGGGTGCAGACCAAAAATAGAGCTAAAAGCCACAAGAGTCCAGGTGACGTAAATTTCATCATCAGAGGGTTTACATACAGGCTCTGTGTCTGACCGCCACTAAGGAGTATCGCAGGGGCTTAACACTGACCGTGTGGCACTGAAACATGATTTACATTTAATGTGAATGTTGCTTTGTGTGTGCTGGATGTGGAAATAAGCAACTGTTTGTAAACAAGTTTTCTACATCAACTTTATAAGATGAAGATAATATGTTGCTGTTGTGTTTACAGCTTGTGGCCTCAAGTGGTCTAAAACTGAACTAATGCTAGTTTAAAGGTAGAGTTGGTGATCTTGAGAAAGAGTACATACAGTAGATATTTAAAAACTGTCCAACCTAAAAACTCAGCCAGTGTTGCCAACACTTTTCCAATGAAAAGTAACTAGCAGCATTAGCTCCAGAAGTTGCTAAATTCAGCAAGAAAGTCGCCAAGTCTGCGACACTGACCGCCTTCTCCATCAGACCTCCTTCCAAAGCCACTCCCCCAAAATTAGCATTAACATAAACATATCATATTGAACGTGAATGTCGAATATGGCCATTATTAATCCGATGATCCGGCAGTAGCTCAGTCCGTAAGGACTTGGGTTAGGATGCGGAGGACCCGGGTTCAAATCCCCCATAGACCAAGACCAACTGGTTGCTGAAGAGGTGCCAGTTTACCTCTTGGGCACTGCCGAGGTGCCCCTGAGCAAGGCACCAAACCCCCAACTGCTCTGGGCGCTTGTCAGGAGCAGCCCCCTCACTCTGACATCTCTCCATTGACATGTATATGTACTGTGTGAACAACAGAGTGTAAAACTGAATTTCCCCACTGTGGGACTAATAAAGGAATATCTTTCTTTTCTTTCTTTCTTTCAATAATGTGCGCAGGCAGGCAGATAGGAAGGTAGGTAAGTAGGTAGGTAGGTAGGAAGGTAGGTAGGTAGGAAGGTAGGTAGGTAGGTAGGTAGGGGTAGGTAGGTAGGTAGGTAGGAAGGTAGGTAGGTAGGTAGGTAGGTAGGAAGGTAGGTAGCCCAATAGACATATATACATAGATGCTGCATTGGACACTTCAGCTCATTGCAGCGATAAGCTATAATCGCTACTAGATACTCAAGAGACCAGTGTGTACCATCGGCTGACAGAAACTGAATTACTTACATGATAAAGAATAATTAATTTTTCATAAGGAATTGTTAAAACTCACATTTGTCAAGTATGGCTTCGGATTATTTTTCATGTTTAAGGTTAATACTTGTAGAGAGAGCCCTGTATAATATAATATAATATAATTAGACACATTGCGTTTTTAATACATATCATACAGCATATTTCATGTTTTAAACACAATATCATGTGTCAATAAGCTAACAACAACACATCAGGTAGCTAATAATGAATGTCAGCTATCTCTTATCTGATGTTACTGAAGCAAATATTTTGTAATCGTGTGAAAAATACTGTGAAAAAAGTGATATGATTACTTTTCTCTTGTTTTTTGTGAGCATTTGATTTATTGTTTGCTGTCAGGGATGTAAAGAGAAATTCAATTAATATAACAAAAATGTTTCTAAAATCTTTACCAAAACCCCAACCTTTAAGGCAGGGGGTGGGCAATTATTTTTCCTGGGGGGCCTCACGAGCAACCCAGATTGTTGCCATCTGAGGTAACCTCTATTTCATCACTATAAGAAACATACTGGGCACTTAGTTTTCAGCATTTATTATACTGAAAATCACTCAAAACAGCATATTATTAAGAAAATTACATTATATGCAGGAGTCTTTGAACCATACAGGAGTGACTGTTTTGGGTAGTGATGTTTCCATTAACAAAACATTTAACTTAACATTGACACTTACATTTCCTTCTTTCATTGCATGCAACTTAGTCCTTGCTGCTTTTGTGGCTTACTAGCAGCTCCTTATTACAGACGTGCCGCCTCAGCAGGTGATGCTACTTCAGACATCACTCACGTCAGTTGACATCAATGTCAAGTGTGACAGGAAGAAGCACATGAATGATACACAGGCATTTCAAAACAAAGCTATTTTCTTTTCTGTAGCTTTTTTTTTTTTTTTTTTTAGCTTCCTAAGTAAATCTTCCTGAGTAAAACTCGTCAGCCGGGAAGAACCATCACAAGGTTTCGGTTCCAGCCTGTATAATGCCTCAGGTCTGCTTTAAGGAATAGTTCAACAGCAGTAGTTTACCACACATAGTTTTTACACTTAGCTTTTTGTACAGATTAAACAATATATAACACATTAAGTTTTAGAGTTGCTGTTAGGCAGATTTTGGTACCTTTGGACAGAGCCAGGCTAACTGTTAAGAAGAAGAAGAAGAAGATCAACCTTTATTAGTCCCACTGTGGGGAAATTCAATTTACACTCTGTTTAACTTATACATGGTACATGCACACAAACACATGCAGTAATGGAGAGATGTCAGAGTGCTGCTCCAGACAAGCGCCCCGAGCAGTTGGGGGTTTGGTGCCTTGCTCAGGGGCACCTCGGCAGTGCCCAAGAGGTAAACTGGCACCTCTCCAGCTACCAGTTCACACTCAGTTTTTGGTCCATGTCGGGACTTGAACCGGTGACCCTCCGGTTCCCAAGCCAACTCCCTACAGACTGAGCTACTGCCGCCCCCACTTTGCAGTCTTTATGCTAAGCTAAGCTAAATTTCTGCTGGCTATAGCTTCATAATTATCATATTAGAGTGGTATCAATCATCTCGTCCAACTCGCATGAAAGCAAATATGATTATTTTCCCAAAAAAAACCATCAGACTATGTTTATTGAAAACTATATGTGTATGTTTGGGCTAAAGACTCGAATGCAGCTCACCTGTGAGGAAGATAACAGCTGGCTCAGTCAGAATTGTATTACTAAATGTCAGTCAATGTTCATACCAACTTAAGACCTGATCTGAGTAGCTAATTTGGCAGCAGTATGTGCAATGTCACTGCGACCCCTGTTTAAGATGTCCGTAAGCTGTTCCCACATCTACACTGCCCGAGGAGCACAATGAGACCGGGGAAAGTTCAACAGCAGGTCACTATTAATTGCACTGCAAAGGGCATTTCACCCTTTATTTTACACTTTACATTCCAGGCCATCATCTCTTTCTTGCCTCCTCGTTATCCACCTCTGAGGAATGAACGTCAAAGGCATGTTCATGTGTCCTCCATGGACTGAATTGTAAGCAGTTTATTGAATTAAATAGTGCGATAGCTTCAGGAATATTCAGTGTTCTGCTGGTTAAAAGTGGCTGATTGATTCCTTTCTAATTCATTCAGGAATAATCTGAATTTCATATTTATTTTATGATAGTTATGTTTGTTAAGGCTGAAACATTACTTTTTTATAAATTGTTGCCATATTGCATATGTATATTTTAATGCTTATTCAAGCATAATAAATCTCATGTGCAAGGTTTATTTGCACAACTGCAAACAGATACTCCTTCAAACTAATATTTATTTCCAAATGTGGGCAGTAGGAGAAGGAAAAGGTTAATGATGCTTTTAATTAGAAGATTAGAGAGAATGGCAAACGCTTCGAGGCATCTCGGAAGACTGGTGGGATTTCATAATTTCTTGCTCAGACTTGTGAATTATGAGTTTGACTCATACAGCCCTTTTTGCAAGCATAGCATTGTTAAAAAGATGACTTGAATTAGCTTTTAAAACTAAATGCTATTAAATGTTTATGAGAGTCTCAGAAAATGTAAAAAACGGAAAGCTTGTTGATGATAATTACCTTCTAATTAACCTGCCATTAAGGAAACAGTAAATCTTTAGCAGAGTCAGCATGTAGAAGTGAATTGCTGCCAGTCCTTGCAGCTGTTTCTCAAACTTTAAGACTTTACATTTTCCTGATATGATAAGGTCTGGTAGAGCGGGATGTTGATGGACCGATCACTCCTGGCTTTTCATGTGGCAGTGAGCCATTACCAGGACTCTGAAACCAAATGAGCTAAATAGAGCTCAGCCGTCAGTCATTTTTCACACCTGCGTTTTTCTGGCTTGATATGTCAGAACGTCTTACTTCTCCTTTTGACCGGGTTTTCACCCTTTAGTTTTATCTCCAACACTGCCACCAGAGGTCTCCATCAAATTACAAAATGGTTCCATTTTCCCTGAAAAGTTTATGAAAATCTCTTTGTGAAAAACCACATAATACAAACATCCCTCGCTTCTCACTAAATCCTGCTAAATGAGGGTCCCACATGTGTATGGCAGCTCGCTTTCTCAAAAATATATATGTATAGAAAAAAATGATGTAGTTTCTCAAAATGACAGGATCTTATAATGATGACTTGGTATCTCAAAATAATGACTCAGTATCTCAAAATAATGACTCACAAAACAATGACTTGATATCTCAAAAAAATGACTTGGTATTTCAAAATAATGACTTGATATCTCAAAAAATAACTTAATATCTCAAAATAATGACTCGGTATCGGAAAATAGTGACTCAGTATTTCAAAATAATGACTTGATGACTCAAAATAATAGCTTAGTATTAACAAAATATTGACCTAGTATCTCAAAAAATTGACTTTGTATTTCTAAATAATGACTCAGTATCTGAAAATAGTGAGTCAGTATCGCAAAATAATGACTCTATCTCAAAATAATGACTTAACTCAAAATAACAACTTAGTTTTGCAAAATAATAACGTATCTCGTATCTCATAAATGACAGTATCGAAAAAAAAAGACTTGGTATCTCAAAATAATGACTTGATAACTCAAAATAATAGCTTAATATTGCAAAATAATCACTTGGTATAATCACTTTTATTTTGATATAAGTCATTATTTTGCGATAATCATATTTTATTTTGAGATAATTATAAGAATTATTATTCATTATTCAGTGAAAGGTTGTCATTATTTCTGCGATAATAAGTCATTATTTTGAGAAAGTTCCTCATTCTAATGTCTTACAGTCTTAAATGAAATTTATTATTTTTTTTCTCTGAAGAAATAATAGATATTAATTCAAATTCATACACTGAATATTTTTTTAAAAGGCTAAAGGAAATTGTCGCCCAGTAATCACAGCAGCAAGAAATCATTTAACAAAGAAATGATTCAACTCAATGAATGGCAGCTAGTTGATACCAACCTTGACGTTTCTCTTGACCAGTGAAGCACCAGTCCACAAACGGGATGGAGTGCTGGGCTTTGATGGTGGAAATGGCTGCATTGACATCTGTTTCTTGGGTTCCTTGAAATTAAAAGTACTTTTCTAACATTTTTCAGGACCATATATTAAACGGTTTCTTATATTACCAGTTTAGCTGAGACCTGTCTTATGCTGCGTTCAAGTACTTCTAAGCTTCTGCCTGAAGCTAAAGACTTGGAAAAGGTAATTTGGAAGTTTTGGTCTAAAACAAAATAGCAAACATATTTCACCTACATTTTTACCCACATTTCTCTTTTTTATTATTATTTTATTTGTACTTTTGCCCATTATTATTATTATTGTATTGTTACTGCATTGTTATTGTATTATTATCACTATTTTAATTGTTGCTGTTCTTGTCTCATTAGGCCTAATAGTAGAAGTTTGTTGGTGTGCTTTTATTTGTGTTATTGCACAGTAATATACAGCTGTTGGGTAGAAAGAGTAGAAAATGTATTGATGAGAATAATAAAATGTATGCCAAACAACCAAAACACTTAGCATATAGCAAATAGCAGAATGAGGATCATACATCAGGAATTAATCCCACAGGCTACAATATAACCCATCAGCCTGCGTCCCCTTTTACAACTAATCGGCCATCACTAAGCCAGGATTGTCTGCGTGTTGAGTATGATATTTCCGACACCATTGAAGGCAACATTTATTACAGTTGAGGGTATCATGGCGCAGAGGAGGCCGACGAGCTCCGCGGCGTCAAACTTTAATTTCAGCTCGATTTATACGCTATCAACACGTTATACTCTTTAAAATCACCAACATCCAGTGAAGATAAATACTGGTAAGTTTACTAAAACTGAGTTGGCTTGTTTTTATGGTAATTTCCTTCTTCCAAGCGGAGGACAGATTGACAGTAGAGGTACGTTATGTCGGATAGGAACATAACGTTACGAGCTTCATATAAGCATGACTTTAATGTTCGGGGAAATGGAGGGCATGTTTGTGCTTCAAAATCATGTTTGCTGTGTAGACTGTGTACACGCTATCGTAAACATTAATGAAGTGGGTGTTTTGAGATTGAGTCGATACGTTATGCTCAAAGTTCATTAGCTTGCTCGACAGAAGTTGCTAAACAAGTGTCCTTGCACCGTGTTGTTGTAATTAGCCTAATAAGTAGCTGTCAGTGGCACAGCGGTTAGCTCTGTGGCTAGCGTTGTGTCTGAGCTATGATCGAGCATTAGCTACTGTGTTTGAATATTATCACGGGCCAAACAAGGCTTTGGAAAGAGACGTTTTTACTGACTGAGGCCTCACTGTGCTTACTAATGTGGACTTGTATGGCTGTATGGCCTCAGTGATGCAAATGTTTATTGGAACCAGTGGTGGAATGTAACTAAGTACATTTACTCAAGTACTTTACTAAAGTAGGCTCCACTTTTGAGGTACTTTTAAGTCAGTGTTTCAGTTTTATTTCTACTTCTACTGCTACAGTTTTTTTAATACTTTTTATTGCCATTTTTTGTGAATTCATCTAAAATATATGCAATATTTGCAGAAGTGTTGTTGCAAAAAACTTTTTAAATTCACACAGTGGTACATTTAAACAGGATAAGATAAGATAAGATAAGATGAACCTTTATTAATCCCTGGAGGGAAATTCAGGTGTCTTAGCAGCATCAACAACAGCAGTACAGATAAATACAGTACAGTAAAAAGTAAAAGAGAAGGTGCAGTGAATGAAATAAGGTGCAATGAAGATAATTGACAATAAAAATAAATAAGTAACAGTAATAAGTAAAGTGCAGCAGGTGGTGAGTATTGTATATGCACAGCATATGTATATGTAGTTATATAATTATGTGTAATTATATACATTTTGAATAAATACGGAGCAGATGATCAGAGTCACATGGGGGTCAGACCTTGGTTATGGAGCCTGATGGCCACCAAAAGAAAGGACTGACCCAGACGGTTTGTAGTGTGCCGAGGGGGGTCAGAAGAGTAAGATAAAAGAAAAAATAATTGGATAACTGAAGAAAAGGGGAAAAAAAGCTTACATACTATATATACATATGTAAACATACACACACATTCACATCTACATACACTTTCATATACAGTATATACATACACGCGCATACCCACACACATCCAAGTACAGCCTCACAGTTTATATATGTATATTTATATTCATGTGTACATGCATATGCACACTCAAAAACAGATTAATCAATAGGAACACATTATGATGTTTTATTATAGGTTAAGCTACCCAATAACTCATAGTTATTAAATATAATTTAAACCACTTTCCTTTTTTATTATTATTTTTATTTGTATTTTTGTTCATTATTATTATTAGATTGTTGTTGTTCTTGTCACGTAGTAGAAGTTTGTAGGTGTGCTTTTATTGGTGTTGTTGCACAGCAATGTACAGTGTTGCAGCAGGATCCCATGGGCAGAAAGAGTAAAAAATGTATAGACAAAAATAATAAAATTTATGCCAAGCAACTCAAAAACAGATAGTATAATCAGGATCATACACTAAGAATTATTAATACTCCAGCTTTATCCACTGTAATATTAAAGAATGATGAACACCTAAATGCATCACTAATTCTTAATCCAGTAATATACATGATTTTGAAATGGACCGTTCTGCCTTATGAGTACTTTCGGGACTTAAAGTATATTCCGATGCCAGTACTTTTGTACTGTTATAGAAGTACGAGTTGGAATGCAGGACTTTTACTGGTTTTACTGGAATTAGAGGAATGCAGGCCCAGATGGAGGAGCACATTGTTTGGTATTTTAAATCATCCCAGGTGGGATTTTATAACATGAAGCAAGCCTTCTGGGTGGCACAAAATTTACTGTGCCCTGCATTCCCAATGCAAGATTAACGACTAATGTGCTGCTTTATTCACTCGGCAGTAGCCAGACTGTAAGCTCAGTCACGAAAAGTTCTGCTTGACCTGGGAGGGGTTCACCAACTTCAAGGACACTTCAGTCAGGCTCAGTTGTGAAAGACGTGGAGAAGACAATTTTTACTTACAGTGCCTCAGAATTATACTCAACTACAGTACTTGAGTGATGGGTTAATTTTCTTCAGTTCCACAACCAAAAACCCACTATGAGATGAGACACTGTAGTGTGGCATTAACACACCAAGAATATATCCATTCTCATACTGTCCCCTTATCTGAGTGTTGCTGCTGCTAATAGCCTCGTGCTGGCTCTCCTCAGTGGGGGATGAGAGGAGTGTGTTGTGGTTGCCTTTTTATGGCCAGGCCAGGCTCAGCTGTGGACAACCAAGGAGTTAATGTCACTCCCCTCCGATGGCTGCCTCGGCCCCGGCAGCCTGGAGCGACAGCAGCGAGAGCAGCTGTCTCAGTGTGGTTGATGTGAAGGTAATTCTGAACACAGTAGCGCTATTCTGCTGTTATGATGACTGATACTGGCATGACAGAAATGCAAAACAGTGTTGAAACCTGTATGTAAATCATCTGTAGTGGCAATTGCACACGCCAGCAAGGGGCAATGCTAGCATTCAAACCCGGAGATGGAGAACACACTGTAAGCACCTTCATGTAAACCTGAGCCTGGTTTTGATTTGCTGTGGTCACATGCACAGAACAGCTCCCGAATAAACAGTATACTCCCTGAATTTTTGGAAGCCACATAGTTTTATGAAATTTTGGCACAAAATGATGTGTTGCAGTGAATAAATGAAGCCAACTGTTTCTCTGGATTTAAATGTTAAAAGGTGGCTCTTACAAGATAGTACTGTGCTTTTTGTATTGTTCTGTTTTTGTTTCCCTTAAGTCCAATGCCTTTGTATTTTTACTGTCAATCTTGTCTGCGGGTTGGTCTAGACTTAAATATCATTAGCTATTTGATAAATTATCATCACATTTTGTACAGACATTCATGTTCCTGCTGACTTGACCTGAGGTAGATGCTCAACTACTGGATGGATTGCCATGAAATTGGGTTCATACATTGATGTCCTCTTCCAGATAATTTGTAATAATTTGTTGATCCCTCAACTTTTCCTCTAGTGCCATCATCAGGTCAAAATGTGGTTTGTCTAACCTGATGACTAAAATAAAATTAACGACATACCTGTCAGTCTCAGCTGTAATTGTTTGGTGCTGATTAGCAAATGCTAGCATGCTAACTAAAATATGCTCCTGTCACGCAGAGATTCTGCAGTACAGCCATAAAGAAGATTCACCATTACACCGGCTTTGCTTTTTCACACTGGACTAGGAATGCTCATTTTGAAAAGAAAAAAAAAAAACATAACCAACCCTTGGTAACCGTTAACCGATAAGATTAGGGCCTCGCATGCTGATTGGGAGCGTTAGCAGCCACGGTGTTGCGTGTAACGTCGCGGACATGCAGCTACTTTCCCAGTAAAAGTCTCCACCACACATTTAAGTTAGTTTAGCAGGTTGTCAGCTGTGTGTCTGCCCAAAGTAACGATAGCGAGTGTGTGTGTTTGTGCTACGTTAGCAGCTCTAGCGTTGCTGGTGGCTTCCTGCCAAACACATACAGTCTGTCAGCGTGGCGTAATTTTAGCGAGTGTGCGACAGGCCGTGTGTGTGTGGCGGCAGTATGTTATCTTAAATAGCACAGCACAGTCGCGGGAGCAAAAAGGGCGTGACATTAAATACAACCGCATTGGCGTCTTGCTCCTTGTTAGGGCCATAAACCTGCGATATGCAGAATATTTTTGGCATCATTGGGCTAAACAGTACACTACAAGATGTTTCTGAAAACATTTGAGGTGAGAAATAGTCAAATCCAGTAACAGAATATTGATTATTATTTGATCAGCACTGCCTAGTTTGACCATTCAGGCTGAGTTTACAAGTGATTGACAGCTGCTCAGAGACAGCAGGCTGATTGGTTGTTTTCCTCTGGTCTGTGAAATCTTCCAGATGCCGTTAAGAGGAGGACATGGAGGCACATGATTTTTCAAGATATAGTGACTGTTTCATTAACATTTTAAATTGTATTTGCTCCATTTCTACCCACTGCTGCTTTAAGATAGTAACAATGGTAAACATTTTACCTGCTAAACATCAGCATGCCTAGCATCATGCTCATGTTAGCATTTAGCTTAAAGCTGTAAACATATCTTTAGACAGTCTTGTTGCTGGATGTTTAAACTCTGATTCAGGAGGTTTGTTTAGTCAGAGTTTCTATTTACAGTAGTATTTGCCTGTCTACAGATACACTAATTAGTAACATGGTTCCTAAATACAGGAATAGACCCTGTCATCAACCATTTTAAGGAAGAGAAAATAACATCCACCACCTTCCCATCCTCTAGAGTTTGTCCAGGATGCTACTAGAGTCCTCTGACTAACAGGATTGTACCTCTCTGAGTGTTTTAACCTGAATTTAATTGCAGGTCATGAGTTCAGCTGCTGGGGCAGACAGGCTAATACTGTCATAGTAGGTGATGAAAGGGCTTCGATGCTGACTGTTACACTGCTCTCTCTGTACTCATCGGTCATAGCAGTGACATTGTTTCCCTCCCTCTCACCTCCCCTCTCTCTGTTCATTTGAAAACATAAATTTCTGTCAGCTGTTCTTGGAGCTTGTTGGTAAACACACCAATTGCAAGTTGCTCAATACTTGTGACTGTCAGAGTATCAAGCTAAATCATGGCTTTGTTTTGTGTAGTAAAAGATAAAAAAAAAATATAGATAAAGAGCAGATGTAATAGTTCAATGACTGCTGTCTTTTCTGGAGAAGAACTCAAAAACTGTTTAATTTAGGAACTTCAAATTTGGTATGAATGTTGACTAGTTGTTCCCTTTAGGGGTTTGAAGTCCAGGGTGCCTCACATTTTTGAAATTTTGGCCTAAAACTGATTTTTTTCAATTTCATTTCCAGAGTACAACTCAAAAACTATTTCACTTAGGAACTTCAAATTGGGTGTGATAGTTACAATGTCATGTCAGACAATGTCGTCTTGTTTTGCCTTTTGGGGTTTAGAGGTCCAGAGTGCCCAAAATTTTGCAATTTTGGCCAAAAATTGTGATTTTTTTCCTTTAGTTTCTTGGGCAACATATTGCAGCTTCACAATGTGGTCTAGTTGTGCCTTTCTTAGGCTTTTAAAATGTTCTCTCAAAAAAGTGATTATTGTCAAATAATATTCTATTTCTTGAGCAGAACTCGAAAACTATTTTATTTGGGAACTTCAAAGTTGGTTTGATGGTTGACAGTGTAACAGTAGCCGGTGAGCAGGGCGGTATGTGAGCCACGCTTACTCCTGCCTTGTTGTTACAGAGGGCAGTGGGAGTAAGAAATCATGCACATATCTGAGTGAAAGGAAAGCCCACGACGACCTCTAATGTAAGGAAATGCCATTATCCCCTCTAACATGAAGACAATCACTTACACAGAAGTTGGGTGTTTTTCAGTGCAGGTCTGGATTGAGAGGTCCTGTCTGCCCTTCAGGAGAGCCGTTTGATCCCTCACAGAGCTATAGTAGCTACAGTATGTGCACGGCTGCATTGTTGAACCCCTGTGTGAAATGTGTACTAAGTCCTTTGGCCAGAGGACCGGGGGCTTCATTACAACCTTTAAACAAATCTCTGTAAGGAGATACCTGTGTATTTTGAGAAGGAATGATCATCCTTAAATATCGACAAATATAAGCCTATAAGCTTTTAATGCAGGTTCCTACGAACTCAATAGCAACTTGTGGTTTTAAGTATATTCAACTGATTTTTGCCATCTGTTAAATTTTCGCCTGGTGATTTAACTGGAATGAAATGTAATCAATACAATGCAATGTCAAAACAAAATATACTTAAACAGCTGTGAATGACTGAAGCAGTCAAATCCACATTCTGTTACATTCAGGGTCTCAAGACAAACATATAAATACAACAAAGTGAGTTATTCCATATGGACTATTGTAGTACATTGAATATTGTAATCAACTGTAAATATGTCACTGATTTAAACATTTATGATCAACAATCATTTTATTATTGATTAATGTTCTGGTTATATTTTTGTTTAATCGTTTGGTCTATAAAATGTCAGAAAATAATAAAAAAGACGATTCCCCACAGTCCATGAAGGTGGCATACTCTGATATATTGTTTATTATTATCTGTATTATTGCTGATTATCTTCTCAATAAATAGATTCTTTTTTTTTTTCTTTATTTTTTGTCCATAAAATGACAGAAAATCAAGCTTTTATTGTTTTAGTCAGATTAAGGTGGCTTCCTATCCGTTCTGTATCCGTCAACCAAAACAAACTTTAGCCAGTCACAGTGACCAGAAAGAAGAAAGTAGAAAACAGCAGAGGGTCTGTATGGATACGACCTGAACCCTCATATTTTAAATCCAAAGTGGTAAGGACTACACATACAGTAAAGTATTGAAACACTTTGGGTTTCGCACATTGCAGGAAAAGCAGAGCTAGACATTACGGCTGAAGCTGCATGCTAACTCTGTCATGGACAGGTAATATTATCATATTGTGGTAACAGGTGGTCAAGCCAGTCGACACTCTCATCTCTGTGGTTAAATGAGCCGATGCTACAACTATAAAGCACCCATATACTAACATTTACGTTAAATCAGATCAGAGCAGGTCTGTGCTGCTGTGGGTACTTTGGTCACCTGATTGCAGAATATTATGACAGGAAGCTCTGTGTTTTGGTCTGCTACTGTGCTGAAGGTGATGCCCGGGCTCAGCTGGCTCCTCTGTCAAAGACCACTTACTTAACGCTGACTGACCACAGAGACATACCATTGGGGGGGTTATAATCTCCCCACAGCGTCAGACCATGGCCTGTTAGGTGTTCTCCCTAAACCAACCCCCCTACCGTTGCCTGTAAATGGACACCGCTGGTGTATTTATAGCTCCCTGAGCACAAGCGAGCTCTGTATCTTAAACACGGTAAGAAGCTGAACAGAAAGTCATCCGGTAGAGTTGCGCTGAGCTTCACTGTCGTGTATTCTAGACTGTTTTAGAAAGCGTGCCTGGAGGGGCTCATCAGGTAGGAGAAACAACAGGTTTTAGAGTTCAAAAAAATATTTATTTATTATTATTTAAAAAAAAAATCTAATTTTAAAATAAAAAAATCTAAATTTATTAACATCTATTTTATCTGGCTGTTACATGACTTTTATGTTAGGTTGTGTAGTTTCTAAATAACCTATACTGTATATCAGTGAAATTAACTGATGGAAATTTTCTTTTAGTTATTTCATTTGGTATCTGAGGACGTAGAAATATAAGCTCATACATGTCATTTGCTGTCGTTTTTTTAACTGTGAAACTTTTTAAGTGTTGTTAAATGTCATACTTCACCGTTACAGACTGTGTGTTAATTTGACAGCATGCTATAAAAGCTGCTGCAGTTCAGAGTGATTTTTCATGTAACATAAAGTGACTGCTACTTTGATAAACCTTTAATCGTTTATGTAATTTTTCAAGCAAAAAAAGCCAAAAAAATCCCCTGTTCGAGCTTCTCAAATGTAAGGCTGCTTTTCCTGGTCTTAAGTTATTGTAAACTGAATCTTTTTGTGTTGTAATTTGATGTATGTTTCTGGTCTGTTTTAGACAAAAACTCATTCTGACCACAACCAGCGGACACTGAGACATCCAGAGAGAGGAGAGATGGAAAAGCCAGTGTTACAGACACAACCGTCCACCCTGCCTTTTTTCGACACAGCACACGCCTTCAACCTGCTGCGGGGAATCCATGAACTCCGCGCCGAACGAAAGTTTTTCGATGTGACTTTGTGTGCCGAGGGTCGCGAGTTCCACTGTCACCGCACAGTGCTGGCCGCTGCCAGCACCTACTTTCGGGCTATGTTCACAGGAACTTTGAGAGAGAGTGTCATGGACCGGGTAGTTTTACACGAGGTGTCAGCTGAGCTTCTGGGCCTGCTGGTGGACTTCTGCTATACGGGACGGGTCACCGTCACGCAGGACAATGTGGACGTCCTGCTGAAGACGGCCGATCTGTTTCAGTTCCCGTCTGTCAAAGAGGCGTGCTGTGCTTTTCTGGAGCAGCGGCTGGATGTCTCCAACTGCTTAGAGATCCAGGACTTTGCAGAAGCCTATGCTTGCCGGGAGCTGGCGGCAAGCGCTCGCCGCTTCGTCCTCAAAAACATAATGGAGCTGGCTAAAGCGACAGACTTTGAGCGGTTGCCGTGGAAACGCCTCCTGGAGTTTGTGTCAGATGATGGGCTTTGCGTGGACAAGGAGGAGGCAGTTTATCAAATTGCAGTACGCTGGGTAAAGGCCGACCTCCAGCGGAGACTGCACTACTGGCCCGAACTCCTCCAGCAGGTCCGGCTCCCCTTCGTCAGGAGGTTCTTTCTGTTGGCCCACGTGGAGAGCGACCCGCTCGTCTACCTGTCGCCCACCTGCCTCCGCATGGTGAACGAAGCTCGTAGCTTCCAGTCCTGCGAGTATGACCGCCATGACAGGCCCTGCCACCGAATGCGGCCGCGGCCTTCCACGGGACTGGCTGAAATCCTGGTGGTGGTGGGAGGCTGCGACCAGGACTGTGATGAGCTGGTCACAGTGGACTGTTACAACCCCCAGACCGGACAGTGGCGCTACCTGGCCGAGTTCCCTGATCACCTCGGAGGAGGCTACAGCATAGCTGCCCTCGGCAACGACATGTATGTCACAGGTAAGTTATTCAAAGACGTCAAAACATCTTTCTACACACTATAAATATTGATGGAAACTCAAATTTCAATATTATTTATGGAAGATTGCATTGAGTAAATCAATATGAGCATATAGAATATATATATAAATGTCACCCAGAGGATAATGTCCTCCATCTTGAAGTTCAGCTTTATCTGGTGTCCCATGTACTGAAGGATGAACCACAGCCAGTGTACACTGGTTTCAGTTGCTATGCTGTGTATGTTAGGTTCTGTTGTAGTGTGAACGCTAGATTTCCATTCCCGCTGCTTCATCTTCTGAAATGGCCGTCAGGCTCTGCTTGTATAAATAAACTGCAGGCTCTTTGGCTAGTGGCTGTCTGTGTGTACAAGGCCAAGTGAGGCAGCAGGACATGGTGTGCTGCCAGAACAGCAGTGGTGTTATCACCACCTTCATCTTCATCATCATGTTTTCTTCAAGGAATAATCCTAGTAGACCTTCAGTCTGAGCTTGTCTCCCCTGTAAGTAATACAGATTTAGCTGTTAGCTCATTTCTTTGATGACAGAAATAACAGCAGCGTATGATGACATACAGTCAACAGGTCAATTTAGATTATATTTTAATTTTATTAAATTTCCTTTTTTTTTTAATTTATTTATTTTATCTTTCACCTGTCAGATTTTAAGAAATGCTTAGAAGGCACATTAGGCTCTATGCAACCTGGTGTCTCAGCTGCATTTCAGGGGCATAGCCACAACCTGAAGTGTTTATTTAGGCTTCAAGTCTTTCTTTAATTTCAATAATATGCATGTAAACGTGAAGTTAATGGCCAACAAACACTATTAAGTTACTACAATGTATTTGCTTTACTTCATTTTACTTTGTTCTCTGATTGAATCGTTTCCAACAGCATTTTAACATTTTAATTTTTCAAAATGCTTCTTATTTGGAGATTCATATAGACATTGGAAAAATATCTATGTTAATATTTTGATTGATTTAAAACATATCACTCAGTGCTAATGTTCATTTATTCTTTATGGAAAGGGTATTACATTTTCTGTCAAGAGCTTAAAAAGGTCTTAATCATCTTTAAATTTGATTTCAAAGAGTGTGCAGGAATGCTGATGAAAGTGGACACAGCGTTGTTGTACATCTTATTACCTGGAGGACTGAAATTAATTCATACAGACAAACCAAAGCTGCTATTTAGTTTAGCGGTATATTATTATCTGCAGCAGTTTTTGTGCACCATGACGCTAAGAAGCAACAAATGGAAATCCTTGATGCATGTTAACCGTTGAGACATGCCTGTGACCTCCAGGTGGCTCTGACGGCTCTCGCCTCTACGACGGCGTATGGCGCTACAAGTCCAGCGTCAACGAGTGGACAGAGGCGTCGCCCATGCTGAAGGCCCGCGAGTACCACAGCTCTTGCGTGCTGAAAGGTCAGCTATACGTGGTGGCGTCGGACAGCACAGAGCGCTACGATCAAGGTCTGGACTGCTGGGAGGCCTTACCGCCCATGCTGCACGCCATGGACAACTGCTCCACCACCACGTGCAACGGACGCCTGTACGCCATCGGCTCTCTGACCGGGGAGGACACCATGGCCATCCAGAGCTATGATGCAGACACCAACCACTGGGCTATGGTCAGCTGTGGACAGCTGCCTCCGTGGTCCTTCACACCGAAAACTGTGACCCTCAAAAGCCTCATCTACTTCATCAGGTGAAAAGTCACTTCACACATTTAAACTAAATCTGTATAGTTTCGTTTACCATTATTTAGAGTGGGAGGAGAATCAGCTTGGTTTCTTTTTAAAACAGTAGTCCAAATGCTAATTATAAACACCAGTGGTTGAAAGTTCATTTACTCCAGCGCTGTGCTGGAATACAGTTTTGAGCTACTTGTACTTTACTTGATTATTTCCATTTTGTACTGCGTTATATTTATGCTTCACTACATTACAGAGAAAAAAATTGTACTTTTAACTACATTTATTTGATAACTTAGGTTACTTCTCAGATAGAGATTAAAAAAAATCCCTGGTATTTTCATTTAAATGACTATTTTAGGCCCAATTAGGTAAACTCTCCAATGTTTCACATCAAAAAGCAAAGGTTAGATTTATCTTGTGTTGTGTTATCACGATACCAAATTTCTGACTTTGATACGATACCCTGCCTAAATATCTCGACACTGATACTGAAACGATACCACAGCAAAAATCCAAAACATAAGGAAAAGTAATGGAATAATAGATGACAGAAAATGGAAATTAAAATGATTTTTTATTAATCAAAAATGTTAAAATTTATTCATTAAAAGAATGTAATGGTATGCAGTAATCTGATGTCCCCTATACAGCCTATACCCTTTGTTAGTTAATTTTATATCTGCATTTATTTTTTTATTTTTTTTTATACTTTTATTGCAAATTACTTGTGAATTTTTCAAATACAATATATGCAATATTTGAAATAGTATATTTGCCTAAACTTTTTTTAATATACCCAATGGCACAATGAAACAGAAGAGTAAGATAAAATAAAGGAGTAAATGGATAACTGAGGATAAAGACTGCATTTATTTTTGATAATGCACACATATTTATATCACATCTCTAGTCTTATTTCTTATTCCAACACACACACACACACACAAACACACACACTGCCCCGCTGTCGTACATCGACGTAATTCACATCTCGTATCAATGTCATTCTTTTATCCTAATAAAACAGGATATCGCACCGTTTTTATTGGCAGGGTATCGCGATACCTTTCTAGTATCGATTATACTATGCAACGGTAATTTGTGACCCCTTGAGGTGGCCGACCCCTAGGTTGGGAACCGCTGGACTGAACTACCTAAAACTGTGTATAATGTATTTCACACTAGCTTTACCTCGACCAGATACAACTTTAAAATGCTGCTTACACATTGAAGCATTAGTATTAATGATGTAATTTATAATAATGTATCAGTCACAAGAGCAGTTTTTCTATAGAGTAAGTACTTTTCTACTGAATAAGTACTTTTTCTAAAAGTAAATAAAAAACGACTTGTATTTATAATTTGTTGTATTTACGTAAGTAAATGATCTCAGTACTTCCTCCACATCTGTACTTCCTCCACACCTAATAATAAAGGCATGTAGACTATTTCATCCAGTAAACAACCATTCTGTTGTTCTACCACGAGTGCACCAATGGATGCATGCACTAATAGAAAATGTATGACTTTTATAAAACACAATCAATACACAAAATATCCTAATCATGTTATTAAAGTGACAATGCAACAATTAGGTTATTTAAGGAGTTAACTACAGATAAATTGTATATCTATACAGTTTGATTATACAATATATGTCTCGCTTACATGTAGAATATTTTGGATATGATTTAAAAGTCCAGAAATAAAAATGTTCATAATACATTGTTGTTGCAGTAGTGGGTGAAATTTGCCTGAGCATATCTGAAGTAATGACATTGGTGTGTTTCTATTTGTAGGGATGACTCAGCCGAGGTTGATGTTTATAATCCTCAAAAGAACGAGTGGGACAAAATTAGTCCAATGACCCAGGTTTGTATTTCACATCTGACTCTTGTCTGCTGGCATACCGTATTATTTATTCTGACTTGTGAACAGAGGTGTCAACAGCACTGCAGTAAATCCAGAGATGATCGTAAACACATAAAAATAACAACTGCTCCATTTGTCATTAGCTCATTTTACTTGTCTGAATGCAGTAAAGAGGATGGATGGATGACTGTGGCCTTTTAATGACTTCAGTATGGTTACTTTCAAGCTTTGTTGACAAGTCATATCATTAGAGGTGGTAATCAATTTCTTGTCAGCCCCCAAACTAACAAAATGCAGTAATCAGATGGGACCAACTTAAAGCTCAATAAATCAATGAATATACTATTATTTGGATAATTAAACAAGGTTCCAATGCAGTATGGTAAAGTAAATAATTTAGTAATTTCCAGGTCTGGGTAAGTATGGATAAACATGTATGTTTCCATATTGGCCCTATTTTGTTTTCTAAAATGTAAAATTGTGAATTTATAAAAATATATTGATCATACAAAAAGTGCTTTTTCATTTGGAGCTGTGTGAGAGAGTGCGGGCCAAAGTGAGCTTGATGTCATTTAGAGCGAGGCTAGAAATCGGCTATGACATGCAACTGAAAACACACTCCTCTGCATAGCTGCCTCTCACGGCACATCCATAAAGGTGAATTAGACAATTAGACAGGGCGGCACTTAGACAAGGGAAGCGAAATGTGGGCCAGCTACTAATTATGAGCAAAATAACAGAGCAGGCCAATGTAATGCTTTTAATATTGAGGGGGGATATGAGCGGCCCCTCCCGATTTGGACTGAGGTAGAAACCTGATTGGCTCAGTTATTTACATGATGAACTGTGACAAGTGTTCCAGCTCAACTCAACCTGCCTGGCCGGCCTTGTTGTGATTCACTGCAGTGGTAATGTTCTGATACAAACTGAGGAGGTGTCATCCACTGTGAAGTGTACTGAAGGTCTTCAGCATCATCAGATTCTCTTTATACCACAAAAACTGTATAAATGTTAAAATTGCTGCCCAGAATCCTTCAGCTCACCCCTTCAGGCCATCTCAAAGTCCCAGGATGCATCCATCCTGTTTGACAGTGGAGCAGCTGTGGACTGAATGGCCACATGGAGTAAATGCAAGTTTTCTGAGGGCTCACTTCCCAAACACAAAGGCTGGTTGGTTAACAATTCCAAATGGGAAAAGAGAGCTGGATGCAAACTTTGTGTAAAATCGACATCTCAACCATGAGGAGGCACTGACGCACTGTAGTCTTGTCACAGTATCCTGTGCACTCCGAGTCGCCAAGTCACCAAGTCAAATATGGTCTGAAAAATCTGGATAATGGTCGGTCCAGGGTGTGTGTTTTTGTGTGGTTAATGGAAAAGTATAAATCTTAATACTACTATTTTGATTAACTATCTGTATTATGTTTTTATGTATTCACTTATATTGTTGCTTACTAAATGCAGTATGTTCTGTTTTATCCAGGTCCACGTTGGAGGCAGCGTGGCAGCCCTGGGTGGTAAACTATACGTGTCCGGTGGTTATGACAATACGTTTGAGCTGTCAGATGTGGTGGAGGCGTTCGACCCGACCACCCGCTCGTGGAGTCTCGCTGGACGACTACCTCAGCCCACCTTCTGGCACGGCAGCGTCAGCATATTCCGCCAGTTCATGCCCCAGGTGTCCAGTGCATTTGAACCTACCGACATACCCGAGTCAAACGCCATCCACTTGCACCGGCATCAGCGTCACCAAGCGCTCCACAATCTCAACAACAATCTCAACCAAAACCAGAACCAGGATGTGAACCCAGCGCACTGAGTTTTGGCCCCGGAGTTTGGTTCTTGTTTCGTTAAATCTGTTCTCCATCATTGTACCAGTCTGTTGACTGGGTGAATTACAAAAAGGCCTGGTGTTTGTTAGACCCATTTAGTCTCACTGCGTGGGAGATAGAACAGTTTAGGGAGGCTGCTGCCTTCGAATCGAAGGTGGAGAAGTTAACCAAACCAGTTAGTCCTCCAGGTGGAGTTATGCTCAATCAGAACTAGTTGAACAGAATGAGCTGTCCGACCCCACTGGAAATCAAAAAGTGTGTTTTGTTGTTCCGAACAGCTACACTTGAAGGTGTAGTGAAAAACTGGTCTCCAAAAGGTGGAGACGTAATATTTAAATATTGTGGCCATTTTCAGACCGTCTCTTGAAAGGCATTCGTAGTGTTGCACTTGTTCATTGACATGAAGTAGTTGTGTGAGAATCAAAAAATAGAGCAAGAGAGAAGGTCAAACCCCGGCTCCTGTCTCAGCTCCACACAGCTCAACACTCACAGCGTGAAGTGAGTGTGAATGTCAGATTGTCAGTTTTACTGGCAGCTTCGTCCTGGATGTCTTTTCTCTTGTAAAACCGAAATATACTCTTTATCAACACTTTTGATACTATATAAATGTCACCTTTGTGTCTTTTGTCCAAGTATTGTTTCGAATGCAGCCTCATTCTGGTGCATGAAGCGGTGATGGGCTTCTAACTGCCTCCTGACGCCAGAGAGCAGAAAAAAGGAGACCTCAGGGGTTGTGGGTGTTGGGAAATGCTGCACAAAGGTGAGATTGTTTCTTAATTTTATGTTTTGGTGTTAGAAAAGAGAAGACTCCAAGGATGAAGACTAACTGGTTAATTTCCCCACCTTCAGTGAAGTCCCCAACATGGCGAGGTGGTTCTGTGTAGGGACATCTTCATATTAGCAATGAATTGCTGTGGATTGTTTGTATTTTTTCTGCAAACATAATACATTTAAATTTGAAACACTTCAAGGGGAACTCAGTTTAACAGTCAGTTAAGAGGTCTTGGAGTTCTGCTGCATATGTTTAACAAGTTGTGTGAAGCCTTTTGAGGCTCCAGAGGGAGCTGCAATGAAATCTGAGTCGGTTGGGGCTTGAGAATGAAAAATAAAATCTAAGGATGTGGAGGTAGAAAGAAGTGAGTTAACCAGACCTCTGTGGCCTGCTCCTCATCTCTGATTGAGGCTAAATGCTAGAGGCTACATTAGCCGCTACTAGCCTGACACACCCAAATCTCCCACCAAACTGTTGGCGGTCGAATTGCATTGTGGGTAGAGTAGGCGTCAAGTTTTGTCAAGGAAGAAGAGTGTGTGAAATAGAAAAAGACAATGGCTGTTTTCAAAACAACATACTACTGATGAACTCAGTATGTGGCATATACTGTATACTGCATTCGTCAGTAGTATGTAGCATTCTACATACTACATAAATCAATTTATGTTGTAGTACGTGAGGCGAGGAGAGTTTTGTGGGTTTTTGGTTTTGGAAAACTGCAGGGACATGACCATTCCAGCGCTTTGCACTGTGGGATACATTAGGTGAGGTAGACTGGTCCAATGTCCACTGGAGATTTTCTCCAAATCAGTACGACATCCGGGTATTTTTGGCATACTGCAGATTTTGATTTTGTTCACTTACTACATATAGTATGCATTTTCGAAAACAGCCATAGTCTCTGATTCTGCTGAGTCAGTGTTACATGAGTACAGTGCTGAATCGGTGAAGTACTCTTTTCACAATTTGTAGCCCAGAGCAAGAGCCAAATATTTATTCAGAAACAGCAATAATCTGTTTACATTCCAAAAATTATGACAATCACAATTATTATCAAGCACTAAACAGCAGGGCTGTACCGAATAGTTTGACGCTTCAAAGCTTCATTCATAACATTAATATTCAAATTCTAAATCAGTCAATGCTGCGCTACTACTGCGCTCTACTTATTCTATTTAAACCCAGTATTTCTGCGCAGTTGCAGATAAAGTTCAGGTTACACTAATATTATTTGTATTATACTATTTATAGACGCATTGGAGCATCCTTAACATGACCCCACCTGTCTTCAGAAACCTGGTTTTTGAGACTACTAGGACCACAAAAGCAAGCACTTTGTCCACGACCCCGGGAAGCGGCGAGGTCCAGATGGGGGGGCTGTAAAGCTCACAGTAGCGAACCACTTTCGCCCAGAGTCTTTCCAAGCTGACCTAGAGCCGGTCGCACCGCTCTGTTTCAGAGGAAATGCACCCGATGGGGGCCAGCCAGTGCTAGGGAGAGGTCGGAAGGTGGTTGGGGAGTTCTTCCTTATCTGATGGGGGTTGTGGGGGGGGTGTCGTATCCTGTACAGACTGTAAAACTCCCGGAGGCGAAATTGCGATTTTGGGCTATACAATATTGAATCTCACTCATTGGGCTGCTTTCCAAAACAACCCAAGTCCACGAAGATCAGACCCAGCGTGACGGGGTCCGTTCAGCCTCACACTGTCCATAGGCTGAGCCTCGATCAGAAGGACTCTTGACAGGCTGCACCTTCCCCGCTTGTGGACGAGGTTTCAGTGCTGTCAGCGGACACACCTCCAGCGTCTTAGAGAGAGTACTGCTTGGTGATTTTTTTTTTTTTTTTTTAAGTATTCAAATTTGGCTGGGTGTTTAGTAACGCATTTTTCTGTGGTGGTGACAAACCCAGAATGTATATTTATTATTGCTTTACACAGACTTTAAAGTCGGTGTATCAATACAGTATTGCCATGCAAAATATCACAATACTATGCTGTATGGATTTTTTTTTCCCCACCTCTATAAAATACGCTGACCCACTTTCAAAGCATTCGGTACAGCCCACTAAGCAGACATATGGCTTTATAGGATGGGTTGAAATATCTCGTACTTGAAGGTGTGCTGAGTAATCGGGATGGTTGCATGTGATGTTAACTTGTACTGGGTTAATACTCCATCGCTAGTGATAATTAGGCATCTCCTTGTGTCACTCCTGACCCTTATACTAGGCTACGTCAGCCTTTATAACCACCTGTCGAATGCGCATGAAGAATTTTCTTTCAGAATTGTATTTACGGATGTTTTAATGTTTTGTATGTTTATTTATGGTTATATTTGTGCTGTGGTTGCTTAAAATGTCCCTGCCTCTCAGTTACAAGACAAGTAACGCTTGGTAAACGTTGGCGATGGGTTGCCAGTAACTGGAAGTGCAAAAGAATCTCAATTTATTACCATGTATTTTAGCTTTAACATTTTTATGGTATTGTTTATGCATTATTGTTGTCTTAGTTTTCATACAAGTTTGTGATGTTGAATCAGTTTTGTAAATACAGTATATTCATAACCTCACATACTGTGTTTGTATAATGTTTACAGTGTGGTTACCGTAAATTAAACTGCAAGCAGGAGAGAGTTTATTCTGCCGAGTGAGATGAGCTGTTAGAAGGTTGGTAATATATTTATTAACAATAGCAAGAATAAGTTAATGCAACCACTTATAAAGCTGTTTATTTTAACATAAAATCACAACCTGTGTAGCGTCTTAATTCCACGTGAGGATGTTCTGATATCTGTTAACAGTGTGCATCTGTTACAACCTACGTCTACTGAGGACATTATAAATGAGATAGCCCAAATTAATATGGTCCTTAAACATTAAAGGTGCCCCGTGGTGTTTTCTTGTCAACAAGCAAAACTTTTTTACAGTCAGTGACTCTCACCAAAACATGTCTTTGAGGTCTAACAAACGCATTGAATGCATATCCTTTCGCATGGAATATCTGTAAACCCAGTTTTAAAAAATATATATATATTCCTTCTTTACATGCATGTTTGTGTATTAACAGTCTTTATCTTCTTTCTTTGCGGGAGCATTGCTGCGCTTCCGTGTGTGTTATCGCCACCATTGTTGGTGAGCTGAGTAGCGTGAAATGTCATCCTCGCTCTTAAAAAACAACATTGCTTCATAGCGCTAATAGCGGTCAGAAACATCACAGGGGACCTTTAACCCGGGCCTCTACTTTGACAAGATTCAACATAGATATCTGCTCTAACACCTCTAGACCTCATAGATATGGGAACATCCACCTTAAAGCAAAGGTTTTGCCATTGTGGGATAGACTGTATGTTGATTCCTACAGCTAGCAATTAGCTTAGCACAAAGATTGGAAGCAGCTAGCCTGGCCCTGTCTACACATCTATGAATATTCTTTAAAAATGATATTTTTGTAAGAAAACACAACCTTTGTTATCTTAAGTATCTCCGTCCACACTGGAACATGAAAACAACTCCCAACCGCTCGCTGGGCCAGATGCTGGGAATAAAGGCTACATCAATGATGCGTCAAATATGTGTGGACGAGGGGCCAAAACATAGAGGAAAATAATCCTAAATATAATTTTCAAAAATATCTTTATACGTGAGGACGGGGCAAAAAAAAATCCACCCTTCAGCAACTGTAAAACTCACTAATTATGCTGTGATATCCTTTATTTATTCTGTACAAAAAAGTGTAAAAACGATAAATCAGCATTTTAGTTGTGTTATGGGCTGGATTATTTCTTTGCTCTGAGCAGTTGCCACGCAGCAGCAGTCAAGTTTCCAGTCTTTGTGCTAAGCTAAGCTAACTAGCTTCTGGCTGTAGCCTTATATTCAACAGACAGACGTGAGAGTGGTATCGATCAATGTAACTGTTCCTTTAACTTCAGCAACAAAACTGAGCCCCACTGAGGATAATTTATTCAAGCAGCAGTAGGCACATCGATAAAAGGAGGCTTAATAAAAGAAGCCAAAAAATATTCATGCAGCCTTCACAAGCATGCAGTTCATTTACTGTTTACTAAAAGCATGAGATTGTTTGCTGCTCTTCTCGGTAGCGGACTATGTTTCATCTTTGGATCTGTAAGGCCAAATACCCTCACATCACATTTAAGTGCTTCTCATTTCATTGCACACAGTCTCTGGTCTTTCAGTCCTCAGGTCTTTTACTCTCTGATAGATTCTCAACCATTCCCTCCATATCCATCGTGGACTCGTCATAGGCCGCAGTGCCCAGCTGTGAATGCTGCAGGACTTCCGGCACCGCGAAATTCTCCGCCGCCTGGACGTGCCCCAGGTTCCGGTTGGACACCACCTCCTCCATCACCACCCTCACTATGCAGCTAGAGCTGAGGCCCGTCCCCAAGTGAGGCTCCGGGTTCGCGGACTGGATGTCAGTGGTCTCCGGGACATAATCGGCCTCCTCTGCGATCAGCGAGTCTTCCACTTCTTTCATCGCTTCGTTCTCACCAGGACTACCGGCCACATCCTGCACTATCACGTTTCTTAGCTTTCTCTGCCGGGGGTTGTAGTTCTCAGTGCGTTTGTGGATTTGAATGTGTCGTCGCAAGTGGGCCTGGAAGGGGACGCATGTAGAGATGTGAGGGTCACAATTTGTCAATTAATCGATTGGTTGATTGACAGAAAATGAATCATCTAATATAAAATCATAATAATCAAGAAGCCAAACACCTCCTAGTATCAACTTCTCAAATACCATGATTTGCTATTTGTCTTTTGATCGTTTTAGACTGTTGGATGTACAAAACCATTTTGAACATTATTTATTTATTGAAGTTTATATTTTTGTCAAAAGTAAAATAGTCAAACTTAAAAGAAAAAGTCACATAACAATAATTATATTAAATAAATAAATAAGAATTACAAATTAAATTTAACTTCACACAAGGGAAATCCCTGTCCGTAGAGAAGTGATTTGAACAGGATACCAGTGTGAATGTCACTGAATGCTGCTGTGCAGAGTGGTGCCCCAACAATAGTAGCAGTAACAGCCTCAGTGGCCTAATGGATAAGGCACTGGCCTCCTAAGCCAGGGATTGTGGGTTCGAGTCCCATCTGAGGTGTGTAGCAGAGTGGCGCAGCGGAAGCGTGCTGGGCCCATAACCCAGAGGTCGATGGATCGAAACCATCCTCTGCTATGTGTTTTCTGCTATTTTAAATAGCTAAGTCAGTTAATCCAGAACATACCAGACAGATCAACCAACAGTGTGAATAACTGCTGTTTGGGAGCCTACCTGTCGAGTGAACTTGTAGCCGCAGTCGATACACTCGAACTTCCTCATGCCCTTATGGCGACGCAGGTGAACGCGAAGTTGCTCCCTCGCTGATTAAAAAAAAAAAAACACAAGAAGAATCACATCAGTGAGTCTTGGACTCACCGGGTCACATTGTATAAGCAGCATGGTACAGTTTACCTTTGAAGGTTTTGCCGCATATGTGACAACAGTGTGGACGGCCCTCCTCGTGCTTGCTGGCCTTGTGGCGGACGAGGGCACCTTTCTCTGTGAAGCGCTGCTCACAAACGTCACAGCTAAACGGACGCTCTCCGGTGTGTGTCCGGTGGTGTTTATCCAGACTGGCTGGTATTAAAAACACAACGATTAATGCAATCTATTAATCTTATCCAGGGTTTTTTTAGAGTCTGACACTGTTCCCTCTCCCATTCTGTGACATTCAGTCAAAAAATATCTTGACTGCAACACAAAAATAAGTGAGTTAATGGATTTTGTCACTCTTATTACAATTTTACTTTTATTTGTAGGATAATTGTGTTCTAAATGTTGGAACTACAATTCCCATAATGCTGTGGGAGTGTGGCGGAAGGAACAGGAAGGATAATGTTGCTGGGACTGAGTGAGTTAGACAGTGGGCTACAACTTCAGTCCTGTCTTATTTTAGCCTATATTTGAATAGATTTTGGCAAATTAGCACCATTAAAAGTATGCCGAATTAGCTATTAGCTATTTTTGTTTGCAATGTATCACTGAACTACTGTGATACTGAAGAAAACTTTGACAATTTTTTTTCTCAGGCAAGCCCTGGGGTTATCAGGAGCTTCTTGTTTTATGTTTTCTAGGCAAATTCATGGATGTTTATCCACAATGGACACCAGAGATAATGATCCTGTGAGTCATCCTGCATCTAAAAATGTGTCTATCATGTCTGTGTGTTCTGATTCGACTGAGTGCGAGAGCAATTTTTGACTCAAATTGCAGCATTCGGGTTAAATAATTGTCTCCATGAGCTGTGCGTTGATGTGAAAACCTCTGATCTATTTTAACGTAGCTATTTTCACAGTGATGAAGACGGCAGCAGGCCGGGGAGGAAGGCCATTACCTTGAGTCCTGAAGGTTTTGCCGCAGAGATGACACTGGTAGGGCCTCTCACCGCTGTGTATACGCAGATGCATGTTTAGGTTGTTCTTCTGGGAGAACGCGTGGCCACATAGGTTACATACAAAAGGCCGCTCGTTTCTGTAAAGCAAAACAAAAAATGTCCCATTTTCTGTGAAAACAAATTGGTAGTCATGTTACTTAAAAGGCATGTTTTCAGGAAACGTTAGGTCCCTGAAGGCCAGGGGTTCTCAAAGTGGGGTCTGGGGAACCCCAAGGGTCCGTCAGGGGGTCCGCGAAATAATTTGCTATAAAGAATAAAATAATGATGTCTCATTTAAAAAAAATGTACAGATGGAGACCATTTGTGCCAATAAAACAAATATTTTCATTTCTCCCACCCATGTTAGCTTTGGGCCAATAGAAACTCTAATATTATTGTGATACGCAGCAATAAGTTCATTATTTTTAAACTGAAGGACTTACAGAAAGTCAGGTTTAGACTGGCAAGTTGAAACGTCTGGATTTATTAGGACGATGCCAGTTTTTCTACTATTAATCATTTATCAGTTACTTGAAATATAGGCCATAAATGCTGTTGAGTCAAAATGAAATTCAGTATCATTGCAAATTTTCCCACTGTGGAGCTAATACAGGATTATCTTGTCTTATCATAACATGATTCAAACTGAAATGTTTATCTCTATCAAACAGGTCTGAAGTATTTTGGTTGACAAGTTTTAGAATACAAATAGTTCTGGTGGCATCAAAGAGTAAAAATGTTGGTGAGCATTATGCTTATTCTGTGCTACAATCATGAGGGGGTCCTTCATCCCTGGCCCCAAAATATTTGCTCTAGTCTGATCAAACCAGAAAAGGAAATCATGCTCTGCTACCTGTGAATGGCTTTGATATGCATCTGCAGGCCGTTTCGGCTCGAGGCTCGATGGCCACACTCCTCGCACACAAACGGCTTTTCGCCTCGATGTTTGGCGGCTTCGTGCACACGCAGCTCTGTCCGAGTTAAGAAGGTTTTGGGGCACTGCGGACACTAAAAAGGAAAATATTGTTTTAACAGAATGAATACTCTCGTTCTCTCACTCATCGTCAACCGCTTATCCGGGATCGGGTCGCGGGGGCAACTGCACCTGCAGGGGACCCAAAACTTCCGTTTCCCGGGCCTCATTAACCAGCTCTGACTGGGGGATCCCGAGGCGTTCCCAGGCCAGTGTGGAGATATGATCTCTCCACCTAGTCCTGGGTCTTCCCCGTGGCCTCCTCAAGGCTGGAAGTGGCTCTATTCCAAGTCCCACTGATGACTGAACTTGAATCCCTAAAGGGAGACATCAGCCACCCTCTCGATAAAAACCCATTTCAGATGATGGTACCTGCAATCTAGTTCTTTCAGTGATGACCCAGCCCTCATGACCACAGGCGAGAGCAAGAACGAAGATTGACCGGTAGATCGAGAGCTTTGCCTTCTGGCTCAATTCTCTTTACGGTGTGGTAAAGGTGCTCCGATTCTCCGGCCAATCTCACGTACCATTGTCCCCTCACTCGCTAACAAGACCCCGAGGTACTTGAACTCCTTCACTTGGGGTAAAGACTCATTCCCTCAGAGGAATCCATTTTCCTCTGAGAACCATGGCCTCAGATTTAGAGGTGCTGATCCTCATCCCAGGCTTATATTTATACTAGGATTCAAAAGTGTCTTTTAGTGAAAGTATAAAGACAACTGCAGCTTTGCAATACAAACCAGTAAGTCACTATTTATTGGAGTTATATCACCAGTAAGTCAAAGTCTCGCTGAAAAACAGTCAGAAAACTTACTGCATGTGGTTTGGGATAACCGTGGACCTTCATCATGTGAACTGTCAGGTTTTTCTTATGCATGAACTGTTCAGGACATGTTGAACACTGAAAAAATAAATGACAGCATGCAAATGACGATATAGCTAAGATCTCATTTTAAATCTCATATAATTAGGGTTGCACCGATAGTGATAGTTGGGCTTTTGGTATCATCTGATACTGAGTACCAATCCGATACCGGTGTTTAATTAAGAAGATGTGTGCCTCACAGTATGGAAGAGACTGGGATCATTCTTTTATGTATAATGAAGTATCAGACCTGACTTAAACACCGCTTAAAACAATTGAAACAAATAAAAACATAGATACAAGTTAAGTGAATTATTTATTATTAAAATAATAAATCGTACACCAGCGACTTGGTAAAGAAAATCTTCAAAATTTACAGAAACTACAATACAGGTGTAAACTTTTTTTAATGCAGCAACAAAGTGGCCTAAACTTGAATTCAAATTCCAGTATTTAACGTTTGTATTATTTATTGAATTGAATAGATGGGCCCCATTGTCTCCCATACCTAATCCAGCTATTTGAGTCAGTATCAGCCAGATATCTAATATCAGTATCGGTGCACCCCAGATATAATGATGCTGTTTGCTGTGTGTTTATGAGGCTGTACCTTGTGGGGCATACTTCCAGTGTGGGACACGACGTGCAGACGTAGCTCCTCTTTTCCGTTAAATGTCGAGGAGCATGTCGCGCAGGTGTACGTCTGTAATTTTAACACAAACACTGACGTTACACTCTCTAGGATCTTACTTGATACTGAAGACTTTTTGATTCAGAGATGCTCACCTGTACTTTAGCGCAGTCTCTGATCTCATGCAGCAAAAGATTCTCCTTCCTGAAGTACCTCTTTCCACATTTAAGGCAACCAAAGGGCCTCTCCCCTGTATGCCGCCTTAGGGGAAAAGACACATTAGTGGCTATTCGTTCAACAGTACAGACAACACTGAAGTCGTATACCTGTTGTGGACTTTGAGGTAGTATTTGCTCTTGAAGGATTTGTCACAGATGGGACACGGCACAGAGTCCTTCTTGGAGTCTTCCTCAGCAGCCTCGCCGTTTTCATTTTTCTCTGTTTTACTCTTGCGTTTCCGTGCCGTTGACGTGGCGACTGAGGAACCGGGCTCTTCAACGGGGACGTACTCCTCATCTGTGTCTTCAGTGATCCCCTCAAAACCCCCCACATCTTCTTCTTCATCTTCTTCCTCCATTACCTGGCTCACACCATTGTCGTTTATGTCAATCTGCAAGTTGGTCATCTGCAAATGCAACAAAACAAGTGTCACAATAATAAACACAATGTTCATATTTAAAGCAGCAGTAGGCAAGATTGGAGCAAATATGATTAAAAAAGTTATTTTTATAAAACGGTCACTATATCCTGACAGTAATGGATGAGACAGGAAGAAAACCAAGGTCCTTTGGGTCCTCCGGTGCTCCTAATTGCATCTGCAAGATTTCACAGACTGGAGGAAAACAACCAATCAGAGCTGAGCTGGAGCCTCCCGTCTCATGGCTGTCAATCACTCTCAAACTCTGACAGTGACAGTAAGAGAATATTGATTCATATTTGATCAGCACTGCCTAGTTTGACGTTTGGTCAGAGTTTGCGAGTGACTGACAGCTTCTGCTGCTGAATGAACAGCCAATAGGAACGAGAGTCTCAGAGTCTCTCTCTGAAATGACCTGTGATTGGCCAAAGTCTCTGTCACAGTCCAGATTTTTTAAAGCCTGAAAACAGAGCCATGAGGAGGTGCAGAAGTCTAGTTTTCTCTCAGACCACTTTAATCACAATATACTGAAAGGTTATAAAATCATCATTGTTTGCTTGCCGTTACATATAGTAGAAAATGTCCAGTCACATTAAAACTGTATTCTACCTCAGATTCACCAGCTGGCCCATGTGGGTTTTCGTTCTCCACAGCGTCACCTACAGTTTCTTTCTCCGTGGGAATAAGTGGAGCCTTCTTGCTGGCTTTTTCAGAAGCTGTAAAATCAGTAGTAGGACTCTCATCGGTCACCAGTCTCCTGGGGCCCTTCACTACACGACCAGATCTGGTGGTGGTGGTGGCCGTGCTACAGTTGGCTACGGCAGTATCAAAGCTGGACTCATCTTTTGTGATTGTAAGGAACTCTTCTTCTTTAACCAAACAATTAGGAGTCGTATCTGAAGCAGACTTTCTAGGTCTGCCTCTTTTGCGCTTGACAGGCTTGACAGGATCCACAGAAGCCTCCTTGAACTGCCGACAGAGTGTGAGGGCTTCTGGCACACACAGGCTGGCCGCTGCATGCTGCACCTTCTCCAGGTTGTCAGGATCCAGCTTCAGCTCTCCTGTGTAGACAAAGTTCAGGAGCAGCTCCAGGCCGTCGTTGGGGCACTCCTGCAGGCACAACTCCGTGCATGGTACAGCGGGCATGTTGGACTGTTGGAACATCTCACTGAAACAGGCGAGGATGTTGCGATGGGCCAAGTAGACTACCCCACCTCCCACATTCAACACTGCATCACAAAACCTCCCTACGGCCCTCTGCTGGTTCAGGGAGGACAGGACGCGCTGTGCATGGCTGCTCTCTGCTGCAGACATCCCTTCGGTTTCACTGTAGTTTGCTGCTGCATGAGACACATGGACATTATTATGTACAGTACATAAAGTCACTTAGCATTGTAGCCTTGAATACCCACTTTACAGTAACAGTTTAGATTTAGAAAAATAGAGAAAAATGTACTTTCACAGAGCCCATGGGGAGATCCTCAAATTCCTTGTTTTATCTGGCCATCAGTTCAAACCCAAAGATGTTCCTTTTACTACCACATATATGTTTTTGATCAAAATCAATGAACAGTTAACAATTATCAAAATAGTTACAGATTAATTTTCTGTCTGTCTGTATGAAGAATGTACAGAATACGAATCTATACTATATGCTAGCTATATGTTATGTCTGCTTATCTCTGTGTCCTAGCTGTATGTATATCCTGAAGCAGTTAGTCGAATAATTGATTAGTAAATCATCAGAACTAACAGAACAACTATTAATGATAATTATTTCATTGTTTAGGGACTGATGGTCAGATAAAACAAGATTAATCAATACTGAAAATGATCTTTACTTTTGCATCTAAATCCACTGAGAGCCAGTGGAAACCACAGCCCCATTCATTTGTATGTCCAACATAAGATAAAGTAAGTTAAGATATAACTTTATTTATCCTGAGGCAAACTGTCGTGCGGCAGTACAAAGTAGGAAAAAGTGCAAATAGCCTATCTAGAGTGCAAATATAACATAGCAAATATCAATAATCTGCAAATCCTAAATACATACAATGTCAATATATGTATGTATGACAAGTAACAATAATACTGATAATTTCACATCTATATGGTTACAAATATTTATGCCTGCACTGAGTTAATTTCAAACTAGACAACATAAACCATAGAATTAACATTATTATTAATAACATTTTGAATAAGTGTTGCACATTTGTATATTCTTGTCGCTTGATATCACTTGCATCAGGTTAAGTTATCCACTTCTTACAAATTAAGCTAACCGAATTACATTTGTGTCAGTGTTAGCTCATAGCTACATCAGCTATATTGATTATTAAATTAAAGCACTTCTAGCATATTTTCTTAGACTGCTCATGTTGCTGCTGTTGACACTGCTTAAAATAAAATTATCGCAAACCCCTAGCTACCTACGCACCTCGACGTTTATTTCCTAGCACATATTTTAAGACGATCCCTTAGCATGGTACGCACCCGACAGCTGCGTTCTGCGACGCACATCTGCATGTGATGAAAGCTGATTATTTATCTCTTATATTGTTGAGAAGCTGCACCCACTTCGGATGTACTCTAAATGGGCTGAAAATGCTGCAAAGCCGCTACGTGCATCTTGTTTTGGTTTCTTGTAGGCCCCTAAAAACTGCAAAAGGAAGAGGATGTGACGCCAATTTATGCGACTGAACTCCGGGAAAAATGCTTGTTGTCCACTATTAAACATCCACATGCACACCAGCAACAATAAAATAGCCACAAATGTAATTGTTATTAATACTTCTAATACTTTTTTCGATGTGTATTTGTGTGTGATTAGGTTAAATAACGTGTAGTAGTTTTCCTTGATGACGTAAACGTAAATAATAAAACTCCGGGTTAAACCACAGTCGACCATCCAGACGCGGCGTCCGGGGCTCTTCGGTGAGAAGCTGCTGGATGGTGACGGTCCAGACGCGGCGTCTGTTTGTGCCTCACACATGTTAGCTATCGTGTTAGCACCGCAGTAGTAACAGTTGGACAGCTCCTCGAGTTCACTTTAGCTAATTATAAACGTTATCCAGTTAATAACATAATTAAGAGTCATCCCCACAGTCTTGCGTTGTTTTTTCCAAGCGGGGGGTAAGTTTTCTCCACCTGAATGCAACAATATTAGCTAGCAGTTAGCATAGCTGTCAGGTAACTTCACGCCAAGTTTAAAATTCATTGTTGTCTGATTGCTCGTCCATCTGTGCAGCGTAGGTATTTATTAATTACTCGGCCTCACATGTTGAGAAACTAACTTACAGTATAAGCAGTATAATGTTATGGCTAGCTCGCTTTACGTCTTAGCATGGTTAGCTTAGCTTTAAACAGCAGTCGAATTCCTGCAAAATCAAGCTAGCTGTGGCTAATTTGCTTTTGTAATAAATATCGTTATCGCCAGTGGTGGGAAGTAAACGTCGTTAGATAGGTAACGTTAGATTTAACGTTACTCAAGTGCTGTACAATTTTGGAGTACTTGTTCTTGAGTATTTCCATATACTACTTTATACTTCTACCTCACTGTAATTCAGAGGCATGCGTTCTACTTTGTGACTCTACTACATTTATTTAATAACATTTATTTAATCACAGTGACCACCTACCTTTCAGACTCAGAATGATGGTGTATAATATAACCAACAATGAAATGATGATGATGTTACTGTAGGTTAAGGTACGACTTTTTATCCACAAACTACCCAGGAGTAGCTATGTACACATTAATGCATTAGCAATTTTGATGTAATAATATACTGTCTATTATTGTGACATTGGATGTCATGCATAATGAGTACTTTTACTTTTGATACTTTTAAGTGCTTCTACATTTGTACTTTTACTTAAGTAGAGTTTTGAATGCTTTTACTTGTAACATAGTATTTATACACAATGTTATTTGTTTGTCACACTGAAGTATCTAAATGTTAATTATAAACAAATGAAATAGAGAATAATAAAAATACTTGATTTTTCTATGTATTTTTAATTTTATCTTTATTTTTACTGTCAGTCAGTTGCTTTTATTTTCCATCTTATGATATGCATTTTATGTATTCTATTTTCATTGTTTTATGTTAAATAAAAAATATTAGTGGGTGTTATTTTCCATCACATTTACCATTAAATTTTTTTATTGCATAGCACTTTGAGCTGCATTTCTTGTATGAAAGATGCTAAACAAATACATTTATTATTATTGTTATTGTTATGGTTGTTTTAAGTCAAAGATCTGAGTATTTCTTCCAGCACTGGTTGTCGCTGAATTAATTAGTGAATGGTAATTTTTTGCCATTCTTTGTCCGCAAAGTTAACACGTGGTGACACCTGTCTCTCCAGATGCTAATTTTCTTGTCTCTCTCTTTGCAGGCTCCCCCCTTTATTTTGTCATCAGCACCCACATGAATAATTGTTGAGTACAGGATCATGAAGGCGAATAAAACCACACAGATTAAGAGCCAAGCTAAATCTCAGAAATGGAAGGATGTGAGGGGCAAGCGGTGCCGGCCTCCCATCACTTCCTCAGAACTCAACTCGAGTCCTGTCATGGCCACCATGGCAAAGGAGTACCAGACGTCGAAGAAAAAACCCACCGTCAAGAGATTGAAGAGTAAGGCAAAGCCCGTCTCGGACTCCAAGAAAAACACTCTTCAGTCTGGATTTAAGAAATCTCACACTCAGGCTAATGGAAGTTCAGCTTTTACAATGGACGACGAGTCAAATGACTCACAGGACTGGAAGGAGTATTCCCAGTCCATTCATGGGAACGGTATGGAGACTTCCGGTGTTGTGGAAGATGTGCGTCCAGGTAGACTGGAGGGAGAGTCTCTCCATCACTGTGCTGGGAGAAATGATCGACAAAACCATGCAGTACTCGTCATGCAGAAGGATCAGGTATGCTTCAGGATATTTCGGTAACAGTTGAGAAGTTTTTTAATCCATTTATTTGATCACGTATTACAATGCTCCTCTACAGACCCTGTGTTTCCGTGGGAAGTGCTTTATGACCTGTCTCTACGGTCGGGTAGAAGTGATGGGGTTCACCATTGAAGAAGGCCAGCAGTCATATCCACTCTTCTCCCCTGCCTCACATTGTCCACTAACCATTAGAGCTCTGGAAAGCTCGGATCACTCCAGAGATGACAAAATGGAGGCTTCACCCATCCTACAAAAGTATCTGCCACAAGGTAAACACATAAGCTTGCTACGCTGCTATATTATAATAGAGGGATGTAATTATTGTATGTTCATTTGTTTTGCGTTTAGGAGTTATTTGGTGACAAGATACTGAGCTGTGTATTAAGAAAAGATTGCAATATGAATTATATTTTCCTGTCCTTAAACACTTTGAATGTGCATTTTGCAGCATCACGGAAGAAGTTGCTAAAAACAATTACATCAAACTCGTCTATCATCCTACTGGAGCCCATGGAGACGCCTCTGACACGGTTTCTGTCAAGCTTCACAGATCTCAGTGAATTATTCAGCCCCCCGATGGTGAGCTGACTGATATTTGTACTCCACTGAATGTGGAGTAGACGTGGAATCAGGAGATGATGAAAACACTAGCAGAATTCATGTATATGTTACGGTTTAGCGCATTTTGAAAGGTCTGTCTTGCACATGTCTAACAGAAGCTTTTCCACTTGTAGAGTGAACTCATGTCAGCTGTTCTCGACACTCCACTCAATGGTCTGGGTATGATTCCCCTGGCTGGAGCCATCGAGGGCATGAAAATGTCAAAGACCTACAGAGATGCTCTTAACACAGTCGTCAGTGCCTGCAGAGGTAAACTGCTTTTTAGATATGCAACCCGTTACGTAAATGTTTTCATTTTCAAAATTCACACGTTTTTCCTGTGGTCTAATACAGTGCAAAATATTAGTAAACATGAACAACTCTCTCCCAAATCCAGAAACTAGAGCACTAAAACACAAACATGTGATGTCATAGGATATAGTGTGGATTTGCTCCATAGACTCCATGACACTGCGTATATGGGTACTTTTTCTGTTTCAAAACAATAGAATAAAGCTCATTTGGATATAGGAAAGAAAACAAACATTTTGTGGAGTCTCCCTTTCATCGTCTATGGAGCAGCTCCACACTTTGTACCAGATTACATCACAAGTTTGAGACTTCTCTGGTTTCTGGCTGTGAGAACAAGTAGCCCATGTTCACAGACAGTGACTTAACTGTTCTAGGCCGTGGAAATAACATATTACAATTCTTAATTTAGGTGGTATTCCCCTTGAAATGCACAGAGAGAAATTAAGTGTCTTCTTTGCCTGATTAAGATCACTAGGATACATTTCTCAGAAAGCATGTGAGCAACTAGAAATTAAAGTCTTAAATTCACATCTTGCTGCATCATGTCCAAATAAAGCCATAGCAAAACATTTTTGTAACAGACAGCTGCGTCTGAATGACAAAAAGACAGTACTTTAACAGATGGTAGCCATGTTGTGTATTCAATAGCTATACAAACACACTCATTATTTGACATGTCTGTTCATTCATAGGTGACATGGATGGTATTGCAGTCATCCTGGTTTGTGGTTCCAAGAATGTGGGCAAGTCGACGTTCATCCGCACCCTCATCAATACCTTACTAAATCAGTAAGTCCTCATCTGTACACTGTATACTGTATTATATTTATACTGATATTTTGTTATAGCTTTATCCTTATATGCTAGATTAGTATTCATAGTGCATCCTTTTTATCATGGGGTTGCATATTTTTATGATCCCTGTGTGCTGTATCATTGGTTATTCTGTCTGTTTATTTGTTTGTTGTACTCAATTGCAATTTGCTGCATCCATTTATTTTATTGTATTGTTTATTTAGCAGGGACAATGTGCAATATATACTGTATATTGTACCAGCTCTAGCTAAAATCTCATTTTCATCTGTGCGGAGATTGACATAACATTCCTTTAGACGTCATTACAGTTCATCTTCAGACATTGAAGTAGTCCATATCAGATACATAAGGGATAATGTACAGCTATTGGGTCATTGTTGTGAAAGAAACCACAACAGGACGATGCCACATGAACTGAAGCCGAGGGGTCTCTCATCACCCTGAAGGGGTTACTTTCATAGAACGCCGTGATTAACTAGTCAGAATCGAGTATTTAACAGCACCATGTAATAAAGGATGATAGCATGTTGTAGTGTTTTTTGGTTGAAAACTAATTGTGTGTATATGTGTGTGTGTGTTTGTGTAGTACTACTAGTGTAGATTATCTTGAAGGTGACCTCGGGCAAACAGAGTTCACCCCCGCTGGTTGCCTGTCTTTGTCGACCGTCAGAGAACCACTTCTTGGTAAGTTTTAATCCTCTTGTTACGCTGAGGTCTTAAGAATAGTTAAACATTTTTGGAAAACTTGCTTATTTGCTTCCTTGCCAAGAAACAAGGAAGAGCTAGCTAGCCGTTTTGCTATACTATATTATGTTTTTTTTTTTGCATTTTAACACAGAAAATAAAACAGCATGCAACACAAAGAGCTCAGAGTTATACATAGTATATAAATATTTAGGCGACATGAACACATATCGTCATATACATAAGTATGCAAATGTAAATTAAATCTGTCAGTCGATTTAGATATTTAATTGCCTGATTATCCATAGTAAGTCATGATTAATTGCAAATTAATCACAAATTTTTATCTGTTCAAAATGTATCTTAAAGGCTTATTTATCAAGTATTGTCGACATAGTAGTGGACAAATATGCTGCTTTATGCAAATGTATCTTCATGAAATTACAGTGTGACAACCTGGTTTTAACCAACTGGAACAAAAACCACCAAGCAACACGTGAATTAATATCTTATATGGTAATAGGGTTATGTGGTGGACCGTTTCCTGGCTCTAGCTTCATATTTACTATGCAGACATGAGTGGTGTCAATCTTCTTGACTAAAAATGTGAATAAACATATTTCCCAAAATGTTGAACTATTCATCCATGTGGGATTTGTGGACTTATGTTGAGTTACTTTTCAGGTCCTCCTTTCACACATCAGTGCACACCAGAGCACATGATCTATTATGGTGATTCGTCATGCGAGACGGACTTAGAACGCTACCTGGAATCCCTTAAATCCTTGTGGCGCAGACGCTCCCAGAACAGAGAGACTCCCGTCATCATCAACACCATGGGCTGGGTCAAAGGTCAGCTCAGGCTATCCTCTCTGAATATGAATAACTGTAAATAAGCTGCCTGTAAACGGTATCTGAACATGTGTTGATTGGGGCTGTCCACAGGATTTGGATTTCAGCTGCTAGTGGACATGATCCGCGTCTTCCCCGTCTCGCACGTCGTCCAGCTCAGTCACAGCGACACCACCCAGTGTCCCGCCCTCACTCCAGAGTTCCTGAGGACGGCACACGGCTGCCAGACGCATCCACCTGCCCAGACGGCTCTGGACGAGTTCACAGAGAGCCACACTCCCCCCAGAAGTTACACTCACCTTGTTGTACAATCAGAGTTTCAAGGAGCGGGGCGCCAAGGAACAGCGTGAGTACACCACCATTTGCCTGTGTTGGCATTAACATGAAAAAGCGTTCATTATGACATCATCTTCTCTGGATGCATTGTATTTGACAGGAAACACCAGCGTACTAATGAGCACAGAGAGCTGTCACTGCTGGCCTACCTGAGTCAGCTGCAGTCTCCTGATCCAGGACCAGTCAGACCTCTACACAGCCTCACCCCGTACCAGGTACACGAGTCATGATCTAACTTTTCGTAAGATATCATATATAAGCATTGTAAGAAGATATGGTGCAATAAGTGATGTTGAGTCATATTCTGTGTTTTCTTGTCCCAGCATTTAAAGAAATGGTTTGTCATTTTGGGAAACATGCTTATTTGTTTACTTGCTGATGGTTAGATGAAGAGATGGAGACTCTCATGTCTACTGGAAGCAGGGAAAGTTAGCTACCTCTGTCCAGAGTTAAAAAAAAAAAAAAATCACCTGTCAATACCTGTAAATTTAACTTATGTCAAAAATCCCTAACCCTCTGACCCATAGGTCCCCCACACAGCAGTGGCTTTAGGTGTGATCCATTGCGATGTGGAGCCCAGTCACATGTTTAATGCTGCCAGCTCCAGTCTGGTGGGACTCTGCTGCCTGGCAGAGAAAGTCACAAGCAGGGGAGGCCCCGTCCTGCTGTCGCAGACTCCCATCTGCCCGTGCGTGGGCTTCGGTACGTATCCTGTCTGGTCTTTCGTATGAACGCTCAAATTAATATGTAGTTTGAACCCTAAACTTTGGTTTGTTTTTTACTTTGGCTCCACTTCATCAGTATTTGGGTTTCCAGAATTAATGCTAGATATGTAAAAAAATAATAAAAGTGACCTATATTTGTTCCAGTAATTTTTTTTTTTAAATTTTCTCCAGAGATTAAGTCCACATGTATTAAAATAGTGAAGCCGTAATCTTAACTTTTGCCACAAACTGAGCACATTTCATGAATAACTTTAATGATCATAAAGCACTGGTATTATATAAAGTATTATTTAGTAATGGCTGTGCGCGCACATACATACAGTGTATACATAATATACATAATATATTCCCTGTTAGACCTCTGAACAAACTCCAGTAACAAAAATCCAGGCAGTCTCTGTGGCAGACATCAGTTCAAATTCTCATAAATCTGAAGTGATAAAGTGATTAAACAGTGCTAGTGTATTTTAAGAGTGCCAGAGGAACATAATATTAGGCTTAAAGTGATTGCTTTTAGTTGATGTGTTGAAATGTCAAAATTCAGTGTACTGACATACAGATGTGTCCATACTGTACATTCCAGGTGTGGTTCGAGGTATCGACATGGCGCGAGGTCTGTACTTAGTGGTGACGCCTGTAGATCCCTCCATCCTTCGTAAGGTCAACTGTCTCCTCATGGGGGCGATATCGCTGCCTTCCTGCATCCTCACAACACAGGTCTGAATACACAATACACTTAAAACAACATTATGTGCCTCGCTTTGGCATATAAAGATACGTATAAAGCTTATATTTACCATGATGGTGTATTTTGTTTCTGTTTCAGCCTGGCTGTGAAGGAGACATGCCCTATGTCACTACAGACTACAATTTTGATCTCCCTGGTGCAGGAAAGGTGCGAGTCTTTAAGGGTCTTGCGAGACTCAGTCAAATGGGGACACATTGACATTTTCTACACAGCATCGGTTTACAGCCCTTTACCTTTCCTGACTGGTGTGTCACAGCGAACAAGTCGGGATTGGCCTTTGAATGTACAGAACTGAGGTCGAGATGGACAGTTGTTTTTTTTTTTTTGTTTTTTTTAATGTCAAAATTCAATATCACACTTTGTACTTAAAGCTCTTGTTTGGTGTCTATTGTTTGTGTAGTTGGCATTACAAAGCTGCAAATGAAAACAAAAACCTGCCAGATATTAAAGGAGACACACCTTTTGCTGAGGCTTTGTGGTTTCTTGCTTCCAAGTGCTGTTTTAGGCAAATGCTGACATTTGTTTCATAGTCATATCATTACAGATCCATGTAGATTTCAGCCAGGCAACGGTAATTCAACCAGTTTATCGCAGCATAGTCCCTCATTCAGACAGTAGTTTGTTCATTTGTGACAGCTGCCAAGACTTTATGGGATGTTTCTTACATCCAACATTATAGTAGAGAACAGGGCAGAGTTAAATCAGCAGTGTGTAGAAATGGAGCAAAAAAAATCCTGTTCCTCTGTGTCCTCCGGTGCTCCTAATGGCATCTGCAAGATTTCACAGACTGGAGGAAAACAACCAATCAGAGCCGAGCTGGAGCCTTACCGTCTCTGAGCAGCTGTCAATCACTAACGAATGCCAATCAAACAGTCAAACTAGGCAGCACTGATAAAATATGAATTAATATTCTGTTACTCTGATGACTATTTCTCGCATAAAATGTTTTCAGAAACATCTTGTAGTTACTGTTTAGCTGTAAAATGAGAAAGTTTGTGACCCGGCAGCCATGTTGAGATTAGTTGAGGAAATACCAAGCACCGCCCACCAGCTGGAGCAAACTTTCTCATTTTACAGCTGAACAGTAACTACAAGATTTAATGCAAGAATTGGTCATTACAGTAACAATATTAATTCATATTTGATCAGCACTGCCTAGTTTGACCATTTGATCACAGTTTGCAAGTGATTGACAGCTGCCTCCGTTGAATGAACAACCAATAGGAACGCTCTCTTTCTGAAATGACCTGTGATTGGTCAGTGTCTCCTGTCACAGACTAGATTCTTTAAAACCTGAAAACAGAGCCATGAGGAGGTGCAGAGGTTTAGTTTTCTCCCCGAACACTTGATTTACAATATGCTGAAACATTATTATGGAACATTTGCCAAATGATGCCAAAAACATTCTGCTCACTGCTGCTTTAAGGAGGAATCTTTCACATGACATTTCCTGTGAATCTGAGGTCTATTTTGTCACTATTGTCCTTTAATGCCAGTGAAAGGGTTTACAGAAAGGGGTCCTTTTTTATTGCTGACTAACTCTGTATTAACTGCTGTACATTTGATATTGTGTTATTAAAGTGACAAACTAAAGTGGTCCTGCAGTTATAGGTCATTCAGTACATTTTGTTTATAATGTCCTTCGTAGAACACTGTATAAAAGCTGGAATTTAAGGACTGTTTTGGTTCTTGCTGCTTACTAATGGACCTCTAGGGGGCAGCAAATGTGCATTGAGATTTAACTGAACAGCAGATGTTCACTCAAAAAGTCTCAAGGGCAGTAATAAAAACAAGACAAGTGTATGTCAAGACACTTGGCTATAATGCTGAATAGCTTGTTGTTTTTTTTTTAAGCAAGACTAATTCAAGAAATCACAAACCTCCTCCTCCTTGAAACTGCACGTGGACTGACCTTTAAAACGATCTGACTGAGAATGGAAGGACTGCTCGGCTGTAAAAAATCCACTCACACAGTGAAGAATTGCTAATTTGTTAAGTGGGCTGTTTTAACATCCCCTGTCTGCCTCCCTCGCTTCCCTTTGTTCGCCGCTCCCCGCCTCTTTATTGAGGGTGGGAGCGCACAAACAATGACACGGCCAAATGTGGCCACATTTGGCCGTGTCATTGTTTTGACTTGGTCAGGTCAGATGTTTTCCCATCGACCTCATGCAGACCAAAGATAAGATGGTCGACGTGAACCTGAACCAGAAAATTTTTATTATTTATTTTATAACAAGAAAGCAAAAACCACATAGTTTTTCAATGAAAAATGTAGTTCCTCCTACATTTGGATTTATTTGATATATTTGCAGCCATATAGGCCAATTGTTTTCATTGCTGATTAATGTGTTGATTAGTTTCTCTATTAATCCATTAGTAGTTTGGGCTATAAAATGTCAGAAAATGGTGAAAAATGTCGACCAGTGTTTCCCAAAGCCTAAGACGATGTCCTCAAATGTCTCGCTTTGTCCGTAACTGAAAGATATTCAGTTTACTATCTAACCCTATCTGCAGACTATTCACATCAACCAGCTGGAATCTGGAGAATTTACCTTTTTCTTTCACACCACATTGTGCTGTTTCTTCCTGTCAAACAAGTGATGTGTACCTCACTTCCTCCACTGCTGCAGAGCTCTGTCACACTATGTCCTCATGGCTCCATCAAACACCAATCAAGACCACCTTTGGCAGGACTCAGGAACAGAGACAGAGAGCCATCCTGAAATAAACAGCAGACACCAGAGATTCACTCATTTTAAAGTAAAACGTTTTTGGTGTAAAATGACAAACCACCTGAGATGTTAGAGGGAGGTCAGAGACCGTACTTGGTCATGAGGACTTTCTGGTGGGTTGGATGTTTTGCTGCTGCTCACGTCCCCATTTCCCGGGACATGACACCACATGAGCTGTGATTCGCAGCTCATAAACTGGGACAATAATAAACTAAAAAGGTTACTGTGCTCGTTCTGGATTCATGTACTGTAGCCATGGTTCACTGTGTGTAGTGTAGTGCAGTACTTGCAGTACATTCACCCTTTTTATTGCAAACCACTGATCGTTTTGTCCACACAAAATGCCTTATAATTGTTTGGTGCTAAATAAATATGTAGGTCGTTGTCCCGGTGCTCTTGTGCTTGTTTTTTTGTCTAAAGAAGGCTCTGCAGCGAGAATCTGAATCCAGATCAGAAATGTTTAAAGAGCCCTGTGTAAAAGCACATAGCAAGTTCCTCCTTATGGAGGACCTATCAAAATAATGAATAAATAAATAAATGTGATTAAATGTAACAGAAATAATGCTTAAAAATAAACGAAGCCATTAATTGATTCATAAAATGTGACATAAATTCTGTTTTATTTTTCTTATTTATCTTTCTATTAATTCTCTTATTTATTTACTCTACTGTTTAATTGTTACTTTTACTTATTGATATATTTATTTTAATACATTTTTTAAATTTATTCTTAAAATATTTTGCATTTTTTATAATATTTAGTTCAATACTCATGTATATGTAAATCTCATATCACATGTTGCTATCAACAAAATCACTTTAGATTACGACCTGTCGCGTACAGTGTAATTCTTCCAAATTTAATTCATGTTAAATCATAAATAGTTGTGTTGTTTTTGTACTGACTGTGTAGCAGTGTAATACGTACTGATACATACATGTAAGGGAACAAGATGTGACGTTAGGGAATAAGGGGGGAACAAGTGGGAACTTAAACTGAATTTATACGACTGGACACCTATATTGTGTTATTACAGGGTACAGTACAGATGATGGCAGAGATCAGATATTTTGCATGAATTTAAAACCTTAATTACAGACTGATTTTTTTTACAGTGACAGTCATATATTAGTATCAGTTTAACATGATAAAGCATCAGTTCCACTCTGAGCTGCAGTTCCAGATGTTTCCTGAGTCTATCTGGTGGCAGCACACACATCTGGCTCCAGCTGTTTCTCTGATGAAGGCCTTCTGCTGCTATTTGTGCTGCACGCACACACACACACACACACACACACACACACACACACACACAATTCAGTATATATACAGCATATACAGTATACAATATAACTGAATTGTAGATTTCTGTAATAAGACACTCCAAACCTAGTTTTGAATCTTATTTGTCAAATTATAACATATAAAATATATAGAAATATTGATACCTAAAATTTTAGTTTTAGTTCTAACTAGACAAAATGACGATGCAGATATCTCTAATGAATATCCAGTCTGCTATTAAATGTTAAATGAGTATGGAGACTCAGAGACAGTGAGACACATCATCCTCATCCAGTGCAAAAAATACTCACTTCAGAGGAGAAAACTGTTCAGAGACCTGGGAGCAACTGGAGAAACTGAGTCTAAGTAACTGTTGATCATATAATAATCAGTAGAGGGCAGCAGGACGCCATTGCAGCGTCTAGTCCGCCAAATCCAGTGAAGAAGAAGAAGAAGAAGCAGTAGAAGAAGAAGAAGAGGATGAATATGAAGCTAGGGAGTCTAGAGAGCATATTAGAATTTGTCATTTTCTCTTGTAAAAGTGAAACATAATTTGAAAATACAAGTGTAAAGACATACAGTATAATGCAAGTACTTTTATATACTAAGCACCCAAACGTCCATATATATATATATATATATATATATATATATATATATATATATATATATATATATATATATATATATATGCATTCTCCACAGATGATCAATTGGTAAGGATGCTGAATTTCTTGAGTCTCTGTAGCCTCCGTCTTTTAGCATTATATCAAGTAACGTTATGTAGCCGTCGTGCGCTTATTTTACCGGCTTTTTATTTTAAAACGAATCAGCTATAAACTGTAAACATTAGCTCGAGACAGTTTTGAACCAAATCGCAGTTTTCGCGTTAGCGTTGGCTTACACTAGCCCAAAAACTCGCAGTTTTAGCGTTAGCGTTAGCTTACACTAGCATTAACATTAGCTTACACTAGCTAACGCTAAAACGTTGTGAGTTAACATTAGCTTACACTAGCTAGCTGCAGCTAACATTTGTTAGCAATGGTCGCCAGTGGGCAGTCACGTCAAAGTGAATGGTTGTCAGTTAGAACTGAGAAGCTGCCTTTCAGTGTGGAAATAATACTTTCTAATACTAATTCAAAATGTTACTTCAGTAAAAGTACAAGCACTGTAGTTGTAAACATAAAAAATATAGGCCTAACGGTACTTAAAGTACCCAAACTAAAAGAACTCATTATGCAGAATGGCCCACAATAATTATGTAAGTTATATATCATACTTATCGATGCATTAATGTGTAGGCCTATATCACGTTAGCGTTGCTGCTGGTAAATATTTTAATTTATTTTCTTTATCTGCTATGTAGCTTGTGAGTTTCACCTGGGAATCATAAAAGTCTACCTTAATCTATATTAATGTATCATAATTTACTTGTGCATTGCATTTTGTATTATTAATCTGAATAACTAACGTTATAAAAATGATGGTAGTGGCGTAAAAAAGTGCAATATTGGCTTCTGAATTGTAGTGGAGAAGTATATAGTAACAGAAAGTGGAAATATTCATGTAAAGTAGAAGTGTCTCAAAATTGTTGTTGAGTAAATGTACGTAGTTACTTTCCACCACTGAAGAATGATGGTAATTTTGGCTAATAAGTTGTCTCTTTTTGACTATTTTCAGATATAACTTGGTTTGGATAAAATCACTGAAAAACTGAATGGAGTCTGGTGTGTGCGCTGTTGAGGGTCCCCTCAACAGCGTATCGTTGGTGTCTCTCTGGCACCTCCAGCGGCCACATGCGAGAGAAAACGCATCGAGTCTTTTGTGGATCCAGGCTGTCTGAATGAATGGAGAGCCGATGGTTGATCAGAGAGGACGGCGAGGCGAAGCAGCGGACAAAATGTGTTCAACTTCAACAACACGTCGCGTAAAGTTGATAGAAGGAAATCCAGCCATGGATTTGCATCGTTAAAGGCCCCGAAGAGGGTTTTTTCCTCGTATTCCCATTGCTGCACCAACCGAGCTTCACCAACAGACGCCGGACGTCGAGGAGATTTCTTTTTCACATGTGTGCAGCTAGCAACAGGTTATTTACAGCTTAGCACGGACTCCCAACTTGCAGCTGTACCTCAGCGGTTGTTAGACCTGTGCTAACTTTTGGTGGATGTGTGTGTGTTTTTTTGGGCCACTCTTTTCCCGTGCATTCATCGCGATGTGTGTTGCAGCTTTGTGTTCGCCACCGACCACAGATCTTAACCGGCAGAGGAGGGCGACCACAGAAATGGGGAGCAAGTGAGAATGACACAGAGAAAGACGGCTGCTAATTAAACATCGCTTGGCGATTAGCATCGAGACCGCCACACACCGACAGACAGACCTGAGTGGAGCTGGTGTTGGTGCAGGGGATTTTTTTCGTTGTTGTTTCAAGGAGGACTGCATGCATAGATGGTGCCAAACAAGTGGACCATGAATTCAGTTCTGCACAAATCACCACCAAGGAGCTGGCTCGGTCTCAGATTACGACTCAGTAAGTAATCATGATTATTTATCATCTTTTCCATATTGATATCAAGCTTTTTGGATCAGTCAGCATATTGAAATGAGTCACCTGAATGCTTTGTTCTGTAAGAAACACCTTGTATACTTCACAAAGAAGTCAGATAGGAAGGGGAATGATTTTGATCCTCAGGCACCACATCTTTGTTTAATGCCCCCACCCCTCCAGCCATCAAAGTTAATGGCTGGATTTGGCAAGTGACCTGAGCAATTATCCCAGCTGGAGGCATTGGGTGTTTTCATCAGAGGACAGTACACTCTGATCTGAATTCCCCCTCATGATGAAGGGTTTTGGTGCAGCACTCAGATGATAGATATTAGCTCTTGTAAATCTCCAACCCACACTATTTATTGTATCCCCCCCCAGGCTTGCCATCTGTGCTTTCCTCTCTCTTTCCCAGCTCATAATTCACATCAAAGTGAATTTTTATAATATTTAGACCTTCCTAGTGCTGCAACTAACAATTATTTTCCCAAGCAGGCACGTTCAGATGGTTTGTTTTGTCCAAAACCATAAAGAGAATGAGTTTACAATAATATGATACTAATATTCACAATTGAGAAGCTGGAATCTGTGAATTTGGGGCATTTTTTGCTTGTAAAAATGACCTAAATGTTTAAATAATGATCAAAAGTGTTGCAGATTAATATGCTGTTACTCAGTTAATCTCTTTCAACTAGCAAGTTTTTAGCTCTCGTAGGCTTCACATGTGTGATGTATGTGTCGCTGGCAGTTCATGGGTTCATACAGTAAGCATGGAGTTAAAGTTTAGCCGCCTTAATTGGTTGAGTCTGGAACCCTTCAGTGTTCCAGGCCACCGGAGTCTTAAGCCTGTCTTAAACACACTAGTCTAATCTGGGACCAGATGTCTTGTCTGGTCTCTGTCCACCACCGAAAAACAAAAATACAGACGAGAAACCTCAGCTCTTACTCTTTTGATGAACTATTAAGATGTTAAAGTGTTGGTCGCCATAAAAGAGGACATCTGTAGAAAGACTATGTGAAGCTCTGGCTTAAATTAGTGATTTTATGAATGTGGTTTGGTTAGTTTAGCTCATAGCCCAACACTTTGTTTTCATAATTTGATGCTGTTTATGTTGGAATATTATTGGTGCCATCTATTGTTGTAGGTTAAAGCCACTGTCATTGCCATTCAGTAGCAATTCTGGAGCTTTCAGTCATATCACATGAGCTTCATCTGCAGATGGAATTTTCCCTGCCGTCGGCACACAATTGTAGATGTTTCTTAGCGCTTGAAGGATTTCTCAGCCATGTTGGCTTTACAGCTGAGGTTCAAAGTTTACTCTTGACCTTGGAAACAACAGTTAAGAAAGGGTCTCACCGCAAGACCCATTTAGCAGCTGTTGTGGAGCTTTAATCAGAACACACGATCTTCAGCATATAGCCAAGTTTACCAAGAAGTGCTTTGATAAAAAAATAAAGCAACATACAGAGAAATACATTCACAATACTGAGCTTTTCCAAGATGTTCAGCTTGTCCACTCCTACAGTTTCTTCATTTTACAAAACTTTCATCTCAAAGACCATTTAGTAGCGTTCTGCAGCTTTTCATCATATTACACGATTGTAGGAGTTCAAATTTTCACTCTTTTTTTAGGCTTTAAAGGTTAAAGTTGATTTTTGAACAGCATTTGAGAAAACCGTCTGGAGCTTTTCTGGAGCTTTCGATCATGTCACGTAATCATCGTAAGCAGACAGATTTCGCATGGAACTGTCAATGGTCAGATTTCTATTTAGTTTTCTTTGCACTTAAAGGACTTTTTGTCCATGTTGGCATAAAAGATGAGATTAATTTTGATAATCGGCTGAGAAAATGGTCTCACCAACACTGTCAACACTGTTTAGTAGCTGCTCTGCATGAGCTTCATCAGCTGATGAAGTTTGCCAGAAAGTGCACAGAAAAAATGGACGTTAACATCTATAATTTGATGACAACTGGACTAAATCCCATCTGCCGGTGAAGGTCATGCAATACGATGGAAAGCTCCAGAAAAGCTACTACTACTGCAGCTAAATTGACGTTGGGGTGAGATAGTTTTTGGAGGGTTTAATGTGAAAAAGCTACAGAGCTCTGAGGGAACATTTGGAGTGTTTTGACTCACCCCTTCAACATCCGAGCCTGACTAGACTGGTGTAATATGCCGTTTGTGTGTGTGTGTGTGTGTGTGCGTGCGTGCGTGCGTGCGTGCGTGCGTGTGTGAGGTTTTCGCCTGACTCGTGGCTTCTTACAGTTCAAACTTCCTTTTTCAGACTCTCTCTCCATTGTCCCTGCAGTAATTTCCTTTCTCTTTTCCACTCTTTTTCATTTCTGCCTTTTCCTGATGGTGGTCTGGGTCACAGTTGTTTTTTTTTTTTTTTTTTTTCGCTCTGCTTTTTGTTTTACTCTCTTTCTCTCCAACTGCTCAGGAATAATTAGCCCAGCTTCATGTGCAACGTTGCAACTTGTCTTAATATGTTTTGCACGACAACCTTTACTTGTTTTATGATGGCTCCGTGCTGCGTTTGATGTCTCAAACACAGCAGGGTCTGTAATGACTTTCTTGTGTCTCTAATGGTCATTTTGTTCTCCTCGTCTTAATAAATTGCTTAGAGACTGCAGGTTGCGCCACACTAAATACTGGTCTACCTTGCAGTGCAGCTTGTTTTTTCCTCTGGTTGGATGTGATATGTGGTAATGGGAAAACAAATCAAGCTCTGATGCAAAGACTCTGATTCTCTTCCTTGGGTCTGACAGATAATTTCCTTCCTTACATCTCTTCATTTCTGCACTGTGCTTCCTGTATGTGGATTTCACTACAGTAGGGAGTACAAAAGGTCATCTCATGTATGACCACCATATGTGTGCATTTTGAGTATTGAAACTTGTTATTTGAATGCTGGTGTTCCACTATCTTTTAGTCCTTAACGTGTTTTCTGATATGATTATATGAAAACTTAAGCATCATGCCCGTGTTGTAGTACCCAGTACGAGGGATGGGTATTGGCGAGAATCTGGCAGTACGTATCATGATGCATGATTTACCACCATATGCATAAAATCTGAGTTTAAAACGTTGACTTTTTTATGCAATCAGAAGAGTGGAATCTGCATTTGCATTTACTGCATACCCTGTAACATCCATCATCACAGCACTACTTTGAGAGGACACATTCACTGACAGGGAGCATGTCGTTGCAAATGAAATTAAGTAGGAGTTAATCTTTGCATGTAAACTATTAATTAAAAATCAGTAGTGTTTATGAGAATCACTACAGTATCGCAACACATAATATTATGATATTTAATAGTTCTGATATTTTCTTCTAGTGTAAAATAGGGCTGAAACAGTCAATTATTCAACAACGATTCTTTCTTTGTTATTAATTAATTGTTTATGGCATTCTTGAAGGATAAATGACATAAAAGTAAATGTGAAGATCTGGTCATTTCCGTTGTATTTCTAGTAGTAGTGAACAGAGTGGTGTTTAAGTGATGTGAAGACATCAGCACACCTTTTTTAAATGAAATTATGGGAATTTTCACCATTTTTATCATAATTTATAGACCAAACAATTAAAGCGATAGTTTGGGTGTTTGAGGTGGGGTTGTATGAAGTACCTATCCATAGTCAGTGTATTATCTACAGTAGATGACGGTCGGCACGCCTCCACTTTGGAGAAGCAGACGGGAGTTATTGCACGGAAGCAAAGCAAATGTACTGCTGTGGACGGGGGAAGCAGAAAAAACATACTTTAGACACCTAAAAGAAAGGCTCAGTTTAAGTGCATGCTATATTTAGAATATTTTCACAGCTTTACTTTGCTGTCAGACAGCTCTTTACAATGGGGAACTGAAGCCGTTGTATCCGTCTATGCGCTCTATTATCTGCTTCTCCAAACTGGTAGGTAATACACCGACTATGGATAAGTACCTCATACATCCCCACTATTTCTTTAATGGAGTAATTGAAAATTTAACAACAACATTTCTCAAGGGTCCAAAGGCTGTCTGTCAGTGCATGAGAATTGACGTGAGAGGGTTGAATTCTGTTGAGACAAAATAAGATTTCAATATCTGTGGAAATGTGATGTTTTAAGCCCAAATTCAAGTTAGTTCCTTTTTAAATTCACTAACTCTAGCAAATATACACATCTTTGCTGCTTTTATCAATGCAGTATTGGCACAGGAGTATTTGTCAGGCTATAGGCAAGAACTGCAACTACTCAGTCAGTGTATTTCCCAAAATGTCGAACTATTCCTTTAATGTAGCTTTGGCTCACTAGTATCACACTACACAGATATAACAGGTGTTGTAGCCCTCTATATGTCACTACAATGTCTGTTTTGCAGTTTCTAGTCACAGATGAAGTCATAAACATGCTCACAGCTGGAGGCTGGTTTTCCCCCCTTTCTCCCACGTACAGTATCCTTTCCCATCATCCCTTTCTCTCTCTCACAAAGGACACATGGAAATGGCTGATAGTATACAGAAGCAGAGACTGTTGTACTAGTCTTAACTCTTCGGCTCTTATTACCCTCATTTGCGGCACTTTGCATAGCTGTTATTGTCATTTCTTTGTGGGACATTGCTTCACAACAGTAGTTTCATGGGTTCAGATTTCATATGTCCTACTCTACTGTTTTGCATCATGGGACAGAGAACAAACTGTAAGGCTCTGCTTTGCATTTTCATTTAATTTGCTTACAGAATCACTTCAACCTCATACATGATTGTGTATTTTGCCACTGGTAGGTGTTTATCTATCCATTTGAACTAGAGTCGAACTAATATGATCGCACTAACTGTCACCCTTAGTGTTGTAAATATACCAACAGTGAGCTGCCCCTCATCATACTGTGCATCAGATAATTAGAGGGGCTACGTTAAGGTCACAAACCTTCTTTAACTTAAGAAACATAACGGCGAATGTTTATCCCTGAATGCGTCCTTCACTCCTAACCTCCACCCTGGCTAAATGGCTGTTTATGCCTATTGCATCCCTCCACATGACAATAACTGTACTTTTAGTGAATAAGTGTTTTTGATTCCTGTTGACTCTGTTATTGGCTTCTCCACGGCAGCCCCCACTGCAATTTTAACCAGATTGTTTCAATTATGGGATTATTCATATCAACAAGTTGAAGAGTGGTTGTTTGTCCCTGCTGGTTTGAGGATGGGCAGTTAAATTACATGATGCCTCTCATAGTAATTAACTCCATGGGGATGGTCCTGAACCCCCCCCCACTACTTCCGTCATCTGGTCAAAATTTCTAACCTGTCCAACATTGCATTAACGCAAGTTTGTTGTAACACCACAAATTTCTTTAACGCAGTAACGCAACGTGTCAGTTTGAGGTTGTAGCAGGCTGTATTAAGAGCTATAGGGAAGATACTGGCATCTTATGAAACCTAAGGAATCCATTGTTCCAACCATGTCGTACTAGCTTGTCGTGGAGGCGCCTGAATAACACATCCAAACCTATGCTAAATTTTGGTGAAGAAAAACTGGCATGGCCATTTTCAAAGGCCTCTGACCTCCAGATATGTGAATGTAAATGGGATCTGTGGGTACCCACGAGTCTCCTCTTTACAGACAAGCCCACTTTATGATAATCACATACAGTCTGGGTCAAGTCAAAGTCAAGTCAGCACACTGACACACTGACAGCTGTTGGGCTTGAGTTTGCCATGTTATGATTTGAGCACATTTTTAATTCTAAATGGAGAACCTGTGAGGGTTTCTGGACAATATTTGTCATTGTTTTGTGTTGTTAATTTATTTCCAATAATAAATATACTGTATACATATATTTCCATAGAATATTATAATCATATATAATCAAGAATATTTTTCCACTCCATTGAGATGGCTAGACGACTGGGTTAGAGCATTTCCAAAACTGCAGCTCTTGTGGGATGTTCCCGGTCTGCAGTGGTCAGGATCTACCAAAAGTGGTCCAAGGAAGGAAAACTGGTGAACTGGTGACAATGTCATGGGTGGCCAAGGCTCATTTATGCACGTGGGGAGCAAAGGCTGGCCCATGTCATCTGATCCAATAGAAGAGCTAGTGTAGCTGAAAATGCTGAAAAAGTTAATGCTGGTTCTGATAGAAAGGTGTCAGAACATGGTGCATCACTGTTTGTTGCGTACGGGGCTGTGTAGCTGTAGACCGGTCAGGGTGCCCATGCTGACCCGTGTCCACCACCAAAAGCCCCTACAATGGGCATGTGAGCATCAAAACTGGACCACAGAGCAATAGAAGAAGGTGGCCTGGTCTGACGAATCATTTTTTCTTTTACATCATGTGCATGACCGTGTGTGTGTGTGTGTGTGTGCATGGCACCGGGTTGTAGTATGGGAAGAAGGCAAACCAGCAAAGGCAGGAACACAATGAGTTTTAGGTGTTAACTCAAGCATCTGTGAGATGTGCTGGACCTACTTAATATGAGGCAGATGGTCATAATGTTATGGCTGATTGGTGTTTGATCATGAAGGTCACAGTTCAAGGCGCAATGCTATGACGAGACACTATATCCCAATTGCATGCATACTGCAACCTTATGTACTTTGCAAGGGCATCTGCATATGGACTAAAAGTAAAAAGAAAAGTATTTGATTTGGAATGTAGCCATGTAGATGATAGTTATGTAGATGAATCCACCAGGCACAGGCTGTAGTCTCTGCATCTGAGATGGAGATACAGATAGTCTGGCTGGAAGAGCGTCTCTTTGATGGAACTGAAATGCATCTTTCGCATGTACTCTATCACACCAAGAAGTCTTCAACTTCTCCTCATTTTGGTGTAGCTGGTGAAGGGTTAACCTCAGCCCTTTTCATGGGCCACCTTGCTAAATATAACCCCAAACCTCCTCCACATGGGCACGCACAAGCCTTCAACTGCACTCCCTCTGTCAACACTCTTGGCTCACACACTTTTTCTCCCCCACAGCGCACATACACACACACGCACTCCAACAGGCTCATTTACAGTCCTGTCGTACTGCACCAGCTCACACACTCATTTCTCTACACACCATTAATACTTTAGTGAGTGTGTGATTCTGTTGAGAAGCCAGTTCATTCAGACTCGGCACACGACTGTCTGCTATTTCTGGCTGACACTAAAACAAATTAGAGGTAGTTGAACCAGCTTTTGTTTTTGTTCTAGTGATGCCCAGTGTAGGAAAACATCTGTAATAAAGAACTCCATTTTTTTAGTTCAAATATTTTAGTTGTGTTTACTGGCAAAACTTTGGGAAATACGGTCATTCACTTTCTTGCCAAGTGTTAGATGACAAGTCTGATACCTCTGTCTAGCCATGCTAAATGATTCCCTCACTTCCAGTCTTTTGGCTAAGCTAAGCTAACAGTCTCCTGGCTGTAGCTCCATATTTTACAGACACAAATGAGAGTAGTATCAATCCTCTCTTCAGCTCTCGGCATAATAAGTCAATATGTGTTTCCCAAAATGTCAAACTATTCCTTCAGTGTCTTTGAGACTCCAACAGGACTTACCAGGAGAGAAAAAACATCTCTTTCTAGCCGCTGTGTATCTGACTGAGATCTGTTTGTCTCTATCTTTCCATTGTTCACACTGAATCTTCCATCGTTTCGCAGACAAGCAGACGCACATGGCTGCTTGTTATGCAGAGCGATGACATCACGCACGTCATGAAAGACGACCAGAGATGATTGGTCGGGGACCGACGTGTAGTCTGTCGTGTCGCGGCCAAGTCCTGACAAGAATTTATGGCTCTCGGTCATCTAATCTGATATAGTGACCATCATAACCATCAAAAATATCATGTAGTCTGATCCTGGCATAAGCCAAAAGCAGCTGTACATGATGCTGAATTATCTGTAGTTTTTAGGGGGATAAGAACGTCCCTGTTATTAGAAGTGATTTGTTAACACCTAGACATTTAAAGGGGCACTCCACTGATTTTAAGTATGGATTTCAGTTAAGTGCTCAACAAAGTTTGAAAATATTATTCAGATGATATCACAGTGATGGAATCTCAGGAGGTGTTTATTATAGAGTGCTACGGGGATGGTGTATTTTTCTAACGTGGAGGTTTGTAGGTTCACTTGACAAGAAGTAAATAGGATTTTTCCATTAGTGTTGAATTATTGCAGAAAATAAGCTCTTTGGCAAGCAAACGTTTATATTTTTACGCTTTGTTCAGCAAGATAATTTCCACAAATAAACACCCCTTTTTTATTTTGGAAATGTTAATACAATCGGAAGAAGTAAAACGCTAATGTTAGGCTATAAACAAATTATACCTTGGTTGCATGAGCGCGAGTATACCCAGCAAAACTGTAAAGGCGGACAAATCAGCGTGATGACGTTTAGTAGTCTCATTTATCCACTTGCTACCAACCGCCTTTTTAAGACCTATGAAAGCCTCAAAATTCACGAGTGGGATAATTACTGATATATTTTACATTGTAGGACAAAGCATTAACACACCGACCTTATTTCAAGCATCTACTGTAACTAAAAATCCATTGAGACGAGTGAACTGGAAGTGTTAAAATGCTAGCTCATTTCCGCATTTTAGGACTCATTCCACCACTCTGGGCTCACCAACAACTACAACTCTCAGTACTGTGTTGTGCTTTGTTCTTAATAAAGATGTAGGATTAAAGCAGGAGGCTGGATGTCGACTTGTTGTGCGCTCTTGTTGGGGTGATGACGTTTAGTAGTCTTATTTAGCCACTTGTTAGTAATCGTCTTCAAGACGTAAAAGCTCCAAAATTCGTCAGTTGGATATTTACTGACGTATTTTATATTGTAGAACCAAACATTAAAACCTCTTAAGCATGTGTTAACCACACCTTATTTCACTTAGCTAACTTGAACCCCATTCAAAAAGCACACTGACTTTGAGGCGAGGGAACTAGAAGTGCCTAAATGCTAACTCATTAACAGGTTTTAGGACTAATTCCTGTAGCACTCTATAAATTGGTGGTGTGGTGTTTGAACCTCTTAATAAAACGGATACAGTGGGCCATTCATTGCTCTCAGTGGCACATGAAGCAAAAAAGGCTCGACATCCAAGTATGAAATTACCTGCGTCATCCAACGATCCTCCGCAACCATTGGGTTTCCTTTAACCCCGACTCCCAGCTCACGGTCCAGCATCGGTCCAGCCTTGGTCCAGCTTCAGGAAATAATCCTGGATTCAGCTATTAGTGTATTTTACAACTTTTAGGATCTAATGATTATAAGTAAGGGCTATTCACCTGTTCGTACTGGGAAGTTGATTTACCTAACAAAAATCATTCGCTGTAACAGACCTCTACAGTATTTCTCAATGTAAGTCTATGGCGAAAGTCTTTTTGGCCAAAAGGCATCATGTGACAGACACTTAGGATGTAATTTCACTGTTTGGCTGCTATATAAAATTGACTTCAAAGCCTGATGCTCTTGCTGGGGACTTATTTGAACGATGAGGGTGTTTTATTTAGCAGGCAGGGAGGGTTTAATTAAAAGATTGACCCATGTTTTTTTTAGCTTGACCCATTCTAGGGAGTGTAAGTCAGCTGTTTTTGATTTTGACCATTCTTTACTCTTAATCTGTCTCTCACAAGGCCCCCAACTTTAAAGAAGTACAATACTGAATTCCTGGATTGGCCCTTTAAGAAGGGAGAAAACATTCAAACTTGACAGGTATTCAGTACTCTGCAATATAAGTATTGGTGGTGGGAAAAGTAGATTCACCAACATCCTCCTGGTTGTGATTATTAGACTTTCGCTCTCTAACAGATGACTGGACCTAAGCCATGTCAGAAAAGGCACCCTGGGCCAGCAGCACACAGCTGCCAGATATGAGTTGGTGTTTTCATTGTAAAGAGTCCATTTCTAATAAGATTTTTTTTTCATAAGCTAAATATTTTTGTGTGAGATCAGATCAAAATGAATATCGGTGCCATAATGGAGGCAGGTACTCTCTGGCCTTCCTTTTTTATTAAAAGGTCTTCTGATGGATGATGATGAAAGCGAGGCTGTCTAATACCTCCTCTGCTTCCCTCTTTGTTTCTGCAGTAGGTGGAAATTGGCCCTTGTGTTTGCAGCCCAGTTCTCATGCTGCACGACTGCTCTCTTCATTAAAAGGGAAGCCGCGTGCTCAAAGCTGCTTCAGATTATTACCATATGTCTGCAAAGCCCAGAGCTGAGCAGCAAACCGGCTCCCATCCTACCCTCTAATTTCTTATCCCAAAATTGGACATGTGGGTCGTTGTGTGTGACAACGTCCCTCCCTTCCCCCGGCCGGTGCAGCACATTCTCACAGTATTTCTTCTCCCATTTTAGATGCATAATAGCAGTGCATCAGCCTTTTAAGCATCACTGGGGAAAATATTATGCCTCCACTCGAGATATCTAGCTGCATGTTGCTTTAACCCCGTTTCAAAGATATTAGAGAAGTGGAAATGCTTTCTCTCAGTTATAGCAGGACTCCGCTGTTTCTCATGTCCAAGAGGCCAATGCGTGCATTGTACCTCCACAGAAATAACTGAGCTCTGTCACCACAGAGCTGGTGCATTCATAAAAAGGAATAAATCTTTCAGGAGAGGACAAGGGCGCGGGCACAAATTAATGCAGAAAAATGTCAGCCTTTTACGGTTTGCGCAAAACATAAAGCAAGTCCACTCTGGACGTAGGAGGAGGTTTAAAAGAGATCTTTGTGTCACCCAGTCCAAAAGCCATTGGCCCAGATTGCCCGTCCCAGCATGCAACTCACCTCTGCATGAATACAACACTTGTCTGATGGAGTGGGCAGAAAGCCCCCCCATCGCCAGGAGATCCTACACAGGGCTTTAACATGAGCAGCTTGCCTCACAGTCACAGTTTTGTACAGTTTGAGGAACTTTGCCATGGATAAAGTAGAGGCTCAGGGAAGGCAACAGCAGAGGATGTTTTACTTACTGGTGGAGATAACTTTGCAGCACCTTTTAGAGGTTGGGTATCTGTAATTTAGCTCTGTTAAATGGATTAGAAAAGGGCAGCATTTGGTGGTTGGCTTTCAGTGGATGATTTGTGGAGAACTTAAACATCTACAGACTCAACAGGAAGAGGCATTTGGCGTTAATGTGAAGAGAGGCGCATTTGGAAGAAGAGGGCTTAGTTATATCACCTGTTGCCTACTTTAAACTTGCTTGTTAAAGCTTGGATGGCAGCGGTGAAGCTTCTTCCAGGTTTCGAATCAATAATATGGTCCCCTGGAGATGTAATGGATTGTACTTGAGGGGAGTCTGTTCGCTCGCTTGGATCAGCCTTGAAGCAGAATCAGACTTGGACAGGAGGTTCAAAGCAAAGTGTTTTGTGGCTCACGGCTGGATGAAGTAATTGCGCAGGTGGAGATGAATGTGAACATATTGGCAGTTGGCAGAGTTGAAAGTAAAGTTCGTCTGGCGAGTTTAATATTATAAAGATGGTTGATGAAAGGGGTGTATTGATTGCAGAAATTCAGGTTATTATGGTTTTTTGGAGGGGTCATAGGCTGGTCAGACGCCGTGGGATGAGTTAAGCTTTAGGGTAATGATTTGATAAGTTAAGAGTAAAGATTAATTACCATATAGCTGGTTGAAGAACTCATAATGTTCCTGTACTGGAAGAAGCGTGGAGCATATGAGCTGGAGGCACTGCCGCCCTCTCTCACTCAAATGGGAATAGAGCGCTACTCCTGGTCCTCATCCCTGGACGTCATCCATGATCTGTGTGGTAAGCTGGGGGGCTGCTGGGAGGATCACCTGACTGAGTGGTAGATTTGTGTTTGTGTGTGTTTTTTCACATAATGAAGCAGGAGGCTTGGCAGTAGATTGGATTATATTTGTATATACCTTTTTTTTTTTTTTTTTTGCCCTGGTTGATTTTTAAATTGGTAAATGAAATTAAATATATTAAAATGCATATGTTCATATAGTATATACTTATATACAGGATTTTTTTTTTTCCTGTTTAAGTTTTGACCAATTTTTGAAGATATTTATACCAAGTTGATGGGGCATGATTTATTATTTAATTAATAAATAACAATTCAGTAAAAGTATGTCTATGTATTTATTTGTTAGACAAAGTTATAAAAGTGATGTTTAAGTCAAGTGTGATGTTGCCTTACACATAAAATAATGATCCCAGTCACTTCCACACAGTGAGGCATACAGCTCTCTGATCAAACACCGATATCAGATCGATATTCTGCGTCAGCTGATACCCAAAACCCAGGTATTGCTATCGGTATCGGGACTGAAAAAGTCGAATCAGTGCATCACCAGTTTGTTTCCCTTCAGTGCAGAACATACTATACATTTAAAGTATTCATTATATGCATTGTTGCGTATGCATTATTTTTTTCTGGTTTATGAATATTACTGATTGATGATAGGATCTATGGTAGTGATGTGCGGGTCAGGGCTGTTTAATACCCGCATTCACCAGACAAATTACGTGACCAGTTTGCACCACCAACCTGCAAAAAACATGTATTAATCAACCACCCAAACCCAACTACAACTTGCTAAATTTATATGCTTGGAACAGCTTTGTCACTTTTTGACCTACCTCCCAAACCTGTGATATTTTCAACTAATCCTGATCCAAACCCGCCTGACCCTCAGGTCGACCTGCGGACTCACTAATGTACAGTATTGCACGAAATTGGACACTGAGATGAATAGTTTTTTATTGATGTAGAATTAATGGTCTCTAGAGGATGAAGCCTACAGACTAAGTGATCACCTGACTTTTAATGTACTCTACCTTGTGTTTAGTGCTAATTGGAAAATGCTAGCATGCTAACATGTTTAATTAAGATACCTGCTAAAAGTTAGCATTGTCGTACTGATGTTAGCCATTAGCTCAAAGCACCTCTGGGCCTAAGTACAGTCACACAGAGCTGCTAGCATGACTGTAGACTCTTGTTTTCATTGTTTGGACAGATCAACAGGTTATAACGTGGTACAGTTTAACCTTGAATACCATGTTTGTAATCTCTCTGTTTCTAACATTTTTCCATTATTCAGCATAACGGAAAAAGAAATCGAAACCTTGTGTGTAGTTCAGACCTGGCTGCTCCACTGAGTCTCATCCTTATTCATCTCACATGACGTGTGACATGGATCAGACATGACTTCACATTGTTATATGTAACTTTTCTGCAAACAGATGATCTAGTTCACTTGCACTTTTGAGCTAAGGATTTAAGCACCATCACGGAAAGGTTTTTTTTTTTTTTTTTTCCATTGCTGTGTTCTTCCATGGAAAGCACTCAGTGACCTGGCATGAAGACAGCCTCACATGAGAGAGGCAAAAGGGAAAGAGCGGATGAGACCAGCTCCACAGATGAAATATTTACCATCGAAGAAGTGCATAGCTGAACTGAAATGCTTCCCTGTGTCCTCTCAGTGCTTTTTTTGACGTGGCACAGGGGCACTTGCTTTCCGCTGTGCCACCCGATTTATGCCATTAGTGAAGGGGAAGTGATAACACAGGGCTGGCGAGGAATGTTCCTCATCCTCTGCTCTGTGCCAGCCAGCCTCCTGGAAATCCGGCTACTTTCTGGTCAGCTTAAGGACGGTGCCTGCTGAGGCAGACCTGTTTGGCAGAGATCGAAAAGAGGAATGCCACAGTGGGTACAGTGAGGCTTTGATCCTTACCTTTTCACCATCTCTGTAATTAAGCCTCAAGCTTCAACTGAAAACATTTCCCATCTCTTTTGGAGCACGCGGGCCTGGAGCTTCTCAGCTGAAAGATAAGAAAGATTTCTCCAAATCACAATAAACAGTCCCAAAACTCACTTCTCTTAACTTATTGTCACAACTGCTTTCCCAGTCTTGTAAAGCTGTAAAACTGCAGTACTTCAGTTCAGGAATAACACAGGAGAAATCGTGCTGTTAATCGAGCAAACATCTTCAGATTATTTGATAATTAAGATATTTTTTTGTTGAAGCCTCAGGTCATTTCACTGGCAATACATATTACTATATTTTTTGGGGTCAAGTACGAATATGAGAAGAAGTTGATTTGTTATTCTAGCACGTCAAGTATTTCAGGTGACATCACTAAATATCAATACTATCGTATGTGGTTAACGCTGACAGTGACAAAATGCTTTTGTAATTATTATATTTTACTACTAAAAAGTGCTGCAGGGATGACATATTTTTGTCGGCCAACCCAGAAGTTAGAATTGCACGGTTTCCCTTGTCAGAAATACAACAGGATTTTTCTATTGGATTTTGGTTTATGTGGCAAACAAACGTTTGATACTTGGGCATTTTGTTCTATAAAATAATCTCCACAAACACCAGTTCTATGATTTTTGAAGAGTGAGTGCAATCACCAGAAGTAAAAAGCTAACGCTGTAAAGACGGACGAATCGGCGTGATGACATTTAGAAGTCCCATTAACCCATTTGTTACCAACCGCCTTTTCGAGACCTATAAAACCCTCAAAATTCACGAGTGGTATAACATATTTTACACCGTAGAACAAAGCATTAAAATCTCTTAAGCTTGTTTTAACCACCAACCTTTTTTCAAGCATGTACTATAACTAAAAACCCATTCGAGACGAGGTAACCGGAAGTGCTAAAATGCTAACTCATTTCCGGGTTTTAGGACTCCACTCTGGGCTCACCAACTACAAGTCTGCATATTGCATTGTGGTTTGTTCTTAATGAAGATGTGGAATTAAAGCAGGAGACTGGATGTCGACTCGTTGTGTGCTCTTAAAAGCACACGAGGAAAACTTTTGTTGAACCGTCCGTCATGAACAAAATGAGGTTGTTTGGTGGGTCCTTACTTTGACCAATCCAAATTATCCGCAGTGTACAAGCACACACTGGCATTCCTCAGGTCATACTCGGCCACGGGCTTCCAGTAACAGCAAAACATGCTTCAATTTTTCTTGGAATTTAGCACTAATAAAGCCCATAAAAAGAGTAGTATGACACAAAAGGTTATGTTATTATGTAATAATCAGCTTGACCAATTACTGTACTTTTTGGCATTAATGCCTGTAAAAATTCAAAATATGCAGTAATCCCCTCATGACCCCTCTTAAATATGGTGACAGGGTATTGAGTTCTACCTTAATGGAACAGTTATGTAGACAGCAGCTAAGCATGGAGGGATTTGGGAAAAGCTGTGTTTTTACACTAAATTATTCCAAAATGAGTCAGCAGAATAAATCGGTTATTATTTGTTTTCCTCCATCTTGTCAATTTGAAATAGCTGACTGCTCCTCCACCACTTTCTGGAACAGTTTACACTTGTTGTTCTGTGGTTTCCAGTTTTATACGTGGGGACCTTGGGTTCGCTCAGATGTGGTGGAGGAGGGTGAAAAATGCAGGGAGGGGGTAGGAGAGTGTGTGATGCACATGTGTGTGATTTAACCGCTATGGGGGTAAAACAACATTAAGCAGGAGGGCCGTGTCCTGCCCCCGCCGCCACCGAGCCCTCGGCATTAGAAACAGCTGCAACCTGCTCTCTGGGCCCACACTCATTCACCTGTATAGGAATACTGCAGGGTCTCTGTAGTAAAGGTGGGGGTTGTTATTTACGGAGCAAAGCCTTTTGTCAGTGTTCACCAAGTGTGATATAAATAGGTTTTTGTGAAGGGGCTTTTCCAAACAGCTAGGAATAAGGAAACACAAGCTTTTGTATTCTGTCATTATCACTTTGAAAGTCTTTGTTCGGTCCATTGTGGAAAAAAATAGCAAAGTGTTGACACTGTCTCCCTGTCTGCTGTCTACATCCATGTTTGACAGCCTTGCTGTCTTTCCAGGATTTAGATGAGAGGACTGATACCGCTCTCCAATGTCCATTCAATATGGAGTTACAGCCGCGAAACAGGTAGCTTAGCATAAAGAGTGCGTCTTTGCTAGAAGTCACAGCTGTTTGTCCAAGAAATAGCGTGGCACATAACTCTGCATAAAAACTTCTTTTACCCTTGGACAGACTAGCTGTTTTCCCCTGTTTCCAGTCTTTACGCTAAGCTAAGCTAAGCTAAGCTAAGCAAAGCTAACAGGCTCCTGGCTCCAGCTTCATATTGACTGCACGAATATGAGACTGGTATCACTTTCCTCATCTATTTTAATCATATTTTGAATTGTTAACATTTTTATTTCCTTATTTAAATAAACAAATAATAAATACGGTTCAATAGTATGATAGTAATAGTAGTATATAGTATTAAAAGTATAATAATTTTTCATTAATTGTTTCACCTCTAATTAAAACCACTAAATTCCACCCAAATTGCTGTAAATCATCTTTAGAAGTAAATATGCAGTATACAGAATATAACAATAATAATAATATCTGCAGTATATCCTGTATACCGAATTTTCTTCCTAATTCATGTTTACATAATCTTTGTAAAAATAAATTGGGAGACAGAAGATGTGGAAGATAGAGGACTTGTGGTATGTTTAATTTATTAATCTTAAAATTTCTTGTTGTTACTTATTTGACAATGGCTTGTGCACGCAACATTTTTTATACATCAAGAAATTTCAAAACAAGTTAGACAGAAGTATTTTTTCCCTCCCTTCTTGCTCAGGCCTATTGATCTGTCCATCTATTAACCAGACTCTCCATCACTACCTGTCTTTCTTGCCTGCAGAGCTTCCTTATCTTTTTGTCTACTCATTCCATATTTATGTATCTGTGTGTCTGCTACCTCACCATGTGTTGCTGATATGGCTATCGCTTTGTCAGGTTTCCCAGTCCGTATGCCATCCCGCCTGCCTGCCATCTGTGATTATCTCTCAGGAGTCTTTCCATAATGATCTGCTGGCAAGGAGGCGCATACTGCATTACATATGAGGTGGAGGGATGGGGGGGGGGGCTCTCAAACACATTATGTGAAAATGAGGAGTCGAAACCAGAGCACTCGAAAGAATAAGTTTACCCCCTGACTTTATGTGCCACGATGAGATCTCACCAAACAGAAGACAGAGCGAAGCATTCTTAACATTCCTCATAAAACGTGTGCTCGGCTCAGCCTCTCCCCGCCTAAATATGGCGTTTTGGTGAGGCTCAGAGGGAGCCGGAGGTGTGAGAGGAGATGAAGAGTATGACAGGCATGTTGTCGTGATGAAAGACCTGTTTGAACTTTTTTGGGAGTTTGATATTGGAGCAATCCACAGCTTGGTCAAAAAAAGTGTGCAGATCTTCCTTGACTTCAGACAGCAGCAGGCCTCTCATTTTTAACTGGCGACAGCCAATTTTGTTGGCTGCAATCACAACTGTTACTAGCAAATTGTATTGGCTGTAGCTAGCTAGCTAATTAAGCTAAGTGGGTGGGTTGAAAACTCTTTCCTCAGCTGATATTTTTTTTTAGCAAACTCGTATAATGGGTACACCGACATGATATCAAAGCTAAATCAGTGCTGTGCAGTGATGCAAAAAGACTGAGGCTAAGAGCTCTTTCTCACCAGCGCAATGGAAAAATGCGGTGCGGAAATACAAAAAATTTGTGTGCAAACTATGCACACTGGTTCAGCTGCGAATTATCTGCATTGCTGGGCTCCATTTTTGTGAATGAGGCCCAGTGAGTTTCCTTATAAGTAGTGCTGTCTCCACTCCACACAACAAAAACCTATCTAGACAACACTACACAATCCAAAGACTAATTGGAGCCCAAATTTAATGCTAGTGCTAGCTGTTGTGGTTAGCCCAGTTCCATGACCAACATATAATGTTAGCAAGTGCATATCAGCTACATTACCATCTTCTTTGTATCCCACTACTGGGCGATCTCAAGCCATATGTTGTCCTTTATTTGGTTGTTGATATATTAGTGTTTGTCGTGCATTATTGGATGCTGAGAAGGAAATGGCCCATTGTTACTCTGAAACACCAATAGTTCAAAAAATGATGGACCAAAAAAAGCCCATTTGCCGGCAGTACACGACAACAAATGGCAATTGATCCGTAAATGCACACTCCCTGAGCAATAAATAGAAGCCTGTGGCTAATTATTATGCAGAATGATGGCGGATAAATTGGAGCGAAGGATTTCATTGGTCATTTCATTGGCGAAAATCCACTGAACTCGAGGCCCGTCCAAATATTTTTTGCCCCACACAAATTCAAAAAAACCCACATAAAAATCGGGTTTTATAAATTTCCATGCAAACTTTTCAGACGAAAATCCATGCTTGGTATGAAAAAGCTTTAAAGCTGCATGTCCCAGACAAACCTTACCTTTCCCTTGTAGCTAGTCCACACAAAGATTTGACAGTCAAGAAGGAGCTTCATTGCAAGAAAATGCAAGAAGCCTGACTAATTTGCTGCTTTAAAACCACATTCATAGTTGCCTTATGGTTGCAAAACAAGGAAGTGGAAATTGACAAGCTGGAAAACTTAGTACATCGTGTGTGTTCAAGTGTGCATCATTTTAAATTTGCCTCTGCTGCTCTGGCTTATTTATGGGTGCGTAATGGGTCTTTGCCCCCAGGCGGTGTCTCTGTGGTGAGCCAGCCAGCAGAGATCTGCGTAGATGGGATGCTCCACTGTCTCTTTGGTGTGCAAGCTCATTGTCTGCTGTCACGTGTGTTTGTGTATAGTGTGTGTGTGTGTGCTTGTGTTTGCTTTTGGCTTAATCAGCAGTGCTGAGTTCAGGAATTCCATCGGACTCATCAGAGAGAGAAAGAGGGAGAGTCAGCAAGATATGAGCAAGTAGGAGAGAAGACGAAGCTTCAGCTGATAATTGATGGATTTTACAATACGACATGATGGTAAAGTAGTAAAGAGAGGGCTAAGAGTTTAATGGGCTCAGCAGAGTTTTCTAAATCAAGTTTGATTGAAGGAGAAGTAACATGTAATGTAACCCATGTAGCCATGTATGTGTGGGGTGCCTCTACTGCCTCTTATGCACAACTTCCTTGCCTTGTTACTGAAAGGAAGATATATTTTACAAATCCTTCAAGTATCAAATCCAAAATGCGTCCGTGCATTAATCGGTCAGAGGATGGTGACAGCGGATTCAACAAACGCCCCCAACTGGAGCAAAACGCACGGCCTGTTGTGTTTATATACTGAATTCTGACATTTTGTGACATTTATTTGTTCAAGTTTCGAATTTTGAACAAGAAAATGGCAGTCCTAGTCGAGGCTGGGTTGTGATAAGTAGTTCTTTTGGATCCATTTCCAAGTTGGTGAAACATTTGTGTACGGACTTTGAGGCAGAGGAAACAAGCTGTAGATACAGTTATGATGTTATCACCTTTTAAGTTAACTAATGCAACGCTCGTTCCAAGCGTGTGCCTGTAAGGAGTGGACCGATTGCCTGGCCCCCAGAAGTGCTTTTGGCAACGTTGTTGAGAACCGCGGTATGGCTGCTTGCACCCACCACATGTGAAGCTGATTGGATGAACGGTTCTCGAGATATGTGAACGGCAGTCATACATACATACAGTAGAGTAGTTTTATTAGTGTTATTGTGCAGTTTTATTGCCTGCTCTTATGACTGCTTGATTGATGGACTGATTGTTTTTATTGTTTGATTTTGTAAGGTGACCTTGAGTATTCAGAAAGGCACCCATAAATAAAGTGAATTATTATTATTATTATTAGAGAGGCAACCAAACAGAATTCTTCATTTATGGTTAGATGCAGATCAGTCCATTGGCACCAAATTTGTCATGATGACTCAACATCATACTGTCAAATGTGGTTGCAATAGCACAACGTGTTCAGGAGACATTTTTTATAAACCAAGCCCTGCCCAGAGGATCAGCTATAGCAAAATTACTTCAATGATCCCAAAAAGTAACTGTTTCTGGCTTTATCCAGAGACGTTCGCTACCAAATTTGGTGACGATTGCTCAAAACTTTTAGGAGTAGCAAAAAAATCGTATTTGGGCACAGTGCAAACAATTCAGTCTAGATGGAAATGGGCATGGCTTATATGGATAGATTAGTCTGGACCTAAAGAATCCAGGAAAAAAGTTTGGTTTCTGAGAGTTACTGTTCAAAAGTTACAGGTCTCAATCTCGATACTAGACTCCCTTTCCAGCAATACGCACAAGCGTGTGATCGGATGAGCGGTTCTTGAGATATGCGAAGGACGTACAGACAGAGATTCCTCGCTTTATATAGCTAGCTTGTTAGCAAACAGCTGCTCATTTACACATCCAGCAGATGCAGAGCAACATTAGCGTTTCATTGTCTCTGTCCACCTGATGAGTGTAAGTCGTCTGTGAAGTCTCGCTGTGGTGAAGGAGAAGTTCTGCCTCTCTGGGAAACACTCCATAAAAGCTGGAGGCTTGTAAACCCGGAGGGAGCTGTTAGCTCGAGGCCTGCTGGCCACAGTCAGGGCTGAGAGCGCGTCTCGGCGTGCTCCCAGCACAGCGCAGACATGGGAAAGACTTTCTTTTCTCTTTCTTTGGTGGAAGTGTGACAAACTACACTCTGCCTGGAGGAAAGGTGTTGAAAGATGTTCAGAGACGCTCTTAAACCATGCTAGTATCTGTATGTCGGTCCACCACTTGGGAGAATGAAATATCTCAACAACAATCAGATGGATCGGGATGAAATTTGGTACAGACATTCATGGTCAGCAGAGGATGGAGCCTACTGACTTTTGTGATCTCCTGACTTTTCTTTTAGTGCCACCAGCAGGTCAAAGCGGGGCTGCAACTACAGATTATGTTCATTGTCAATTAATCTGTTGTTAATAGTTGACAACTAATCGATTAATTGTTGTAGCTCCAGGGCAAACTTTGTACAGACTTCCATTCATGGTTCCCAGATGAATCCTCCAGATTTTTCCTTTAGCACGCTCTGAATCAAGTTGACATTTCAGGCTTTTAGTTATGCCTCGCCAACTATTATCTTTGGTGATCTCTTAATCTTTCATAAAACACCATCATCACTACTAAATTTGTCCAATATCTAATTTTATGACAAAACTAATGACATTCCCATCAGTCGTGAGCATGTTAGCATTTAGCTTGAAGTAGGGCTAATCAAAATTTTATTGAAATCGATATGGCCTAACGCAATTTTCAAATTATGGTTTTTGTTAAAATCGCAATATTTATTAAAGGTGAAATGTATGTCAAAATACTACTTTAGATTAAATATTAAGGTGCTGCAGAAATGTCCTGGCCTACACATCATATTCTACAGACTTAAGAAAACGTCATTGTTTGGTACAGATCTCTGCAAAAAAACCATGTGATAATCAACAGGTTTTTCAATGAAAATGAGAATAATGATATAATAATGAACATTCCCTGTAATGTAGCAGATCATATCTCATTTGCAATGTCGGTCAAAGTGTTTAGATATTTTTTCTAAATCTTGCAACCCTAGCTCAAAGCACCGTTCTACCTAAGTAGAGTTGCTAGTGTGGCTGTAGACTCTTACTCTTGTTTTAACTCCCGCTGAGCAAATTCACCGCAGACAGGTTGACTCTTCCCTCCCCAGTGGGGAAGCCATGGGCTCTGTGGTATGCTCCAATTACAGTGTTTTTCCCTCTTCCCCACAAGCACCCTTGACCTGTGAGTGTAGCTGTAGCCAAGTGGATGACTCAAGGTGACTTGTTTCCGTACGCCAGCTCAGGCCCAGAGAAGGCCCTCTGCTCTTTTACCGTTTCTTTTACGCTGACAAATTATCATTTGAAGTCGGCTTCAAAGTTCAGCCGCTAAGTGACTTCATTTTAGCAGCAGCAGCCCCGTCTCTATTACTGATGATTTAGTAATGATATATCATTTGCAGCTCGGCTAAACAGGGAGAGGGGACATTACAATGAGCAGGTTATCTGAGCTGGCTAGAAAGGTTTTTGCTACCAAGTCCTGTCATGCCTAGAAACTGGAGCACCTTTACCGTCCGTCCACCCACCCTCCAGCTCTTGCTGCTCCCCTTCCTACTTTCTTCTTCCTGCTCGTGTATTCTCTGTCTTTCTCATTAGGCAGACGGATAAATATCACTCCTCTGTTATGATATCTTTATCGTGTGTGTACATGTAGTAGATGTAGACGTAAACACTGCCTTTTTATCATAGCCTCAATGCATCGTTGGCCAGCTAGCCAAGTAGATTTTAGGGGTTTATTTGACAATGGTGATTTGTTATTGTGGAGTGGAGCACAGCGAGCTTACCCACGATGAGTGTACTTTTCGTACAGAAACCAGAATGGGGCTTCCTCTCATTCGCCCCATTTTCTTCCTGTGTCTTTTGTCATTACTCATTTCCCTCTGATCTCCTCCCAACAACACACCCCACCCTCTTCCCTTTGTTTACCTTTCCTTGAAGACATCTCTTTAACCAGGCCTCTCTTTTTTTTTTTTTTTCATTTTATGACATGGCTCCTTGGTCTCTATTACTGCGTGAGAGTGTTTCTCATGTCTCATAGTCACTCTCTCACTTCATCCTTATATAAACACAGGCAGCGGCTTCAGTCTGCAATATGTTTTTACGGCTTTACCAAGAAAGGTGTGTTAATGGATGTGAAGCTGGCTGGGTGGCTGGTTTGGAGTTTTAGTGATGAAGAGAGACGTTTAATTGATGTATGCGTTCTGTTTCAGATGACAAGCCCGTCCAGGAGGAGGACTGGGTGGTATGCCAGCACCCTGAGTGTCCCGAGCACCGCAGGGCCTCTAAGGTAAGACCTTAAACCCTTTAACACCCGTCAGGTCAACTAAAAGAAGGACTGTTATTTCAGTCAGTGGGTCGGCCTTCAGAGTGTTTTCATGTCCTGGACAATCAGTGTCTTAGATCGTATTTAGTTCACTTAAAATCTCACTTAAAGGAATAGTTTGACATTATCAGGTTTTCTTGCAGAGAGTTTGATGTGAAGATTAATACCTCTGTCATGTCTGTACGGTAAATATACGGTGAAGACTAGACACAGGTGGAGACAGCTAGACTGGCTCTGTCCAAAGGTAACAAAATCCTCTTACCAGCAACATTTTATATCTTGTTTGCTTAATCTGTACAAAAACCAAAGTGTCGGTTTACTAACCACATCCCTACATCTATGTCTGTGCCATTCTCGTCAATACGATATCTCAGAAACGCTTGGGGGATTTTTTTTTTTTTTTTTCAAATTTGGCACAAACGTCCACTTGGACTCAAAGATGAACTAGACGATTAGATTTTGGTGGTCAAAGGTCAAGGTCGCTGTGACCTCACAAAACATGATTTTGGCCATAACTCAAGAAAAGTGGTATCGATCTTCTCATCTAACTCTCCACCAGAAAGCGAGTACGTAATAGGTCTTTTGTGACAAATCAACCAAGTCGCAGAGACCCAAACTACTGAATTTTAGGATCATTGGGAAAGCTCAGTTTTCATTTTCACTGTAGTTGCAAAACACCTCTTATGTTTTCTATTTTTTAATGGCAAAAAAGCATGTTTTTGTAACTATCGTTTGGCATTTTCTGTCTTAAGTAGACAGCGGATAGTACAAAAATGAGAGTAAATGAATGAATGTAACAAGGGTGCCTGACCAAACTTAAATTGACGATTTAAGATTATAGACCGTTTTCCTTCGTTTTAGCAAATACACAGTATTATACACATTTACGTTAAAGTGTAACGTGAAAAAGCCATCTAACGGCCGTAGGAATTATGAGTTTTCGCCGTTGGAAGGAAAGGTTAAGTGGTGGGATGCTCTTAAAGAGCCACAAGGTCTGCAGAGATGGGAGGTCAGGCTGGTTGAATCGGTTAACAAAACGTCTGTTTCCTGTTTCCTACCATGACCATAATTGTTCCCTATTCTTAACCAAGTGGTTATTATTGTAATCATGATGACAAACGTCACCTGACCATAACCAAGTAGTTATTTTAACCCAAACCATGATCTATCCTTACCCTAACCTAGTCATTTTTGTGCCTAAAACTAACCTGACTTAAACCTAAAAATGCTTTTTTTGCAACAGGGATTTGCGATGGTTTTGGGAGGCACTGACAAATGATGTGGTCCGGGCCAATAGAGACGTCAGAGGGCAATTACAGCCATCGTAGTGATTTGCAGGACTTGTTGTGTCATTGCATGTCAAGCGCCTTAAATCCTTAAGCCTCCAGTTCACCTCAGAAAGTGTGTTTTACTGTCACTAAAAGAGGAGCTAAAAATCTAAAAATGGAGCGAATGAAGATGCACACACCCTGACATTGTCTTCATAAATCCCGTTGGTCCCCCTAAGCTTTTGACCCTCGTCGGTTGTACCCAGAAGTTATTGCGTCTGTCTTGTGTTGCATTGCGACGCAGTGAAGGTGAAGCAGAGCGGCAAAGCTGCTTTTTCTTCTTTTAGGTGTTAAAAGGGGCGTGAGTGTCGGGGCTCTGTGTCTGGCCACTAGACTGTGAAATGAATTATTCCTTTGAAGCCACTGGTTTCTGAAAACGGGAGTCTGGCCAGAAGACAAACCGACATAGTGTCTGGTCTGTCAGTCGGCCTCTGGGCTGTTTTGGTTTGTGGACTCCCTCCTGCTGCTAGAGCTGACCATTAGACGGATTTTCCCATTGAATTAAGAAGTTGTCCCCTCCTGTCTTCTGAGTGGAAACAATGGAAAGGGAAAATGACAGAGAGAAAAGTGCATTCAAACAGCACGTGGAGAGAGAGATGGTTATATATAGTTTTTCTCCATGGCAACTGAGAATAATAAAGTAGGGTAAGAAGAGAGAGCCAAAGAGCTTAACCTGAACTATCCTTTCCCTGCTCCTCTTATTATTGAGTCTCCCAGCCCCACTTTTCCTGAAAGCCTTTCTGGCCCCTCTCACACGATAAGGTCCCTCCTTTTTCCTGCAGATTTGTTTTGAATGAGACTGATGGTGAGCTAACGTGCTATATAACTTTAAACTATATGTATGCATTTGTCTTTATATGACCTGCTGTGATATAGGGGGAGTCAGTGTGGGACAAAGCCTGTCTGACGCCACCTGTCTCCTGGATCAGGGTCCGGGTCGATGTTATTATGTAAGGAAATTAGGGAGAGACTGATAGCCCAGTGTGGACTGCAATGATGGAGGGAAGGAGGGGGCCGGGTTAACAGCGGATGCAATGATTATTACATTATTCGAACATATTTTTTAGGGCTGTCAAAGTTAAAGCGGTAACCTGTCAATGCAAATTTGTTTTAATGCGACTAATTTCTTTAACACATTAATGTAATTAATCTTTTGGAGGTTGTAGCAGGCTCAGTTTTAAGATTAGAGTGAAGACTCTGGCATCATATGAGACTAGAAAACCCAAGGAAACCAACCATATCGCTCCAAAACTGTCATGGTTTCCAAAGGGGTCCCTTGACCTCTGACCTCAAGATATGTGAATGGAAATGGGTTCTATGGGTACCCACGAGTCTCCCCTTTACAGACATGCCCACTTTATGATAATCACATGCAGTTTGGGGCAAGTCATAGTCAAGTCAGCACACTGACACACTGACAGCTGTTGTTGCTTGTTGGGCTGCAGTTTGCCATGTGATGACTTGAGCATATTTGTTATGCTAAATGCAGTACCTGTGAGGGTTTCTGGACAATATTTGTCATTGTTTTGTGTTGTTTCATAATTTCCAATAATGAATGTATTCATGCATTTGCATTGAAGCAGCATATTTGAGTATTAAATACTTCACATCTCCCCCATTAAGGTACATTTTGCAGATGAAAAATGTGCTATCAATCACGATTAGCTACTTTAATTACCAGATGTCCTGCAAACAAATATTGCGTATTTTATATTTGTAATAAATTTAAATCCCTTTGTAGAGACCTGTTTTCACTTTAACATAAACATTTTGTGTTTATCACTGTAAAAAAAAAAAAATCCACATTCAATCAGTTATGGTTTAATGTGACAAAATATAGACAATAAAACATGAAAACTTCCAGGGAGGATGAATACTTTTTATTGGCACTGTATTTTCTTTAGGATTTACTCTTTCCTCCAATGCAAAATGCAAAAATTGTCTAAATTCAGTCTAAATTCATAGTTTCGTGGCAGCGTAGTCAGTAAGCAGTGTTGAATGAAAGATGTTCAAGGAAAATTTTACATTTTTAGATTTATCAGAGAGCCCTTCAGATCTCAAATGATTGCATCATGATCAATCAGTGTTTTTTTTTTCTTTTTCATACTTACTTTTCATTGCTTGACCCCACAATGATCTTTTCTGTCCTAGTAAAGATGGGATTTCCAGAGATTTCACAATTCCTAATATTTCTTGTAATTTTAGTACTTTGCGGCATGAAGCAAGGACAGTGAGAAGGTGAATCACGAGAATTTGGGCATTTCCGGACAATAGAAAAATGTGTTTGCAGTGTAATCGTTTCTGGCAGCTTATTTCTCATTTAGCTCAGTCCTATGGCTGTTGCTCAAGAGTTAAACATGCATCGCCTGTAACGAGCTTTAAACAGCAGGGGGCAATGTCATGGCAACTGTGACCTACAGTACAGTACAGAGCTCACTGTGTTGCTTATTCCCCTCCAGATCTCACTCACTCTGCATTTGCTGCACAAGTGAAAGGCACATTTCTAGGAAGAATGGGAACATAAATATAACTCTAACCCACTCCACCCACTAAACAGATTTAGAAAGCATTTTTTACACAGACAAAAAATCCCATTAACTTTTATATTTCACTTTAAGAGGTTTTTTTTTTTCTACGAATAGTCTCTTTGATATGCCGATGGTTTGGCAGCAGGACACAGAGCAGACACAAACACAAACGGATAGACAGCGAGAGAATCCTAGGCTGGTCCTGCGCTGCTTTTAAACAGTTTTATTCCCAAGCAGGCCTGTCTTTGGTTTCCCACTGCCATAGATCAGCTCCTGGCGGGGCTGCCACTCCTCCAGTCACAGCTTGACTGGCCTGAAGCTGAATGAGTTCACCTGCGCCATAATTTACTGAGATCACACCATGTGTCACGCTCTCGTGCTGCCGTAGCTCAGCGCTGTCACCACATTACACAAGAGCTCCGAAAAGGTTACTAGAAGGCTTCTGGATGGTCCGACACATGTGCTTCCAAGACGGCTTACTGGTGTGTTTGGATACTTTGCTGTGGGTTTCTGCAAGTCACTGGGATTTAAAGTCAGCCTGCAGGTGTCCTACTGGGAGACGATGTCCAATCCACTACTACTTAGTTCTTGGATGAGTTGGTGGGATTCATTTCTGGTTAGCGCTCAATGCTAGTCTGAGCTTGCTCCCTGGATCCAGACTCCCAGAGAAGAGCTTATTATCCCTGAACAGATGCCCCCCCTTCTCCCTCCCTCCCTCCTCTTTGCTTCTATCCCTGTCTCCTTCATCTCCCTCCCTCCTTCCCTCCCTCTGTCAGCTTTGACAAAACAGGACCAGACAAGACAAACCGAAAGGTGCGGGTTTCCTTGGAAACGGGGCCCCTCCCTGCCCAAACAGCTGGAGGCGCAGGGATAATGTGAAGGGAGTCGGGGTTTGACAGAGACAGAAAGGATGAGGAGAAGTTTCAGTCAGCTGGCTTTAACTTTCAGTTTCTCCCTCTCACTCTGTGGAAGTGAATTTCCACCCAACGTTTTTGATGCACATTTTCAATCAAAAAGCAGGAGTGAAAATGGCAGAAATTGCAAAAAAAAGTATGCTTGGAGCTGGAAAATAAGATGTATCGATTAAAAAGGACATCTGACAAAGTACACAGGAAATGGCCTTAGCGAATATGAAGCATATGACTTATTTGTTAATAGTGGCAGTTGAAAATATCAGATCTTTGTTATGAGGAGACTGTAACCTTCGTCAAGTTAATACATAAAATAAAAAATTTCCCCATTTGAGATTGGACTGGTGCCTTTTCTTTTGCCAGTTTTCTGGAAATTTTGTTAAAATTGTAAAAAAAAATTACTACATTTTAATTAGACCTTAAAGGGGGATTTATATAAAAAGGGAAGTCTAGTCTTTTCAACATATGTGTATGTTTATTACTGTAAATCAATTAACACGACAAAACAATGACAAATGCATTTAGCATAAAAATATGCTCAAATCATAACATGGCAAACTGCAGCCCAACAGGCAACAACAGCTGTCAGTGTGTCAGTGTGCTGACTTGACGATGACTTGCTCCAAACTGCATGTGATTATCATAAAGTGGGCATGTCTGTAAAGGGGAGACTCGTGGGTACCCATAGAACCCATTTACATTCACATATTTTGAGGTCAGAGGTCAAGGGGCCTCTTTGAAAATGGTCATGCCAGTTTTTCCTCGCTAAAATGAAGCTAAATGTGGAGCGTTATTTAACCTCCTTTGTGACAAGCTAGTTTGACAGAACATGGTATTTTCTAGTTTCATATGATACCAGTGTCCTCTCCCTAGCTTTAAATCTAAGCCCACTGCAAACTAACAACCACAAGTTGCTTTAATACGTTAAAGAAATTAGAGGCGTTACAATGAATTTGTGGTGATGCATTATTCTTGTTAACTGACAGCCATAATTTCAACGTAAAACCTGCCTGACTGGTGTGTCTGATGCTGTCACTCGTTCCTCACCGTCACCTTCTCCCCCTTTGTGTATTTGCTTGTCTTTCATTCTCTCTTGTGTCCCTTTCAGTCACATATTATGAGTAATACTTTGCTGATGTTTTAGGGGAAGTAATGTCATATTAGTCAGACAAGCACAGACTTACCTGCGTAATATGCAGTATCTCGCACAGAATCGCCTCTTTATTAGTGGCTGAATCATTCAGCCTTCTTTTCTTGCCATTTTTTTTTTTTTTACAAATACAGACACACTGGCTTTACTCACTTAACCTGACTTTGCTTTCCACTGACCTCCTTGGCCGAAAATCTCACCTGCCTGACACTGACAGGGAGCCGCTAAGTCTGTTAAGTAAACACTCTGATTGGGCTGGATGCCCACTTTCTGTATGTGTCAAGGGGCCGAAGGAGACAAGGTATTAGGTGCCATTTCCTGGTAGAGATGGATTCAATTCTGAGCATCTTGAAGCTACCTGAACACCCTCCCACCCGACTGATTCACTTCTCCTGGAAGGTGGAAGCAGTCAGTCACTCAGCGTGTAAAGACTGTGGCACAGTTTAAAAGAACGTTATACATCCTCCTAGTTTAGCCTGCCTCTCCTCCTCATCCTGTTTGTTCTTTGGTTGTTTTTGAGGAATATTCTGTTAATGATTTAAAAGGTCCGGACGGGCAAACGCGCCGCGCATTTTATGGATCTACTTGATATGTTTCTTTCTTCCTCTTCAAAAAGTAAGCTGTTATAGTTAATTTATTTCAGAACTAAATTTGGTAGCCAAAGTACATTTTTGGGGGCCCAAATATGAACATATGTAAAAACAATGCAGAAAAGGCGATTTAACGCAACTTAACACAGCATTAATTATTTATTTAAATTAAAAACAAGTTCTTTGTACTCTGTCTTTTAGTGCACATACTACAGATACAGTCCATCCTTTTGTATAAAACCACACCGGTTGAAGTTACGTATTTTATGTTGCTGTGAAAACATCTTCTTCAAACTGTATTTAATGGTCTTGTCAAAAACTACATTTTACTAGATTACATTTGAACACATCATGATATCATTATGATTTGCCTTTGTTCAATACTCCTTATTATGGAATAGAGCTTCATAAGATATCTCAATGGAACCTCCGCTAACGTTAGCTGTTAGCTCTGTTATTTAGCACAGCAGAAGTGTGCTGCCCATCGGCTGCTAACGTCTAATGACGTTAAGGTGTCGCCGACTAAAAAGGATTAATGCCCTCATTCCAACTTTGCGAATCAGCTGCTGCTCATTCAATGCAGCGCCTTCAAAGGGTGCGACAGGAACAAATAAAAACCAATAGTTTGACAAAAGTTCAGTTGTGCTGTGCAGCGCCACATCTCATCACCCATGGCCAGTTAGAACACTCCAATATAAAACAATGCAGTCAGACTTATTTTGTTGCTGACACTTGTTCGCATTAAGGTAGGACACGCTATTTCAATCTTGGGAGACCTGATGAATCTTAGTGGCCACAGGGGGCCACCTACGGGGGATATTTGATGGGCACAAAGTCACTTTTCGGACCATGGTTAATATGAAAAACTCATATCCATCAGTTTTGCTTGACTGCATATATTTCTCACAGCTTGTATTGTACTTGAGTGAATGCAGACTACAGAATCTTTAAATTGGTTTTCTGCGAAAAAAAAATGTAACAGGATGTGACCTCAGCTATAACTGTAAAGTTCTTGGAAAGTTTACTTTATGAAGTAATGCAAGACCACTAATGGAAATGGTGGTCTGCAATGCTCTGGTGGCTCTGGAATTGTTCAGACATCAGGGGAGCTGAGGAAAAGTTACCTAATCACTTTTCAACATGGTGCTGCTGACTGTTGAGATACTCTGGTGTTAATTTGTTTATTAAGGGAAGGGTGAGTGTACATGCTTCACATTCACAGACATACTCGTTCACACAACACAGCGGCTCAGTGGACAGATTTTCTACTGCTAGACTGACTAAAAATTGGGGGTTTGTTGTAGTTTGTTGCTGTTACTACAATGACTTCATGCAGGATTTTTCTGTAAAGGAAGTAGCTGTAAGATTATGGAGGCGTTACAGTCTGGAGTTAAAAACTTGAGTAGCCTCATGCTAAGATTCATTAATATACCAGTATCAGACTCATCGGCCTGTTGATGTTCTTCTTAGATGCAGTAGTTCTTTGAGTTAAATGCTAATGTTAGCATGCTAACATGATCACAATGACAATGCTAGCATGGGATTGTTACAGTAGTGCCAAAGTATTGGACAAATGGAAATATTGGCCTAGTTATGGTGCTAAATGAAAAGTTAATGGATAGCCAAAATTACCACAGTTCATCCTTAGATCGCTATCGATATCTGTACCGTATTTCATTCTTTCCATAGTTGTTGAGACACTCAAAGCCACCAAGGTCAACCTCATGGTGGTGCTACAGGAAAAGTCAGGGGTTCACTGAAGTTGGAAGGATTCATCACCATCTGTGAATGTCTGTTCAAAATTTGGTGGTAATCAGTCTAATTCTTAATGACATATTTCACTCTCAAGCAAAATGGTGGACAGACCGACTGAGATACCAACGCTTCCAGAGCCGTGCCTCAAAAGGGTTTGTGATGCCAGATTCAGTCAGTGCGTTGTGGCTCAGTTCGCTGAGAGGCCCATGCAGTGTACTTGGCTTTCAGTAGACCTTACTAGTAAAACTGAAATGCAATCAAAATTATTACAACTTGTTATTCTGTGCACCCAGGAAAAGTGATGCTAGGCAGCTGCCTTTACGTGAGTGTTTCATTTAGTGGAAAAATGCACTCAGATCAGGATCAGACGGACTGGACCTCTATTGGATTTTAACACATTGTTCCAGTTTTTTCATGACGGACCAGTTTGAGTTTGAGAAACATTTATTACCTCCGCCAAGAGTATCCAGTTAGTCTACCTCCATATTTTTGATGCAGCTTTGTGTGACTCGTATGAGTTTAGTTTGGTTGACTTGTCACCACCCATTCATGAGACATCTTGTGAATAACTTTACCACATCAGAAAGACTGAATTCATCCTTAGTTTTGCATAAGGTTAAGCTTTTATGGTGTGTGCCAGCTGGCCCCACTGTACTACACACATCAGCTGATAACTGTTTCATTAAGTGTATGTAGTAATGCACAGCACAGACAGAAAACGTCTTCCTTGTTTTCAGTCATTGACGATCCCATGTTTATGTGGACATTGCTCTTCAGTGGAGTAGCACTGTTATGATGTGGATCCCAGCCGCCCCAGCAAGCTACAACAGGCTAGCAGCTCCCTCTTGTACAGACACACACAAACCTCATCAGCTGCGAACCAATTACAGAAGCTGTACTTTTCCAGCCCTATGGGGATGTAACGGTCCAAATAGAAAGGCTGATGAATCAGAGACGGTGACTCGTTTTATGTCAGACCACCATCACCTAATCAGAATGGAGAGGTGACTCTATGAAAGTGTCTGATTCCAGTGAAAATACAAAACACTGCATGTAGAGTACGTAGTTTTGTACACGTAGTTTTGCGTTATATCTCTTTTAGTTGGAGTATTTCAACTTTCTCCTTTCTTCCGATTCTGATGAATTTGGTCATAGACTGCATATAAGAAGTGGACATCGTCACTGGGACGTCACCCATTGGTTTGTGGCCTTGAGTTTGGCATTTTGGCCGTTACTGTCTTGGTTTTTTGTCACACAAGAGAGTGTAGCTTAGTCCTATTGAATGCTGAACAAGACATTTTTAAGCAACCAAAAAGGTTATAATGAACTTTCATGAACTGAAAACGTGCAGTGAAAGGGTTAAAGTTGTACACTAACAGACAACTCCCAGTCCACAACGTCATCCATGAACATCACGCTTTATTGAAGAAGACTTGAAACTAGTGATTGAGACCATAAACTCATGTTTGCAGTGTTTACTGAGGTAATAAATCAATAGAAAAGTGGGCTCATTTCCTCATGAACTTCTGTACAATAAGACTTCTTTTGCAACCAAAGGAGTCGCCTCCTAATGGCTGTTAGAAAGTTTAAGGCACTTCAGCTTTGGCTTCACTTTTCAGTCCCAGGGGTTGCCAGCTGGCAGAAAGATGCTGCCTGCTGCAGCTGGAAGTGACATGGATGAAAGCAAAACAATTAGCTGAAAAATGCTAAAATGCTTAAAATAACTATATAAAGTATAGATTAGATAATTTTTAAAGTAGTTTACTGAAGAGACTTGTAATTCATCCTCTAGTTGCTACTTGCGTCCACAGTGTTCAGCAAATGTGACACAGTCTGGTTTTGAAGTCTATTCATCAGTTATGTAGTCTATATAAAAACTGCAGTGTATTTTACTTTTTTTGTCAGATGCCCGACTGAGTTTCAAGATCAACTGCTGACCCAAAGTAATGATGTAATGCTGCTGAAATGTGGAAAAAGGGGGATGTCTGTCTATCAGGGTTAGTGGAAAGAAAATCAGCCTGCCCCATCCAGCAATAACAAACACGTTGGACACTGACATATGTGTGTCCATACATCCAGTACAAGAAAAAGAAAGTACAAAAACTAGTGAGGGAGGTGTACCGGTGACGCCAGTTCAACCCCCCAGGAGCATCCCAGTCAGGAAGCAGCGTCGCGGCAGACAGGGGAATAACAGGAAGAGGGTACCTGACTGATGCTCCAATGGAAACGGCCTTGTATGGTCCGACCAATATAGCCGGGGTTCAAAGACTTAAGAGAAGGCCCCCAGTGAGGAGATGGACTGACAAAACAACCCCCCTAAATCACTCGCATGCGAAGAATCTTCCCATGGCAAACCCCACTAATTGTTGGTTTGCTTCATGTGTTTCGAGAACGTAAACAAGTGCCGCTTAATGAAATGCTGTGAGAACAGCAGTCTGCGCTGCTTAGTTAGAGAGGCGATAATAGGCTTTGAAAAATCTCCAATTCAGAACGTGTTATTATGGCTGTGGAAGCGTGCTCTCTAAATCACTCTTAACTGAAGCCAGCCACGAAACTGTGGAACTTCCAGCAGCATCATCACGGGGGAAATATTTAGCTTTAATCCTTTCTCTTTTTTTGTCTGCACTTTTTTTTTTGTCACACCAACTTGCTCATCCTTGTTATCTTCACGCTCACATTTCCCTTTGTCCCCCCCCCCCCCCCCCTTATTTAACTGCTCCCTTAAAGACTTGAAAGAATGCAGAGCTTATGATGATTGAGGGGTTAATGCCAAAGTCAGGCATCAAGGGAAGGTCACTCGTGTTCACCACCCCCCAACAATGGCAGCGCCAGTGGGGTCTAAGCCTTGAAGATAATTGCGTCGCTGCTGTCCGCTCTTTTAAATATAGCCTCCCCTAATTAAGGCTGACAGTAGGGGGTGGCGGGGCCGACATGGATTCAACAGGTCGCCTTGTTTTGAAGACACAGGACATTAAAACCTACCCACTCAACCTCCCTTCAAACATGTGCACCCCCCCCCCCCCCCCCCAGCCCTCGGGGGTCTTGTATTGTTTTTGTGAACCAGCTAATTGTAGGGGATTTAAGCACAGTTCATCTTGGATTAACCCGAATGACAAAAGAACAGAGTAGTGGGCTGGGTGTTTGCGGTCAGCGCAACAGACTGTAACAGGACATTTAGCTGTAAATCATACTTGCTCTTACACCACCCTCCCACATTACACTGCACTCCCCCACACACCGCACCACACATGGGCTGCAACTAATGATTATTTTAATTTTTGATTTATTATGTGCTCACACTTAAGAATCTAGACCCAGAGAATGGCGTGTTTAAAGGGGTATTACAGCAATTGAATATATTGAATATTGCATCGACATAAAGTTGATGGATTAAGGAGAGACAGATTTAAGAATAAATGGTCAGAGGCCAAAATATCAGACTTTTAGTCTCAAGCTTTAAAAAAGCTGTATCCTACATTTCCCATGATTAACATACATACTCTTCATTAGACCCTCCCAGCTTGGCAAATGCTGACATCTTTCAAGCTTCACACTTTCAGCGTGTGACCTAAGTAGGGCTGCAATTATTGTTTTTAGCATTGATTCAGTTATTTCACTATGAATTAAAGCAATTAATCGTTTTGTCTATGAGACGAGAAATTGAGCCAATAGCAACGCACGACAGCAGCTCCAGTTACACTGTATGTGCGTTATACCCTCAGCTCCAGACCCGTCCCGTCCTCTTTCAATAAGCCTGGGCTCCAGCCTCTCAAATACGAAGATTTGCTTCTTGTTGTTAACCCTGATGACATCACTTTGACATCATCGAGGTTATTTTTCTCAGATAAGAAAAGCTGCTCAAGAGACCCAGACAATATTACACAACTGTTTACATAGGCTGAGGAGCACTATAACAAGTACACTGACTCATATACACATATAACACTTGTGGATTTCCCCTCTAGAAAATGACTCTATGGATTAATAGATTTTCCGATTTTCCATCAACAGACCAATCAGTTAATCAACTACAGTATTTTTCGCACTATAAGGCACACCGGATTATAAGGCGCATTAAGCGAAATAAAATGGTCAGATAGGTCAAACTTTATTCAGTTCATTTAACAACTCAATAACTTCAATAACTCTCAACATTTTTCATTTGTAACACATGAAATACAAAACTCACTCACTTTTCAGTTCATTCCTCTTCCACAAATCCATCAAATCTTTCATCATCAGTGTCTGAGTTTAACAGTTTTTTAAGTGCGCCTTGTAGTGTGAAAAATACGGTAATAGTTTCACCACTACACCATGCCAGAGGGATTCATTTCAAAATTTAATATCAGGGATTTTTTTTTTATTGAAAGAAAATGTGAAAACTAACCTGTTTTTTTTTTTTCTTCTTCTTTTTTTTTTTTTTTTTTTATCTGGTTTTGATTTCAAAACTGATCCGGACTGAACAGAAGGTAAACTGAGTATGGTTTGTGTATTGTAATGTTGTCTGTGTTGGTTGTGTTTGAACACATTTATTTCCCACTCTGCCCTGCAGTCAGCACCTTCGGAGAAACCCAACTGAACGCCCTCGTTTAACCTTCTGTCACCTCGGGGTCAAAGTTCAGATGAAGGGAGTAACTAAGTTTAGCACAGACGTGAATGAGGAAAAAAATGGGCTGCTGCTCATTGAGCTCGGTTTACATCTGGATCAGCTGAAACATCACAGAATGGAAAACTTTGCTAATTCTCAGGAGTAAAGGGCTCAGTTTCAGTGGGAGTTTACATGAGTCAGCCAGGATGTGTGTGAGCTTGTGGGGTGTGATTGAGCTGATAGGCGTGGTTGATGATTTTCTGTGTATGTTTGTGTGCGTCTTCCCAGTAGACTGCTGTAGTAAACAGAGTGAGCCTCTCAGCTCTGTCAGTTGTTTCGATCGTGCCGTCTGTCAGATTAACTCCGTCCGCTGTCTTAAACTCACTGACACACACACACACACACACACACACACACACACACACACACCTCTGAAGACTACAGAGCAAGTTCGATCTGACTTGGGACTAAAACCGTCACCACCTGCTGTCTATTGGAGATATTGATTGGTTCTTCTGCCGAAACTCAAAAGGGTTGCCTCTCCAGGGAAGTGGAGTTTTCTATGGTAGGTAAAGGTAATGCAAACAACAAGCTTTTCTCTTATTCTAGTGTTACAGCTCTTATACCTCTGCGACAGCCGTGGCAGGAGGCATTACGTTTTTTAGGTTATCCGTCTTCCGTCCTGTCCATTCTCGTGAACATAATATCTCAGGTGCGCCGTGAGCGATTTTCTTGCAGACACACAACTGACAACCTGCTAAACTAGTCTAAATGTGCAGTAGAGACTTTTACTGGGACTATTACTGTGGCTGCTAATGCTGCTAATGCTCCCGGATGATGAAACTGGGGACAGTGAACGCAGCATTGTGGCTGTTGACTCAGTTGTCTGTTGTGCTCATACACTGCAGCTGGCGCACTAATCTTATCAGTTAATGGTTAATAATTGGTTAATGAGGGTCAGTTATCGGTTAAGAAAATTTTTCAAAATTCGCATCTTTACTTGAACTCAAGGATAACTGATTAGAATTTTGTTGTCAAAGGTTAAAATCTCTGTGACCTTGCATTTTTAGTTATGACTCAAGTTTTCATATGCTAATTATGACACTTTCACATGGCGATGTTGACATATTGGACAGACATGAACTGTAACTTGACAGGTTGGCGGAGACATACAACCATGTGGCAGTAATTCTAGTTAAAGAATTTACGATGTGCTGCGAGTGTGTTGCTAGAAACTCTCTACATTATGTTGTTGCAGTTTTAATTCATTCTCTGTAAAAGCAACGATTAGCCGAACTAAAGTAGGACTGTGACTGCGACTTAATGCAGATTCATTTTGATGCCACTAATTTCTGTAACACATTAACAAAACCTTTTAAAGATCCGACGAGCCACCATTGGGCTCAGCCACTATTCGATTCAATTTTTTGAGCTATAGTGAAGATGCTGGCATCATATGAAACTAGAAAACCTGAGGAATCCATTCGTGCCAACCATGTCATACTAACTTGTCACAAAGGAGGCTAAATAGCACTCCAAACTTGTGCTAAATTTTGGCGAGGAAAAACTAGCATGGCCATTTTTTAAGAGGTTGCTTGACCACTGATGTGAATGAAAATTGGTTCTGTGGGTGCCCACAAGTTTACCCTCTACAGTCATGCCCACTTTATGATAATCACATGCAGTTTGGGGCAAGTCATAGTCAAGTCAGCACACTGACACACTGACTGCTGTTGTTGCCTGTTGGGCTGCATTTTGCCATGTTATGATTTGAGCATATTGTGTATGCTAAATGCAGTAATTGTGAGGATATTTGTCATTGTTTTGTGTTAATTGATTTCCAGTAATAAATATATACATACATTTGCATAGAGCAGCATTTGTTCCCACTCCTATATTGATAAGAGTATTAAATACATATACGTAATTGATTGACAGCCCTAATCAGAAGTTTTCAATAAAACATCAGAAAACAGTGAAAAATGTTTGTTTCAGTTTTCTAGAGCTCAAGGGGACTTCATCACTGTCACTGTTGTTTTGTTCACCCAACAATCCAAATCCCTAAAGATACTGAAGTGATTATATTGTAAGATGCGGAAAAGCAGCAAATTCTCCCATTTGAGAAACTGTCAATCCTTTGGCACTTTTGCTTGAAAAATGAATGAAATAATTGATTATCAGAACAGTTGGAGATTGTTCTGTTGATCGACTTTTTCTGTCAGTGTGAGGCTGTGAAGGCAGCACACGCTCACATCTGCTCAGACCAGCACTCTAAATCTTTTTTCCCCCTTTGTCTGCATATTTCACATCTGTTTCTCATATCAACAGACCGGTCGTACCCCCGGCACCCACCAGCGTTCTCTCCTTTCCATATTCTTTATACCAAATTGGAAGTGGTTTCCAAAATCAATTTTAAATTAACTTGGAATACCCAGTTTTTTTTCCCCCTCTCTCACTTCCTCCTTTTTTGGTCTTGTTCACCGCCCTCCTGTCTATCTCTCTCTCTCTCTCTCTCTCTCTCTCTCTCTCTCTTCTATCTATCTATCTCTCTCCCTCTCTCCCCCTCTCTCTCTCTCTCTCTCTCTCTCCTGCCCTGAAGCAATGGATAGGAAGGCTGGTTGCGTCACAGTCCAGCCAAGATTGCCCGAGACAGCAGTCAGTACACTTGACTTTGTTAGAGCAGAAAGAGACCAGCTGCTGGTGAGTGGTGCTTTTCTTGCATAGCAGTATTGATCACCCTGAACTGAATAGTGTCAGGCTGTGTTTAGTTCTTCAGCGTTAAAAGGATTTAATGGTGTTTCTCTCCAACTTGAGTGTGTTGTGTTTCCTCAGCGATGACACCGTGACAGTGGCATGTGTCATTTGGGTGTCATGTAAATATTTGACTCTGCTTTGGGGGGGTTTGCAGTTAAATGTCTTTTAGCTGAAGTGGATGAAAAATTTTCTTTTGCTTTAAAATTATACCCAATACAGTCTATAAAGAAAATAAAAACTACTTTGTTGATGCCAGTAATTGTTGCAGTTTCAATTTCTACATGGATTCAGTTGGAAAAAAAACCCACACAACCATATCCAGCTGTCCATTAGGAAATGAGGAGGTAATATTTTTCGTGGGCAAACACTTGCTGCATGTTGAAACATACCTTTCACAGGAATGCATGATCTACTTCACAAGTTACAGTATTTCCTGGGAACATGTTTGTTCCTGAGTTTGTTGTTTTCCGTGGCGAATGCTCAAGCCCGGAGTGCCCATGCGTGTGCTGTCAGATGGACCTTTGGGCAGTGGCTGATTTCACCTTTTGATTGTTTGCGTAGCACTCTGCTGAATGTGATAATGGCAGGGAAGAGAAGATAACGCAGGTGGTGTCGGAGCACCATCGGCACTGTGATTCCCTGGAGAGCTGATGAATGTTTGGAATCAACACTCCTGGAATTTTCATATCTGTTAGCAGAAGAGGAAATGCAAATGATTGTTTTCCATTATGGACTTTGGAGGGGCTGCATTTCAGTATTAATATGAAACGGATGTCCGTATGTTAATCATAGGAAATGGCCCCATTTCTCCTAAATTTCTATAATGTGTAATCTGGGAAAAAACAGCCCTCATCCGTCATGTGTCACTGTGCAGAGGAGGATAGCGTTATGAAACGCAGTGTACAGTCACACAGTCTGTTGTCTATCTGGTGTCCAGATACTATCAAACAAGCAAATGAGTCACTCAGAATGATCTGGAGTCAGATGCACTGATATGATGTTGGACACACGAAGGTAACTGAAGAGATCTGGGATGTAAGATGTGACGAAAGAATCCTGAAAGAGAAGAAACGTGATCATACAAACTTTTTTTTTGAAGATGAAACAAAGAGGAATTATTGCCCAAACCGTTCAGTGCTCACGTCCTTCAGTTTACAGACCGACTTATGATTCAACATAGCGGACCTGTGCGCACAGTCTTGTATTACCACATTATGGTTCAGTTTTATCCTCAAATAAAATGCTTAAGGTAAACTGAAGTGTTGGCCGTTTGCGTAACCTCTTCCCAGACCAGTGATTGTCCAATCATGGCTTAGCAACTGTAACTACTGCACAGTTATTATTACTGATCCAGCTTCTATCCTGGATCAATCTGTGTTGAAGAGGTCCAGTTAGAGCGATACTTGGTATGTAAAGAGTTTGGACAGCTATCTCTTTTTTATTCCCTGTAAAACCCCAAAAACAACAGAACTGCAAAGAAATGGACCAAACAGTGTTATGTTAAAACTAGGACCGTCAAAGTTAACGCGCTAATAGTCATTTTAACATCGATAGTCTAACGCATTAACGCATAATTCAAGTTATATATATAATGCGCTGAGAGGGCATTGTTAGAAACTCTTTGTTGCGGTCTTTATTCGTTCTCTGTAAAAACGAGTTGCCAAACTTACAACTAGGGCTGTCAAAGCTAACCCGATAATAACGAGTTAATGCAGATTTGTTTTAACACCACTAATTTCTGTAACGCATTTACGCAAGTTGCAATTTTTAATTAACCTCTTAAAGATCCAATGGGCTGCCGTAGCGCCCGGCTGCTATTCGATCTTTAGAGCTAGTTAGCTAGCTAGAGTGAAGATACTGGCATCATATGAACTAGAAAACCTAAGGAATCCATTAGTACCAACCATGTACTAGCTTTTAATGAAGGAGCCTAGATAATGCTCCAAACATGCATTACATTTTGGTGAAGAAAAACTGTCATGGTCATTTTCAAAGGGGTCTCTTGACCTCTAACCTCAACATATGTGAATGAAAATGGTTTCCATGGATACCCACAAGTCTCCTCTTTACAGACAAGCCCAATTTATGATAATCACATGCAATTTGGAGCAAGTCATAGTCAAGTCAGCACACTGACACTGACAGCTGTTGTTGCTTGTTGGGCCTGTTATGATTTGAGCATATTTTTATGCTAAATGCAGTACCTGTGAGAGTATTAGTCATTGTTTTGTGTTGTTAATTGATTTCCAATTATACATATACACATTAATTTGCATTAAGCAGCATATTTGTCCACTACCATGTTGATATGAGTATTAAATATTCGATAAATCTCCCTTTATTTTACAGACAAAATGTGTGATTAATCACCATAACTATGGACCACCATACAATTAATCATGATTAAATATTTTAATCGATTGAGATGATACTGTGCTGTATTATGAGGGCTAACTAGCTCTACAGTACAATACAAACTTGGCTGTATAGCTTTAGCCTTATAGCATACATGAAGCCTTCAGTTACACAGTATATCGGGCCTGTTTGGAGGGTTCTCCTTTTAAAACAAGTTTGCTGAAAAACTTAAAAGCCCCATTGTTTCACAAAATACCGCTTATTTTGAGTGGTAAATCTGTCAATGTTGTCATTGTAAATGACATATACGCCATGTTAGAGATAGCAACAGCAAATAGTGAATGGTCAACCGTTGTAGTTTGTAGCTTTATTTCCAGGTCTAAGCAAAATTTGAGTTGTAGTAATGTAAGTTGTTATAATCTGAAATGTTCCTTTAAAGTATGAGTTACATACTGTACATGCACACATGCAGTATTCCTCAGAGAGTTTATACTGTATACACCTGCTGTCCTTTTTTTTTTTTTTCTACTTGTAGTTATGGGCTTTGAATGACCTCATCCCCCGTTAAACGCCCCTCCTCGTCTTACATTTCACGTCTCGTGAGTGAGTGAGTGAATACTCATCAGAATGAACTGCTGCGGGTCCTTTTGATGAACATGCGTAAAATGTGTTTGAGTAACACATGCACACATTTTGCTCTCTCCTGGGAGGATGACACACAACAAGTGCCTCCGTTTGAGTAAATCCATATGCCAGCGAAGGCGTCGGGACCGTACGGTACCAGAATGCGGGAGAGTCGGTTAATAGGGAACAGGCATGGAGTGAAACAGGCAGCCTTGTTGCATAACGGCCGCTGTAAAGAAAACAGGCTCTGGCTCTCCTCCGCCTCCTCGCCCGGCCGGAGACAGATGGCGGCAGAAGAAAGCGAGCGAGCGGCGGCTCTCTCCCGTGCCACTCCTCAACAGATGCACCGTTTATTTATTGAAAAATAAATCAGAGTCAGGGCCAGGCCTGCCCCGGCTGCCCCTTTGATCTCCTGCAGCATACTGGCCGCTGTTTTCAATCCCACCTACTGGGCCACAGCTAATGGCAACTCTGTGTAATGTTTAGGAAAGCAGGCCCTCTCCAGCTCACACAGGGAGGCCCTATGGGGTCGCGTGCTCTGCTCCCAAGAGGACAATGAAAATCGGTTCTTACGAAAAAGGTAGCAAAAAAGTAACATGAAGCAGAGTTTGACCCGACTCGCTCTCTGTCAGCTTGATGAAAAGCACGCTCACTTTGCAGATATTTAACTTTTTCTTCGACGATGAATCACGCTTAATGCAGCAGCAGATGTTGGATTATTTGTTGCAGTTAAATACTAATCAATGTCTTGACAGCACAGTTGTATGCAGGAAGGTGATTGGCTGGAGAGAAAGTTACTGCCAGCGTCTGATAGGTGGCTTGAGAAAGGTGTGTAGTTGGAAAATTTCAGTATAAAACTGATATAATCTGGGAAAGAAGAAGATATTCCTTTATTAGTCCCACAGTGGGGAAATTCAATTTTACACTCTGTTGTTCACACAGTACATATACATGCGTCAATGGAGAGATGTCAGAGTGAGGGGGCTGCTCCTGACAAGCGCCCAGAGCAGTTGGGGGTTCGGTGCCTTGCTCAGGGGCACCTCGGCACTGGCACCTCTCCAGCAACCAGTTGGTCTTGGTCCATGGGGGACTTGAACCGGCGTCCTCCGCATCCTAACCCAAGTCCTTATGTACTGAGCTACTGCCGCCCCTAAAAAGCAGTATATGTCAGAGGTGGGATTCGAACCCACGCCTCCAGGGGAGACTGTGAAAGCTGTTGACTTTTCCTTTTCTTAAAGGCTACTTAACAGCTAAGTGCTATTATTTTTTTTTAAACTCATTTGACTGCAATTTAATAACCTGAAACAGCTTCATCTAACAACATCAACATGCTGCAACCACTAAGCTAATGGATAGTTTTATTTGATTTAGCAAATTGAAAATAAAAAAAACACCAAATATTTGTAGGTTGTAGCTCCTCTGATATTGGCATTTGGACATTGTATTTGTTCCATATAATTATAAAATATTATAAATAGCGCTGTCAAAGTAAACATGGTAATAACGTGTTAACGCTAATTTGAACGCCACAAATTTCTTTAACACAGCTTTCAATTTTTAGTTTGTTGGGCTCAGTTTTAAAGCTAAACTGAAGTTAGACTGAAGATATGAAACTAACTTAAGGACTCCATTGGTACCAACCATGTCATACTAGCTTGTTGAAAAGGAGGTTAAATAATGCTTCGAACTTGCGCTAAATGTTGGAGAGGAAAAACTGGTATGGCATGTTCAAATGGGTCCCCTTGACCTCGGACCTCAAGATATGTGAATGTAAATGGGTTCTGTGGGCACCCATGAGTCTCCTCTTTACAGTCATGCCCACTTTATGATAATCACATGCAGTTTGGAGCAAGTCATAGTCAAGTCAGCACACTGACACACTGACAGCTGTTGTTGCCTGTTGGGCTGCAGTTTGCCATGTTATAATTTCAGCATATGTTCCTTATGCTAAATACAGTACCTGTGAGGGTTTCTGGACAATATTTGTCATTGTTTTGTGTTGTTAATTGATTTCCAAAAATAAATATATTCATACATTTGCATGAAGCAGCGTATGACAAATCTCCCTTTGGTACCAGTGTTTGTGTAGTTTCTGCACTCTGTACTGTATTGATGCATGTACAGGTCAGAGGTCAGTACATTAGTCTGTTTGTCTGTGAATATGAGACAGTGGTTGTCTTTCTTTCAGTCGTAGACTATGAACCACTGATGATGTGTGCTTGTGTCTGACTTCTGGGTTATCTTTGATTAGTTTGATGTTGTAGCGAGGTATGAGTTGGTCTGACCAAAGTCTGTCTGGATGTTTGACTGACTTCACTGCAGTCTGATTATTTGAACAAGACTGTGCATGACTCTGCCTCGTCTGGCGCTAACCAATCATTTGCATGCGTAGGTGTGTTTATTGGGACGCATTTTGGTGTGTTTTTTTTTCTGTGAGAAGGAGAAAAATAAAAAAGGCCATGGCAGTATTTTGAATGAAAGGACAACTTTGGAAGAGGTTTCAGCTGCCATGAGCCAACTCCTCCAGCCTCCCTTATGACTGATGAGGAGCTGCGTTAAAGCTAACATAACGTACTGCTGAGGAGGATCTCGACCAGTTGCCAAATCAGTGATGACTTTCGTGTTAGGACAGGACCTTTAAAGCAGACTTTTCTGTGGGAGTGGAGTGATGGTACACATTAAAGTTGGCCCGTGTAATTAAACACAGTGTACCTGGATGTCACCCGCAGTCTCAACAAAGACCGAAGTGCAATGAGACCTTTCAGTGCCGGACAGACGGTTGGCCCAAACAATACGGTTCGAGCCTTACTTAACCAAACAGTGTTCTCCATTGTCCCCAATATGAGGCATTAAGCATGCTGTTGTGTTTTGTGTTGATTCAGGTTTGCTTTGATTTCATGTTTTCTATAGAGAGAGTGTGAGAGTGGAGGTGGATGATGGCTAGAACAATGACAGGGAATTGAGTTTGCTCTATGGGTGTTGGCACCACTATGACAAACAGCTGTGTGTGTGTGTCATAGAGCAATACATGTGTGGGAACTCCTGTTTTCATAATATGTGTAAGAGATAAGATTGTTTTTAATAGTATTTGTAGTATTTACAGTATGTTTTTCTGTTAGATGCGGTAATGCAATAATTTTACATGATGTACGTTAACCCCTTCCTCCTGAACCCAGTCCTACACACACACACACACACACACAATATACACACACACACACACACACACACACACACACACACACACACACACACACACACACACACACACCGACAATGAACACAACACAATAAAGGCTTTATTAAAAGCTTGAGCTGGACGTATTTCGTCTCTTGGCCAGCTCCACCTGTTAATTCTTGTTGTTAACTCACCTATCATTATTAACATCTGGTTGGCTAGTCATGGTCTTGTGTTCACATTAATTTATCCACTTATAGGGTTGGTTTCCAATAGCCAGTCCTTGATCCATAACCAGATTTGTTAAGCTCCTCCACCCACAAGTCTCATATTGATTTTTTTGCCGCTCCTCGCTCTTTTTTTTATTAGCCAAGCACAATGTAAAAATCATAGCCTCTCATTATTAGCACATGCTAAGTGTTGCTTTCACTGATAGACATCACCAACAGCACCTGGTGTCTGTACTGGGTCTAGCTGGGCCAGTGGTTCCTAAGATAAGATAAGATAAGATATTCCTTTATTTGTCCCACAGTGGAGAAATTTACATGTTACAGCAGCAAAGTGGATAGTGCAGTAAAGAAGAAGCATAGATTTTAAAAGAGTATTAATACAAATAAATAAAACAATATATACATAATAGAGAAGTAAAGCTAAAAATATGTCCAGCATATTAAAAAATATTATTGTCCAGTTGCTATAATTGCACAGATGATATGATTGCACATATAACATACATCCTATAGAAAAGCTTAGGAAGCGACTACTGAGTTTAAAAAAAACAAACTTCCCAAATGTAAATTTAAATGTATTATGAATGAAGCTTTACTTTATTCAGTACAGTCCTACTTCCAGTAAAGCATAAATCTCACCTTCGTTATACGGGAACCGTCTGGGACCGTCTCTGACACAGAGTCCCAAAGGGGCTACTACACTAGGCCGAAGTTTGTGAGTGAAAAGAAACCACTGACAGTGAGTGAACAGTGTGTTTTTATTTTAGGTTGATAAACCAACAGTGGTTGCTTTTTCCTACAGAAATAATCTGGCTGACTGCATCATGTCAGTATCAGGAGAATCATATATCATTATTTTAAGCTTATCAACTCAGCAGTCCTGCACCAGCACCTCCAGGATTATAGCGAGAAAAATGAGGTGTAAAAGTCAGTAGGATACAGCTGTTATTTCAATGTGTGTCCCAATACATATAATCAGTTTTCCACATGTGCTGCTCATCTCATTTTCAGGTTGTTAAAATCACTAAAACCTGTTGTGTTTATGGCTTCTCGGCCAACAAATGGCAACACAGATCTGAATTGAATATTTCAGTTTTATTTACTGACAGATGTTGAAAACTAATTCGAATTGATAACGGAGTGGGGCTGCACCTGGCAATTATTTTCACTGTTGATTAAGCTGATGATTTTTTTTTTTTGATCAACTGATTAGTTGTTTGGTCCGTAAAATGCGGGAAAATGGTGAAAAAATGTTGATCTGTGTTTCCCAAAGCCCAAGATGATGTTCTGAAGTCTTGTTTTGTCTGCAAGTCAAAGACATTCACCTGTAATAGAGGAGTAGAGCAACCAGAAAATAATCATATTTGAGCAGCTGGAAATCAGAGAATTTTAAGTTTTTTTTCTTAAAAAAGGTACTCAAACCGATAAATTGATCATCAAAATAGTTGGTGATAAATTTAACGGTTGACAGCTAATTGATAAATCATTGCATCTCTGCAAGGGATTCATATTTGATAAAATCCTATTGAGCTACAACTCTGTCAAGCTTTACACAACAAACAAGGAAAGCGTATTATCTCTGAGTCTACACCGTGACACTTCGCTGTGAGATAAACTATAGCCTACGGCTCACCTACCCTCTTCTTGCTCTTCAAAAGCACACGTGCACACGGTGATGCATGCTATTGCATAAGTGCTAGGTGTGTTCTGGCAGTACAAGTTGTTCCGTGGGGTGGAGGGCAGCAATCAGTGTTGTTTTGGAGATGCAAAGCAACCTTGTGATGGATGAAGTCTATATCACATTGAGTCAGATTTGTAATCTGGATTTTAATTTATCTGCAGCCTTTCCCTCAAAGTGTCATATAATTCCACACACCAAGGTTGATGACCCACAGATTTTCCAGCTTCCAGTGGGGACGTGCCAAAGCGTTCAAACCTATTAAAAATTGTCCCTGTAGACAGAATCGTGATGTTGGTGAGGATGTCGCAGCCAAAGTGAGCTGCTAGGCTGTTGCTCGTTTGAGACATCTGAATCTGAAGTTAATATAACAATTCCCCAGTTTAAAGCGATGGTAGGCAGAAAGGTTTTGGCATCATTGGGCAAATATTTTATAATTACCTTTCAGCGTATTGTAATTCACCTCCTCGTGGCTCTGGTTTCAGGCTTTAAAAAAATCTAGCCTGTGACATGTCATGTCAGAGAGAGAGCGTTCCTATTGGCTGGTCATTCACAGGAAGCTGTCATCACAATCATTATCATTCGCAAACTCAAATGGTCAAACTAGGCAGCATTCATCAAATATGAATCAATATTCTATCGCTCTAATGTGTATTTCTTGTGTAAAATGTTGTAAACTGTTCAGCTGTAAAATGAGAGTTTGCTCAGGCTGGTGGGCGGTGCTTGGTATTTTCTCAACTGATGTTAACATAGTGGCCAGGTCACAAATTTTCTCATTTTACAGCTAAACAGTAACTACATGATGTGTCTGAAAACATTTTGTGTAAGAAATAGACATTACAGTAACAGAATATTGATTCATATTTCACCAGCGCTGCCTAGTTTGAATCAGAGACAACAGGCTCCAGCTTGGCTCTGATTGGTTGTTTTCCTCCAGTCTGTGAAGTCTTGCAGATGCCATTAGGAGCACCGGAGGACACTGGAGGACACATGGAGGACACGATTGTTTTCCGATTACCTGTCTCATGATCTACTGTCAGGATGTAGGGACCGTTTTATAAAATAACTTTTTAAAATCATCTTTGCTCCAATCTTACCTACTGCTGCTTTAATGTCTTTTGCATCAGCCATGTGAAGTTACTGTTTTAACATGTGTTGCCTTGAATATGTTCCATGCCAGCATTGGAAGGATTAAGTGTTAAGGTAATAATCCTAATTCACCTCAGAAGACTCCAGTCATCTTCTTCCAAACAAGAACAGCTTTATTACAGCTGAGAGGCTGGTGTGCTGTTCATGGATGACACAGCTTTGGAGCGGGCATGCCTGCGTTTGTAAGTCTGTGTGTGTGCGAGCGTTGACGTGTTTGGAGGATGTGTGGCAACAAGGGTGTATAAGCAGGTGCCACGTGGCGTTGGAAGTGCTAAGCCAAGACGAAGGGCCGCCGTGGGGCCGCCGTGTGTTCTCAGCTGTTGGGGAGGGGGACGCAGGTGGGGCTGTGTGTCTTGTGTGTGCATGCAGTGTTTTAGCTACAGTCACACTCATGCTCCCCACTAATCCGGTCAGATCTGAGAGCAGGCATGCAGGGAGCGACACAAGCACGACACACACTCACATGACACATTTGTCTCACACACATTCATACACTCGCAGTACGAGGCACGCATGGCCTCCTGTCAGCTGTCCCAGACGGTCACATTCTCTTACAGTCAGCTTCACTTACACACTCCACCTCCTCTCCGTCTTTGTTGTGTTGGGAAAATGGACTCCAGATCCAGAAACAGGTCAGGTCGTCCTCATACCCAAGTATCAATCATCCCTCTCATTGTTGGAATGTTGAGTATTGCAAAAATCCCTGTTGCACATATCCCAAGCTGAAGCAGTTATTTTAGGTTTATATCTTCAGGTATCTGTCATGAATGTAAGATTACATGCTCCTTTTCCCGCTTTCTGAGCCTTTTTGTAATCGTGTGATGCACTTGTTTGTCTTGGCGAAAGCGTTAGATATTTTCAGCTGCTTTAGTTGCAGAAGGAATGTGAACGCCCCGACTTGATAGTGAGGAAGAAGGCCTACCTATCTGCACTTTTTGTCTAAATATGGCATCTGATTTGCTCGTATTTCTCTGGCCCGGCCATCTGTCTCTGCACCTCCTGGAGAACATACCACCTCCTTGCGATGGGCCATTTGACTTTGCTGCACGAAAATGTGCGTGCATGCGTTGACGTCGACTTCAGAGGGGTGTAAGTAGGTGATGTTGTAACAGATTTCTGTGACTTGTTTACTTCTACCATGAAGCTGTCTGTTTGGCAGCGTGGTCGTCAAGCCCTGGGTCGAGGTCAGTGACTCAGGCAGAGGCAGAACACTTTACTCCTACCTGCAACATTTCGAACGTCATCAGCTACAACGATTGAGAAATTACCTGAATTCTCACACCATTCCTATTATCCTCCTTTACCACTGCACAATTAGCACAAGTCTGAACAGGACCTGCTTGTTTAAAAAAACACCCCACTTGTTCCAGACTGAAATATCTCAACAACTATGAGATGGATTACCATGCAATTTTTTTGCATATACATTCATGGCCGCCAGAGTATAAATCTTAAATGTTTGTTGATAGCCTGACTTTTACCCCAGTGCCATTGTCTATTACTCTCAGAACCCATTGGCTATCAGTGATGACAATTTAGCCTCTCGGGGCAAGGGGCTATATTTCTGGGGTACTGGTTTAGCCAGAGATATCCGAGCGTATTCTTCCTTTTCCGTGCTCTGCTCATCGTTTATGATTAGCAACTTGAGATGGGAGATGGAGTTGGAGTTGAGAGACGACATGTATGGCCAATCGTCAGACGTTAGCCAGTCTGAGACTGCATTTTGGCCATAATGTTCTGCCTCTTTTGCTCACCACATGGACTGTTTTCTGAATTGTCTGAATTCAACCAAAGCCTGCTCGGACGTGATTGGTCCATACTGCTCGGACTACAAACGGACACTTCAGATACTAAAAACTTGTCCTGTTTCCTATAGAGATCACATTATCATTAAATTTGTCCAATGTTTTAATAAGAAATACCTGCAGAGTTCATGCAATTCCCATCAGCCTCTGCTGTACATTGTGGTTTGTGCTAACTGGCAATATTATTAGCTCTTATTGAGCTAACATGCAAATTTAAAACATGGTAAATATTAAACCCAAGCCCCCCAGGAAGTGCGCTGGGCTTTGAAGAAAATTTTCATTGTGGCCAATCAGTGGCACTACAACTTTCATGTCCGTCACATGATGCCACTGGGCCCAAAAAGACTTTTTCCTATAGCTTTACATTGGGGAAAAAACATCTGTAACTCATCTATTTCCCTTCCTCCATTCATGTGAATGAGCCCCAGTCTGAGGCTGAACCGAGAGCTGGGTGGCGGAGTTAAAGGAAAAGCTATTGCACCCACTGTATGGGAAGGAAGGTCAGGTTACTATCACTCAGCTGTCAAGCCATTTGGGCTTCATGCGCCACTGAGCAACTCTCATAGGAATGGATGGGAGCCCGCCTCTAATGCTGTATCCAGTCCTCTTTATACATCCATGATTGTACCTGAGCATGTTAGTATGTGACACTAGCATTTAGCTCAGCTAATTTAGCTCCCAAAGTACAGTCTGTCTACAGCCACAGAGCCGCTAGCATGGCTGTAGACTTTCTTTTGTTAAGGATGGTAATTAAAGGATTTATTACAACTTCATAGATTATATCCTATCATCCTATCCTATCAGTAATAACATTTGAATGGGATGACTGCTGGTATTTCTTGCCATGTTTCACTTTGTTGTAGTGGTTACTCTGTGTTCCCAGATGTCAATAATTACTTCAATAAGTACAACATTTACTGTAATGGTTAGAAATAAGACCCAAGTAATGAACTGGAATTATCCATGAATGCAGTTGTATGTACTGGAGGAGAGCATGTCACGTTCACCAGTCAACAAGGCCATTCTCTGAGCCTCTCTGCCTCCCGTCTCTTTCTATTTTAAACCTCTCTCTGGTTGGGGGCTCTGCCTGGGTATAGTGACCCTGGGTGCATGAGAGGAAGGGAGGAGTCTGCACTGGTGGTGGCAGAGGACAGAGAAGAAAGGGAAAGAGGGGGAAAAGAGGAGAAGACCCTGGCTCGCGGAGCTCATAGCGAGAGGCTGTTTAATCTCCGCAGGGCTGTCAGACGGCTTTGACAGAGCACAGGCACCAATTAGGATGCAAGATTAGGGGGGCTTTGTACTTCTGAAAACCTTCTGGACGGATCGTTTTTTTCCCTTCCTTCCTGCCTTGGGTTTATATCTTTACTGGGACTCCTCACCCTCCCATAACCTTATCGCCCCCCTCTTTCTGTCCTCCTCCATCCCCAGCGACCTGCTCCTTAACGTCTGCGATTATACCTGGCTAGACATTGAGAGGAGTGGATTAATAAGGCAGCTAGTCAGTGTGGCTTGGCTGGGGAACGTTGCAGTGTGAATTAGCGAGCCAACGTGGTGGCGAGTTGGATGTTTATCAGGCTCCTGAGTGCCTGCTGGTGTGGATATGGAGCCAAATTGCGGGAGTGGGGGAGACTCCTGCTCCAATCTGCAGAATATGACGGTAGAGTACCAGGAGACGGGACAGAGAAAGTCATTTGTATTAAAATCTGAGGCAATTGATTGCACATACACTTTATGTAAAGCTGGAGCATATGGCAGTGCTTATGCATGTGTTTTGTTATATCAGACATGCTTTTATAATAGTGTTTTGCAGGGGATGGTGTCTGCCTCTTGCACATCTATAGTTGTTGTGTTTACATGAAAGCTAGACTCCCTAGCTTTCGCTCAAACCCCTGTTGAGGGCATGCACAGACACACTGCTCCTCCTGACTACATGGAAACAATGACAGGAAGTACATTAGCTGGACCTCCATTGTATCTCCCCATACATCCTCACTTCCTGAGCTGGGCGTGGGTGACGGCGACGCAGGGTGGAGTGAAGAGATGGAGACTGGTGCTCCGGAGGTGAGGGAGAAGAGCTGCAGGTAGGGTTGGGGGGTGTCGGATCCGTCTGGGCCGAGACAGAGATCCTTAATCCTCCAGCCTTCTGCCGCCCGTTGCCTGGGCTCGGGAGCTTTTGGAGCTCTGCGGCCTGGAAGTCTCCCAGTTTACTGACCTGTGGTCGGTTTTATTGTTTCACCCCTCGGGATACGGTTTTGGATTATGTAAGGTTAGCTGGTCCCAGATCAGCACATGAGGTGAAAAGCTAACTTTAAGTCAATTAGTTGTCATCCCACAGAGGGGGACAGATGGTGGGAAGGAGGGAGTCACCAGACCTCAGGAATGCCCGTGGCAGCCTCTGTGGTCATTTAACTGTGGCAAAAACAAAACTCAGGCAGGGAGCTGTTTATTTTAAATGCGTCTGTCTGTTTAACCATTTTTGCTTTGGCCCAGTCTCATAAAATGTTTTTGTATTTTAACACAGGGACCTTGAGTGCTTACTTTCTCTTGTCCTTTCCCCCCTCTGTTTCTGCTTTTAGGTTTGCCACCACCCAGACTGCCAAGACCTGAATAACAAAAGCCCCCTTCACCTGTGTGAGTCATGTGACTCACGCAGCCATTCAGAGAACACGGACAACATGCACTTTGACCGGCACCCCCGATTTGACTTACAGCCTCAAGGTAGACTCGCATTGTTTCTTTATTTGGTAATCCCCCTCTTACAGTGATGTCATACCCATTGCCTCATCACAGGATCTCACTGTGTAAATGTCACAGACACTGATTTTTTACTCTTTTCTAAATAAGGAAAAACTATTTTCAGTTTGTTTGTTGTTGAGTTTTATGATTTGTCTAATTTTCAATGTATGTCTGAAAAATCTACAAGAATAGTTAAACTCCCATTGTGACTGTTATGAAAGGGTTGGTTCATCCAAGTAATGCTAAACTTATTTTCTCACGTACCTCTAGTCCTAAATAGTTACTCTTTACTTTCACTTCATTCATTCAACCTAACATTGTGTTCATGTTTGCCAATTTCTTGTATCAGTAGCAGGTCACATCCAAAACTGCTGATGTCATATTTAGTCGACATGGAGCTTGAAATGGTTGTGAGTAGGTTTGAGCCTAGGATTGGGCAACATGACAATATCAGTATATTGTCAAAACAATGTAAAAAATTCTATCGTATATATTGGGCCTGTTTATTTGCTTTTTCTATAATTTCACTTCAAACTTTTTTGTTCATTTTGCACTCACATTCTTAAACTGAGAAAATACACAGTACTTTTCATTTGTCAAGTATTAAATTCATATAGGACTATACAAAATAGGCTTTAGCATGTGGTTATTTCATCAGGACTATTTATTTATTGAATTACCACTAAACATGCTATATCATGATCTATATCGTCAACAAGGTATGAAATGACCTACTTTTTATTGTGATAGAAGACTTTGGTCTGTTCAAACATTTTCAAACTGTTTTGACATTAAGCCAAACACTGGACCACCACTAGGTGTCGCATTTGACTCTGCAGCCCTTTCCAAGTGGAACATAATGAGCCTGAGAGAGCCCATAAATGAGAGTGTAGCTGCTCCTGTCCACTTAATGGCAGTAATGCAGCTCTAAGTTAAATAAACACTAAATACGAAATAGCAGAAAGTGAAGTAGCACCACGTTACATGTTGCCCTGTCTGTGTTTTATGGCGCTTCTCTTTTGTTGGCTTGACATCTAAAATGTTGCCATATTGGTGCAGTTTTAGTTGTCTTTGAGACTAACTCTGCCATGTCTTATCACCCTAAAACTACAGGAACATGCGCCTCTTCCCTCTACTGAAATTTGATCTCCCTTCTGCTGCCGACCTCGGCTCGGCAGAAAATTGTGCATGACCTGTCAGACACCAGTGGCTTTGTTAGTCTGTTTATAGGCAAACATAATACCATACAAGTTGGATTAAGCGCTGTGACATCGTCGGCACAGGTTGCTGTTGTTGCTTGCTTTTTTTTAATTTGCCAGAACATGACTTAATGGCAAATATGGGTTCAGCCAGTTTGCATGAAATCAAACAGGTTTAAGCTTGTGGAACGGACCGGACCAGACCAGCAAAATGAGAAATTGACTCAACACTAGTTGCTTGGAGCAATTAACTTCGCATTTTTCAACCTGTGCAGCTGTGTTGATCTCATCCACATCATTTGGTTGGATGTTTTTTGTCACTTTTTAATGGATGTAGCAGGAAGATGATGCTGTCATTCTGTCGTACTTTCATTGGAAGTACGTTCGGCCGCTCCACATGAAAACTGTCCAGAGCAGGTGGTTTCAAAGACACTGTGGTCCACAGGCTACATTTTGAGCTGTCTTTAAGCCTAAATTTTTATCTACATTTTTTAAATAAAATATCATTTTAAGTTTGCCAAATTAGCTATGATCAGTTCCTATTTAAGATAAGATAAGATAAGATAAGATAAGATATTCCTTTATTAGTCCCACAGTGGGGAAATTTACACGTTACAGCAGCAATACAAATAAAAATAAATTAGTATATACATAATAGAAAATAGAAAAAAGTAAAGACAGAAAAAATGTGTCCATCATATCAATGATATAATTGTACATAAAGTCCTTATTGCACGTATGTCCGGTGAGTTTGTTGTGAATGTGAATGTGTATGTGGTTTACTGGGAGCAGTGCTGGTTGTGGAGTCTAACAGCTGCAGGCAGGAAGGACCTTCTGTAATTTGCAGTGCACCCATGGCTGTACAGACAAGTACCACTGGATTTCTCTGATTCTGAAGAAAACTTAAAAACTCAGGCCAATTCTGGACTTACAATGGGTGTCTTTTTTCTATGCTGACTTATGAACGTTTATTTGTGATGGACAACACAGATATTAAAATATTAAACCTCTGATCCAGATGATTTTGGAAGAAATGGTAATGTTTTATGTGTTTTAGTTCTAGTGATTGGGATTTGTTTGTGGCGTTCACATATGTGGATGCCACAAACAAATCCCAATCCCCCCCACTGAGACAAACACATCAAAACCTGGACAAATTGAAGAAAAACTATCTGCATGTCTAGATACCACCAGAGGCTGGGGAGAAAACGTGCTTCTTATTAATTTGGATGAACCGACCCTTTAAGGCTTGATATTAAAGGTTTCCATAGTTGTGATCCAACAGAAGGAATGACTGCTGTGTTTTCTTGACCGTTAGCCTCCATCCTGGCTCGGAACGTGTCCACGCGCTCCTGTCCCCCGCGCACCAGCCCCCCCTCCGACCTGGAGGAAGAGGATGAGGGGAGCAATGACCGCGGGTCGGTAACCCTTCCTTTATGTCATGCTAGTATTCATTTATTTTCTGCTTGTCTTTTCACACTGGAGGATAAATTACAGCCATTAAACTTGTCTCCTGACAGTTTGATCACTTCTTTTTTAAGTCTCACATTAAGCAGTTTCTCATATGTTGGGTGTTATGTAAGGTTTGATGATGTGTGTGTTACTGTTTTGCAGAGAGCGCAAAACAGGGGGGATGAAGTTGGTGAAAAAGAAGACAAGGAGACGACACACTGACGTAAGTTATACAGACACAAGGGTGCAACATAGTAAGTCGCCTCATGAAACCACAGCTTCATTTCCATTCCTGGAAGGGGTCTACAGCTTCATCTTCTTTGGTTTTTCACAAATGGTGTACGATATAAACAGGGAGTTGTGCAATAGGAAAGCAGCCAGCATTATTCTCTGCAGCATTGCTATAACTTAATGGTATCTCCCAGGCTGCCCTCTGCCTGAGTCAGGCAGTGGAGTGAGAAGGAGCCCCCCTGTGGATCTGCTGAGAGCACACATACAGCACGAGCCCGGGGCAGCCCGGCAGAGCTGCAGCCACACCTGTGTAAACTAACAGTGTGTCTGTTCCCCCTGCAGGACCCCAGCAAGGAGTGCTTCAGCCTCAAGTTTGATCTCAACGTGGACATAAACACAGAAATTGTACCTGCGATGAAAAAGAAAACCCTGAGGTAAGAGGGGAGGTGGAGGAGGAGGAGTGGCCACGTGGAATATTTTGCACATGCTTGATGTGAACCATAATTAACTTCTTTTTTCCTCTGTGTTACCAGAGAGGTTCTAGGTCCAGTGTTTGAGAGGAACGGCATTGAGCTGTCCCGGGTCGACTTGTTCCTGGATCAGTCCAACACGCCGCTGTCCCTCAACTTCGAGGCCTACCGTTTTGGAGGACACTACCTCAAAGTCAAAGGTGAAAACACACCACATACACAAATTTCAGCAGAGAATCAGCCCCCACCTTGTAATAATAAGATAAGATGAACCTTTATTAATCCCCGGAGGGAAATTCGGGATGCCCTTTCTTCTATCTTAAAACCCACCTGGCTTTTTCACTTGAACTGTAACAACTGCATCCTATTTTAACTCACTGCGGAGCTGTGCTCTGTTACTTATTGTATTGATGATTTCATTGATGATTTATTGCTGGTGTTTTGCTGCTGATCTTTTGTGATGTCAAGTGATCTTGAGTGCCATGAAAGGTGCCATTAAATAAAATGTGTTATTATTCATTGGGGGATATGTGTTAAGGATCTGTGACCTTTTAGGCATTTAGATAGCATTTTTCCACATTTTGCTTAATGGGTAACTTTGGTATTTTCAACCTGGACCCTATTTTGACATGTTTTTGTGTCTAAATGTCTAATGGAGACAACAGTTTTTGAAATTATTTGAAATAATTTTTTTCTGAAAGCTCGCCTACTGCAGCTTTGAGGCCTGCACTGAAATTGTGCGAAAATGGCAAAATGTGGAAATGAGTTTGGTTTTATCTTGATGTAATGAATGCAGTCAGGAATCAATCAGTGACACATAATAGTTTAAATACAGGCTGTGTTTTGTCGGTGAGAGGTTTTGGTACCTTTTCGGTGCATACTGGGAATGTTCACCAGCTGTCAGCAGAGTTTTTTTTTGAAAGTGACTTAACAACACTGCTGGTAGCAGATGAGTCATGTTGGCATTTTCCAACTTATTTCTAATTCTTTCATAATTTTTATCGTGAAAGGACTGTGGGCAAACAATCACACCATAAACTGGTAAAATAAATCACAATAGCATTAATATAAAGCGCTGATGTTTCAGTTTGTTCATAGAAAGTTGGTAGCCTTTCAGCCTTGTACTTTGGTGTATTTTAGACGTCACAGTTCTTATCTGTGAGCTTTTTAACAATGACTGAGCAGAACAGATGTCTGACATCAGTTTCCTCTCACACCCATGTTTCTGACTAGGAGAGAAAAGGAGTGGACTCTACGTCCTTAGAAGTGATCAGAACTACATGGAAATTATTGTATGTCACTTCTCTGCTCAATCTTTTTCCAGAAGTGTGATTAAGATTCCCATGAATCTCAATAATGCTATAGCAGCATGATGACTCTGCCAGCTTTCTTTCCCATGATGCCTCTGTGGAAACTGGGAATGGTGCCTCTGTTCTGCGATCACTGCTGTTACACTTGCTGCAGTTTCTGGATCAAAGGCCCATTTAAGCCACCCATAAAAGAGCTCCTATGCCATGACTAATTGCTATTCTTTTGAAATTGTCACCCTCCCAACGCGCCACTCTTGACCGCTGTCTGGAGTTACATGCAGCCTGAAACACAGAGGTCAAGGGCAAACAGTCCACAGCTGTTTATATTCACATGGTTTTCATGGAGACGATGACTGAGAATCTAACAGAATTTAACACTTTGAATCAAGTCTCCATTTAAAATGTTAACGCTGCCTATAATCACTATATTTATATGAACAGCTGATGACATGCTACTTGTATTTGAAAGGTGTCGCTCGTTGTGATGAAGCCACAGCGAATTATCACCTGCCTCTGCAGATCCCTTCCGCTACATGAAGCGGTTCATCCTCTTTCAGCTCGTTAAGTTTTCATTCACTCTTACCATTCTCATAGCGTTGCTTTCAGGGAAAAAGCTCTAAAAATGACTGTACACTACTTGGCTAGCAGCAAACAGCAGACAAGTTAGTGACAAGCTAATAAACACAGTGGAGCATTTAGCAGCTAAAGATACTTGGTGGAGACCAAAACCAGAGCTAAAACAGACTGAATATTGGACTTAAATTTCATCTGGTAGCCAGAAACATGGCTCAGAATGACTTATAATGTTCATCTATATCTGCTGGATGTGTAAATAGTGGGGCTGTCAAAGTTAACGCAATAATGTGTTAACACAAAATTGTTTCAACGTCACTAATTTCTTTAATGCATGAATGCCATTGATCTTTAGTTGTAGCAGGCTCAATTTTAAAGCTAGACTGAAGATCGTGGCATCATATGAAACTAGAGACCTAGCTAGCTAGGAACCTAAGGAATCAATTGGTACCAACTATTCTGTACTTAATTTTGGTGAGGAAACGCTTACATGGCCATTTTCAAAGGGATCTCTTAATGTCTGGCCTCGATATGTGAATGTAAATGGTTTCTATGGGTGCCCACGAGTCTCCCCTTTACAGACATGCCCACTTTATGATAATCACATTGTTGCTTGTTGGGCTTGCCATGTTATGTTTTGAGCATATTTTTATGCTAAATGCAGTACCTGTGAAGGTTGCTGGACAATGTTTGTCATTATTTTGTGCTGTTAATTGATTTTGAGAAATTAATATATACAGACTTTTGCATAAAGCAACATATTTGCCCACTAATTAATGAATTAATGAATGAATTACACATTAATGAAAATCCAAATTGGTCCTGTTTTTGTTAGTATAATCCCTTCTATGATATTTACAAGAGCCTGTTAAAGGATCTGACTTTGAGGAAAAAACAACAAGCCCAGTATTTTGGGTGTGGTGCTCAGTTCAATATGACTCAAAATAAAAAGAGAAAAACCTTGAAAAGAAAGCACTTGATTTTCTGGACATGTTGACCATGGTGATAAATGATACAGATACAAATAAATGATGATCTGTTTGTTTTGTTGCTCAATCTCCTTGTCTTTTTCTTCATTTAGCACGGCTAGGTGATGAGCTGAAGGTGGAGCAGGGTGTGAAGGACCTGCGGTCGCTCAGTCTGCCCAACATGAAGCCCTCTGGAGGTCAGAGCCCCTACATCCTCAACCCAGGCAGTGAGAGGGTGGAGCATGGATCTCTGGGACGCCGAGAAAGCGTGGATCTGTTGGTGAGTTGCATCTGGCCAAACATGACAGTAGTATACATTCAATGTGACGCTCCAGCTCATAACTGTCTCTCAGGCTCATCAAACGCCCCCTTTAAAACCACACACAAACACACCCACTGACTGTCACTACTTTGCCACACCCTTTACTATTTTCCATAACTTCATCTCCTTTTCATTCAGTCCCATTATGCTTTGGGCCAGTGTCTCATGGTAATCCCACCATGACCTCACCATATTAGCTTTCTCTGCCTAGCAGGACCCTGGGAATGTATTTTTGGATTTCCACTTAAGTCTACTGCCAGCTGTTTGTGTCTTTTGTGTGCACACTTGTGTATATGCACGCCAGCCTGCTCATCATATTATGATGAGTTAACTCAAGAACACTCTGTGCCACTTCAGCACTTCCTGCAGCTACAGGAAGTGGTTGTTTTGTTACTGATGAGGGACGCTGAGAGGCTGACTGAAGCCTGCAGGATCCTGATCGTGGAGCATGGAAACAGGGCAGACAGTCATCAAGTTCATGTTGTGGCACATGACGGCTCTCTGATATGGGCCCGTTGTTGTTGGCTCTTAAAGGGCAGATCCATCAGTGTGCTGTTCTTTTTTTGTTTTATTTTCCAAATGGAAACGACCACTCAGCCTTTGAAAAACGCAGCAATGTAGGTTACCAAAGTAAGCTATTCGAAGCAAATCAAAAAGGTTAGGAAGAATGTGAAACTAGCACAAGCTAGCTGAGTCAAAGTTAGCTGTGCTAAGTTTTTTAAATAGTATGGGTTAATCTGGACTTTTTGAAGTGGCATTGTATGTGTACTCCCTTGCCCTGTGAGGTAAAATGATGTTTGAATGTTACACTAACTTGTTTTTATGAATGGAGTCTGGTCTGCTTGGAAAGGGCTGTCTGATGGCGAAATAGAGCAGCTGTGGACAGGAACAGCAGAAAAATGTGTTTTAGCTACCTAAAAAAAAATCAGTATCAGTTACGCTATATTTTGAATATTTTTACAGCATTACCCTGCCATCAGACCACCCTTTATGAAGGGGAGGAAGCTGTTCCAGTCACCAGATGAAACCAGACTCTATATACAAAAATAGTAATTTTACCTTGCAAAAACAGGATTTGCTTGTCTACGTGCCGTCCACAGTAGTACATTTTTTAGCTTCTGTGCCATTACTTACTGTGTGTAACATTAATGCACTGACTATAAGGATGCATACTGTATATACTGTATATGTAGCAGCATCATCATGCAAAAAACCTACTTCATGTCATATGGAAAAAGCAGAACCAGCAAATATTTGGAACTTTTGCTTCATAAATGACTTAAATGATTAAATCAACTATATGAGAATAGGAGCTCTGTACAGCTGCAGGTCGATGGGCTCATTGACTTGGTTCACTCTACAATGGTAACACGAGTCCACAGTTGAATAATAATTAGAAACAATATTATTTTCAAAAAATCTGCAATTGAAATGGCTTCCTCCGCATGACAGCTTTGTCACTGAAGAGGAGCCGAACAAAGTGGTTGCTTAGCAACATCCACTCCCAGTAGGAGCCATGATTTGTGTTCGGCACAACAGTATTTACATGAGCAGTTTTCTTGTCACCGGTTTGTATAATAAGTGCCAGATGTTTACCCGTTGCTCAAACTTGAATCACCATAATGCTGTCAGCCCTGTGGGAGGACGCAGAAGAAGTTTCATTACTAACAATATAAAGTCTTTGAGTTTTGATACCAGAATCTACTGTATAGGATCAATCAAAAAAAATAGATCCATCACATGTTGGATCACAGCCTGGCCACATGAACACTCTTCTTAATGCTGCTGTTGCACACAGTGATCACTGCTTTAGCTTACACCTAATAAACATTTATTTACCATTGTGTTTAAATGTGTATTAGGGGTGAGCAAAACCACAGAATTTGGTTTTGAGTCGATACCAAGTAACACCAGAGCAAGGATCGCCACCCATATTCACAGAGATTTCAGTACTTTTTGTGGTTAAATGCAGGTAATGCAGCTATCATGTAAGAGAACGATATTTATGAGGTGAATAGATTGTAATTTTTGATTTTTTTTTTTTGATTGTTGTTTTTGTTGTTACTGTGGACTTCAGAGTGTGTATTCCCATTTTTGCTACTCAGCATTTACTCAGGTTTTAGGCTTTTAGCCTATGAGCTGCTGCTCCTTTACATGCTTGAAACAAGCCATTGGTTGTTAAACACCCTTGAGGCAAGTCTAGACCCAGGTGAGTTTGATTATATGCGTGTGCACACAGTGTAAACACACTTGATGTCATTGTTGCTTTGGGCAGAGAAGCAGGTAGAGGCTCGGTGAAAGCGTTTTACTGCCATCTGTGGCCTTAAGTCACTAAGGTTAGTCATCCAGCGGAGACATAACAACTGGAGGTTGCTGAGGAAAGCTAAGTTTTAGTCATACAGCGTTTAACCTCCTGTTGCTAAGTTGAATTGTATGTTATTTTTGCTTGTGCCAAACTACTGACATGTAATTCCTACAGAAGACTGTCTCAATTTATCCGCACTGCAGGTAATGACTTGTCAGTTTTATTGGCTAAGAGATGAGTGCTGTCCTCATGGGGGCAGTGATGTGCTGCTGCTGATGCTCTGATGAAAGCTGCTCTCTGTTGGATATCTGGCAGAATACATTGAGCTTCTGACTGCTGGTGTTGTCTGCACTGCTGCACTCTGAAGTGTAGCTGTATCTAGTTACAAAGGATGTTTCTGTAGAGCTGGAACAATCAGTTCATTCATCGATTAGTCAAAAATTAAATTTTGATCAATCAAGTCCCCCTCCTTTTTAAAAAATGTGTTTGCTCTTTGTGGTTTCCACAGTGTTTTATACATCAGTGGTTTTCAAAGTGGGGTCCAGGGTCCTTCAGAGGGTTCCAGGGGATCCCCAGCTAAGAAGGGGAATCATTTCACATCTAAAAGTAAAAATCCTGGGTGACCCTGGGTCAAAATTGTATAAAATTGTGGTCTAATTTGTGTCACTTTAAGGGTCCTTGATGTGAAAAAGTTTGGCAGCCACTGGTATACATCATTCTGCCTAGTGAAGGTCAGAGTTTGATGCTACACGGCACACAAGGATACACACAACAATCAAAATTTCTTTATGCTAAAGTTATATATGAGTTTAACACACAGATCCAAAATTCTTTACGCTAATGTTATATGTAAGTTTAACTAACTAACTAACAGCTAACTGATTAGTTGATTTAATCGACAGATCTGTAAAACTAGGTTTCTCTGCAAAGAGTCACACAAAAGCACTACTTTAAATTTTGTGTTCACCAGACATGTGCCCATAAGTTTCCCAGAAATAAGACATTCAGCATGAAAAAAAGCATAAAAAAATGACTAATCGACTAAAGAGATCTTAGCCGACTGAGACCAAAACGACAGATTAGTTGACTAATTGACTAAGACGGGGCGGCCCTACTGAGAATGAACATTTCAGTGAAGAAGGAGACATGCTGTATCCCGTAGTTAAGCTTTTGTAATGAACAATTTTTGCGTTTTCATAGATTCTGGATTTTCCAATGAGGAAGAAGGAGTAGATGCAGTCTTAGGTATTTGAAATACATCAGACATAAATTATTATTCCAAACAGAGGTTATGGCAACAGATAAGGATGTCACTGTAATTTGCTGCTGTTGACAATGTGGGAGGCAATAAATAGTTTGCTGCCTTGATTCAGACTATGATTATTGATTATGGTTATTATTTTATTACCATCATAATCACAGCTCGAGCACTTTCCTCTTTCTTTATGTAGTAAATCGAGCGTGACCCAGTGGCAGACAGAATTACACAGTGAGCGCAAAGCTTATAGGGAACCAGTCTAAAAGCTGCAAGTGTCAGTATTGTATAGACATTTACAACATTTACTTCATAATGATCAAGCAAACAACTTGTCTGTTAGCACGTTAAACATGTTTATCGAAGATCTTTTTGCCTCCAGATTCTCAAATTCTGTCTTTTTAATACTTATATAATATAAAGTAAATATATTTGTAAATAAATAATTAAACTGCAAATAAATTTGAATTTCAGACAGGTCAGCAGTTTGAATATGAAAACTTGGCCTCTTGAATATTGGGATGTGCATTTGTCACTATTTTCTGATATCTATAGACCACATAATCGATTGGTTAAAAATTATTCAGAAAATGAAAATAATTGTGAGTTGCATTTCTCTTTTCTCGTCTTTGTGTGTGTGTATTTGGTATGAATGACTCATAAATAATCTCACTCTTGGACCCTCATAAGAGTCTCACTGAAGTCTATTGGATGCTTTTGTCTTTACCAGGCTCTGCAGCAGAAAGCCTGTGATCCTTGTTGGGTGCCAGCCCATATTTTATGAAAGCTATTTGGAGGACAAAAGCTCTACTTGGACATGTGGGCACTGAGCTCGGTCTTTGAGTTTCTATGGCAGTAGCTTTGGCACTCACCATAAAACGCATGCGCGGCTGCTTTTTATGGAATTAAGGCCTTTGCTCAAAGGCGTTCAGATATTTGCCTAGTGACCGGATTCATGGCCTGGCGTGGCAGCGGATTGTGCCAGGCTTCAGAAGAAACACAGCCAGGTCCTGTCTTTTTATGTATAGAGTTACTTTTTCTTTTAAATAGGGGTATTTCAAGTTTATTATTGTGTGCATGTTACATTTTATAGGCTCTGGCAGCATTGTGATAGGCTACAGAGAGCTTTGATGATCCAGATTGATTATTTTACAGCGGGGAGCCTCGGCCCTGCTCTCTGATTGGTCCGAAGACGCATTCCAACCTCGCTGATGGTTCCCACAAAGCGCCGCTGCCCCTCACAATATCAGCAGTGTATCAACTGATCTGAAACAAACTTTTAACCTGCGTGGCTCAGTGTGCGATTACAAAAACATATTAATATCAAAGGAAAATTCAACATCCTGCATTTTACATTGTTGAGTGGATGAGCTGCACATCCTTCCAGTGATCATTTTTTGCTGCAGCGTTAATTTAAACTAAGACTGAAAGTTGGGATCCCCCTTCTGTGTACACTGTAGTGGCTATGACTCATTTTACCTGTCAGTAAGTCATTTATCCCCAAGGCCAGAGCTCAGGATGTTTTTGGTCCATATGCAGAGCAATATGAGGGTTGGGTTGGAGCAACAACAAAACCTTATACACAGGGGACTAACAAAATATCTCTATAGCTGTTCCAGTGTCACACACACGGTTCCAGGCACTCGCTTTCCTTTTCCTGAGAACCGAAACTGCAAAACTGAAAGTTTTACAGTCGTCATAAAGATAACTCAGTCGTTTGGGACCTTGTGATGTTCAGTAAGCATGTACAGTACAATGATCCTCGCTCCCCGTCAGCTTTTATATAACACACAACCATCAGTTGTCATAACATGCTGAATGTAACACCAGCACGGCGGGCCAACGCTGCCGCTCTGAATCAAATTAAAAACCCATGCAGCAGGATAAAGTGTTTTAACGTACTGTAAGATTATTTGAGCCACAGATCAACCAGGATCACATTACAGTCTGCAGTCAGATGTTTTTGGCTTTCTCAGGGAGTTAATGTCAGGTAATGGATCCTCCATATGTGTCAGTGCTCAGGCTTCCCATAATGCACTCCTTCATCACATCTGGGAAAACTTCAGTTCTAGACCTCAGTACTTGTGTGGTACCAACTGAAAAGTGTCTTTAACACAGAGTTTCTAAAACTTTAATGTGCGTAAAGCTGCCACTGAATTTCTGGTCAGATTGTTCATCTAGTTTACTTATTCTCTGATCAGATAGTTCCTATCTACGTATCTTTAGATCAACATTTTAATGATAGAATTATTGCATTGTATTTGAAGACATTTGAAAATAGAAATTAATTTTTTTTTTCTAAATAAATAAAAAAATACACTTGTATTTCACAAAGAAATCAAAAGTATTTTTTCGGTCTGACACTCAGGTGTTGTATCCTCACTAATGCTGAAAATGGTGTACTAACTATAGATGTATAAAATATGGATATAGTCTCCGTGACGTCACCAATAGGTTTGTGAAGAGCCATTGTGAAGCTCAAACTGGGGGGCTTCGGCCGTAGCCATCTTGGCGGTGACGACAGGCTAACTCCTAGCTTGTCGATGGAGCTGAGGTGGGCTGGGTGATGCAGCAGATCAGACAGCTAGCAGCTAGCAGCTAGCGACCTGGTTACGGCGTCCACCTGTCACTCAAAGCGTTAACACCTTCATTACACCGAGCTTTTCATCAAATTCATTCCCCGTACAGTTGTCATAAATGGGGAAATTAGCTATAGAGAACAAAACCGTTTTTGTACCAGACTGTAAACATAATATTTCAGCTGTAAAGTCGAGCATTTTAACATGGGAGTCTATGGGGATTGTGGCCAGTTGAAGAACTGCAGTTTTTGGCACTTTGGCTTCGTTTCTCAGCATTGGAGGTTTCTGCTTGGTACTAACTATTATCTTTATTGGTTCATTAGAACTGAACTGATCAATCGATTGGTCAGTGAAAAGAAAAATTTATCTTCAGTTATTTGTGTTTTTCATTAATCATCCTTTTTCACACAAAAATGGTCACTCTTTATTTCCAGCTTCTGAAATGTGAGGATTTGCTTTGTCTCACATGAAAGTAGACTGAATATTTTGTTGTTGTTTGAACAAAGCAATATATTTTACGACCTTTACTTTTGGGAAAATGTGATTGTAAAAATGGGGGATTTTTTTTTTTTTTTCTTTTTCTTCCACTTTCCATATTAGTTGCAGCCCTGCTGTAGTTCACCTCTGGCTTCGCCTCGAAGGTGGAAGAGTTTGTTATGCAATAGACAAGACAGGTAGATAGTGTTGATTCATAACAGACAAGGACTCTGTAAAAATACTTTTGCTGACAAAAGCTCCAAAAAGCCCTCAGGGTTGACGATGCTGTGATGACGTGGTGAGCTGACAATTCAGCTGGTGACACAGAGAAAGGAGTGGCAAGTGTCATGAGTTCATACAGATACTGTACTGATACTTTTACTCTTAAAGTCTGCGTTGAATGATACTGTATTCATGCATACAGTGCACTCAGTTTGCTTTTTTTTTTTTAGGAAGGCAGAAGCAATAGTCATTACTTATTTCCTTTTTTCCCCAAACTGACTCTTACAGAATGTTTTCCCACATCTGCATAACAGAAATGTGGATTATAATGTGTAGTAGTCGGCTGTGATGTCGCTTCCAGCAGCCTGCTCTTCTCTCTATCGGGCCTCTCTGATGGCTCACAATGGGGACAACTGTCGATTAACACAGAGCCACTTTGAATGACAATGGTTGAATCAGCGGCGGTCACACGGGGCTTCATTGAACTGAACCACGAGGTGTTTTTACAACAGTCAGTATAGTTTGTTAATAGAGTGAGAAGTGTCTGTGATTGAGTTGATAAGGTCTTTGGTATAAATGTTAGACTTAAAAGTTTGCTTTCAAGCGTGCATGCAGTTTAATTTGACCCTTGACATCAGTGCTATTCATTAGGTTTTTTAGTTTCATGTGAAACCAGTGTCTTCACTCTTAAAAAAGTCTTTTTTTTTGTATAAAAATGGGTTTTTAAAAGAGATTGTTAATGAGCTAACTGACAACTAATTGATCAGTCGATTAATTGTTTCAGCCCTGAGCTAGATTCATTTTAGTATATCAGAGCTGCAACGGCTAGTAGAGTAATCAATTAGAAAGAAGAATATTAACCTGCAACCTTTTTCAATTTATTGTAATTTTAAAAAGGAAAATAAGCAAAATATTCACTGATTTCAGCTTCTCAAATTGTGATTGTTGGTTTTATACAATATATTTAAGTTTTGAATTGTTTGTTAGACAAACATAAATGTTGAAGGCATTTAATTCAGACTTATTTACTTCAACCGATTAACTGATAATGCAAAAAATACTTGCGGCCATAAAGTATATTATATTTCCACTCACTTTTTGGAACATGTTGTAGTTTTGGCTATTTCATGTTGTTATTTTTATGTTGCCTAGTTGAATTGCTGAATCCAGCTTGTCCACATTGTGTGAAGAATTCAGATGACTCAAATGTTTTTCAGTACACACTTTAATTAAACTAATTATATGAGATGCTAGAACATTATTATTTATTGCTCATATGGTGTGGGAGGAGCTTCATGCTGCTGAGGAGGTGTGTGTGTGCTGGAAAGGTGTGTGTGTGTGTCTCTCCCTTGATGCCTAAAGGTGGAGATTACTGCAGGCTGAACACACACCTTTTTATGATTGCTGTTTGTGTGACTGTTGGCCTGCCGTACACAGTTTCTGCAGGGTCTGAGTAGCTGCGATGCCTCTCTCTGCTCTGGATTGGGATTTCCTGGAAATGGATTCTTCCTGACTTTTGGAATATCTGTTGCTTACTCCGACCTTTTTTGTCTGAGGTGTTGGGGGAATTTTTTGTGGTTTTGTTTCGTGGAAAGATGGTTCGTTTTGGTCGTCTGACATCCTGGCGCAGCTGGGACCTGCTGCATGTGGATTCAGAGATTCCTGAGTCGACTCCTACTGACATGAAACCAACAGCGACTGACTGTCAGGTGAGATGTTACAGTGGTGACGTGCAGTGCTCAGGCTGATGATGTAGATAAACACATTTTAAGCTTTTCAAGCTTCTCAAATATGAGGCTTTTCTTTGTGGTACATGATGGTGAAGAGAATATATTTGTGTTTGGACTGTTGGTCAAGTAGGAAAAAAAGACATTTGAAGATGGAACCTCAGGCTGTGGGAAATAATATTTACTGTCGTCTGACATTTTATTTACTAATCCATTATACAAATAACAGTTGGTTGTTTTGGTTTTCAGTTTTACAGATAAGTTCAATGCAAACAACATTTTGTGTTTTACAAACAAAAGTGTGCAAAAGGACAAAAAATGATTTATAACTGGCCAAGGATTAAAAACACACAATGATAAATAGATGAAGTAAAATGAAATTTAAAAAGGGTTATGGGGTTAGTTGTTGCTTATGATTTCAACATGAAATTTCATTGATGTGGTTTATTATTATGACAAAAATTATGACAGTCTGTAGGTCTGCAAATTAGGAGAGTTAAAGTTTATATTCAACGTACATCTGAAAGTATGAATCTTAATTTCTGTATGACATCTCTCAACCATAAAATGCAGCTAGGAGGTTGTGGGGTTTCCCCAGTCTAGGAGAACCAGCCTGCGCGCTAACAGTACAAATGTTTTGACAACTGGGACAACAAATCAGGTTCTATCACCTGCCCAAAACGGGGGGGTCAGGTCTTCATTATTGGAAGTAAAACGTCCTTGAAATGTGCAGCATGTGTGTGTGTATATGTTTGTGCATGGGTTTATTTTAGTTTCTGTTTCCTGGTTGTCAATGTGTGTAAGCGCGCTGTGTGTTGGTGTGCGTCCAGGCTTTCAGGAAGGTCAGTGTCACGCTGTTTTCCCATCGTTAATCAACCCACCTGATCAAGGGGAGTTGTTATCAGTTGACTAACATACAGGCAGTAGTGAGGAGGAGGAGGAGGAGGAGGAGGAAGAGGAGGAGGGGGGTCGGGGGTGGGGGGTGTCTCTGGTCTGTCTTTGTCACCACTTATTTCAATACAATCCCTTCCACATTTAAAGATTTTCTCCTTTCCAGGCCAAGGTTAATGCCACAAACCGCGGTGATAAGATAAGGCTGTGAGGGGGACACAGGGCTTGATATCGTTAAGGTCCCAACGCGACCCGCTGCACAAGTCGCAGTCCTCCAGAGTGAGCAGCTTTGTAACAAAGAGCTCCGGATCTGACCGCCCTCTGTCCCGACTGACACGTTTACACAGGAGGCGCGAGGGAAACCTTGTAAACATAATTAGTTGGACAGACACCATTGAGAGCGGCTTAGTGTTTACTATGAGGGTGTATTTGCTCGGAAATTGTGTCAGTGTTTTACCTTCGGACATATGCATAATCAACTCTGATTAAAAAGTTTTTTAGGGCTCCAACAAGTATTTTCATCATCTGTTGATTTTTTTTTTCCAGATTCATTGTCAAAATTACCATCATAAGTTCTGAGGGCACAAGGAGATGTTTTGTCTGACCAACAGTCCAAAAGCCAAAGATATTAAACAGATAAAAACAGTAATTTGAAATGTGAAAAGTGAAAAGATTAAACAATCAAAACGATTGATAAATTAACAAAATACTTGCAGATGTGTTTTCTGTCGCTCAACTAAATAGTTTTGCCTTTACAAAGTTGCCAGACGTTTCCCGTGCTCCTAAAGGAGGTACTGTGCTTATCTTCTGGGGATAAGCAGCTTATTAAATGTGCTGAAACATGCAAGTAAACAAAGGGAATTTCCCGTTTGGGCATTATCAGGGGCATTTCTTGTTCCTTGTTTTGGCCAGCCAGCATGGCTTTGTTCAAGGGTCTCCAGGAAAACGTGATTTGAGATAGCACAAAGAATAGTGGACCGACTTCAAATAAAGAATGTAGTTTCCCGTCAGTTTACAGCCACCCTGTAATTTTCTTGCTTTTATTCAGGTCATTGCTTAGAAGGAAAGCTAATTTTGTGAGTAGTTGTTCAGACTGACCTAAAGAGCACCATGATGTGGTACAAGCTGTCACCCTGACTCCGCCTCCAAATATTCAGATCAGCCTCCCCCTTTTCTTTTCCCCACCCTGGCCCTGCCTCCTCTTTCCTGCCTGACACAATGAGGCAGGATCCTCCTGGTTGCTATGACTTCAGGCCAGTGTCTGTATGAAATGCAACCGCTGACTGTTTGGACAGCAGGACAGGACAGAGACACGTCTCGGTTCAAAGAGAAGCTGCTGTCGGGCACGGCAGGACGCGGCAGCCAGACAACGCAAACCCGGACCCGGTCAGCTGGAACGGGGGATGCTTCAAGAGCGAACGAAGTTCAACACAAGTCTCTTGATAGGGGGAATAATAACGCAGCGGCATTAGAAATTGTCACTCTCGGACTGATTCGGCATTACAAGTTGGGACAGCGTGGATGTGTGTTTTCACAGTGGATGTGGAGAGAGAGAGAGAAGAGGCTAGAAGGTGACAGAGCGCAGCAGCTGGTTCCAGAATGGGCTGCGATCCATGAATCCAGTTGAGGGATTAGGATGGTTTTTGTTACTTTTGACATGCCTCTGGCTTCAATGGTGAGCACTGTTAATGTGGTGGGAAACTGTTGGTCGCTTCTATCCCTGTGTCCTTTTTAATTGCAACTTCCTGGTCTTATCTTTTGTGTTTGAGAAACTAACTTCTTGTTAAGGGGATATTCAGGATGTTTTTTTTTTTAAGTTGTATTCATGAAACACTGGATTAGAAAAGCTCCAATATCTGTTTTCAGTCTCAGGAGGTAAAAGCCAGCTGTGCATTGAGTGCTGTCACAGAGGTCAAACACAGACTAAACTAAGCAGGTTTCAGTTTGCCCAGTGGTGTGCTGTCAGTAACTCAGGGTCCAGACTTTCCCTGTTTATCCATGAAGACCCAACACTTCCTGACACCTGTGTCCTTGGCCAAGATTTTGTCCTAAAAGAAAAAATCCCTAACAGGGTCCAGGCTTGTTTCACTTTCACTGCCACAACTTTAAATTTGTCCCATTTCCTCCTGTCACACTAGTTTTTGTTTTAAAGCCAACAAGTCTACTTGCAGTTAAGTCACTCTCCACTTTGGTCATCATCATTTAGAAAATAGATAAAAGGACTAAAAGCTGCTTGAAAATCTGTAAGACCCCCCCACTCTGATTTACTATCTTGTTATGCAACGCTGTTAGGCCACTTGTGTGCTTTTACTCTAGTCAAGTGGTTTCACAGAGGTCTGGGCTTGTTCTTCCTAAAATGGGAACCTGTGCAATGCAGAGTAGAGCTATTCCTAATATTTACATTTCATTTTGTTACATATACATGCCACAAACGTATATACTTTGCTAAGCCTTTATCTCAAGTGGAATGAAGTTGTTTACTTCAAGTAGTTGGGATGCACAGCCTCAGGAGTATCCAGTTTGCTTGCTCGCTTCACCTGAATTTAAGGCCCTTAAATGTTTTAAATCCTCGTGAAATGTCTTAAATCTAATTTTGGCAGGTCATTCATTTATTTCAATTCATTCATCTTGCTATTAAATGTTTTGTTTTTTGAGCACACCTTAACAAAACTATAAAGCGGAACCATTTATCGGAGCAGTAGGTCTTAAATTGCATTCATAGTCATCTTAAAGGGACATGAAATGGGTCTTATACTTCATTCATAACGGGCCCAAAAAGGTCTCAAAAAGTCATACATTTGACTTGCTGAAACCTGCAGATACCCTGTCTGAAAACAGCCTTCTTTCTATCTGCCACCTTAATTCAGATGATAGAAGAGAGGGGCTGATTGAAATGTTCATATGCTCGTCTTTCATTTATTACCACATGCTTACAGCAGTGATTTAGCAATAAGCTTGACCAGCAGCAGTCCATGCTATGCCGATTTTACTTTGCTCCAGGTTTCACCTCCCAGGATACATAGTCATCTGAGCTGCCCTCTGATTGGTTGAAGTTGTACATACAGTCTGAGAGGAGGAAAAATAAAAATCACAATTAATCAAAATTTTATGAAAAGGGGGAAATCGCAATTTTCGTTAAATGACAAATGTGTGTCAAAATACTGCAGAGATGTCCTCTCCGATTTCAGTCAAAATAATCAATTGTATTTCAAAATTATGCAGCCCTATAGTAAAAATGACTGGAGATTCCTCCCCCTGCATGTTTTGGGGTTAGAAAGTATATTAGCCGCTATTAGTGTAACACACCCGCATTTTGACATGTGGTTTCATAATGTGTTATTTATAGGGCTGTCAATCAATTCAAATATTTAATCACAATTTATCACATAATTGTCCATGATTAATCACAAATTAATCACATATTTTATCTATTCAAAATGTACCTTAAAAAGATTTTGTCAAGTATTTAATACTTTTAACGTGGGAGTGGGTAAATATGCATCCTTTATGCACATGTATGTATATACCCTCACAGGTACTACATTTAGCATAAATAATATGCTCAATTCATAACAAGGGAAGTTCTAGTTTCATATGATATCAGTATCTTCACACTGGCGTTAAAACTGAGCCTGTTCAACTTCCGAAAGATTGTTTGCGTTAATAAGTTAGAAACTAGTGGCGTTAAATCAAATTTGCGTTAACTGCGTTAACTTTGACAGTCCTAGCCCTGGTTTACTATACTCATAAACATGTTTGTCTTTTGGAGGGGGGTGTTGAGGACCACTTTTTTAAACCAAACCTACACCCTTGTGTCTGTGATCCCCAACAGCACAACAGCTTTAGGGTGAAGTGTTTTGACTGCATTGTGTGAGATCAGTAAAAGAATTTGGTTGGAATGGCGGGTCAGTTTCAGCAACAGTGTCAGTGTCCTGGAATGTAAGTTCCTCGTCACCGTGTTTGAAGGGGGGTCAGTGGCTTGACTCTCGCCGACTCCCCACCAGCAGATTCCTCACTCTAACGGCAAAAACAACTGCTTCCTCAGATACTGAGGTGGCCCCTGTTTGTTTGCTTTGCTGGTGCTCGTAAAGTGGACAGAGTGAGGGTGCTCGGCAGAGCCCGCTGACAGGGTAACAATGGAGGGGGAACAATGGCCAAGCTCGGGCCGTCTGTTCTTATGGAACAACCTCCCGCCCGCTCCGTGTGATGTAATGAGCATTTCGCCACAAGGAAGCGGCAGTCTTTCCCTCTCCTGTTTGTGTCTGATCATTAGGACAGTTTTAACGGTGCTGCTGATGTCATCCCTCGCACAGAATTCCCCTCTGATTTCCTGTTTATCCTGTCCCTGTGTATTTCTCTCTTTCCTTCATTGTCTCTTTCCATCCGTCTGACTGGAAACTTTTGTCCTTCCCCCAGAGGTGACAAAATCATTCATGCCAGTATGTCTTTTCATTTTCTAATTGATGTACTTACACTGTGTAACTGTTCCTCTTGGCATTACAGGGTCAGGCTAGAAGGAGGAAGAACATGACAGAGTTCCTGGGAGAGACGAATATTCCTACCCCGGATGCTCTGGGACAGATCGGTGGCTCTCTGTCCGGCATCGGTGCCGGTCCTGACAGTTGGAAGAACCGAGCTGCCAGCCGCTTCAGCGGCTTCTTCAGCTCCAACGCTGGAGCGGGGCCCTTTGGCAAGGTAACACTGATCAGACAAAGGCGATCACATGAAGTATAAGAGTGCTGTTTTAAGCCAAGTGGTGCACTTTCTTTTGGCTGTAAAAGTTAGATTATAGAGGCTGTAGGGGGCAAGTTTGTTTCGCAGACACGTCTCAGATAAAAGAAAAACACATTAATAAGCAAACAAAACAGTAGCGAGCAGCAGCGGGACGGGGTCGAAAGGCCACTTCTTCCCGAGATCTGGTGAGGTAATTTCCCTTCAGTCTCGTGTTGTTGGCTCACATACTTTCCTCTGGAAATGAGTAGGTGGAGGAAAAGCCTCACTCCATTATATTCAAAGTTTTCTTGATTTAAAAAATCAGCTTACTCATGAAAACAGCTTAAACGAATACATTGACGTTTTGGGATTAGTTTTTTGCAGAGATTTAGATGACAGGGTTGATATTTTTCTCGTCTGGCCAAAACTGTAAACAGGAGTAACAGGCTAGCCTGCTTCTGTCCAAATGTGACAAAATCTGCCTTCCAGCAGCTCTGACGCTCACTAATTAACATGAAAGCAAAATGTCAAACCTGTCCTTTACAGTAACAGTAGGCCATTTACTTTTTGTTGAAATTCTCATTACATCCCGACAGCAATAAATCAAATGCTGTCGCAGGACTGCAATAAAACCGTCCTATCATTTCATTCGGCCCCTACGATATTATTGAATGGCCATTGTGCATAACAGGAGTCTTCCACAAGGCTAGATGTTATCATGGGCAGGTGTTGTTTGCTTGCCAGCAATAAGTTACTGCATCAAATTCAATTTTCAATCAAATTCTTCAATATTAACATGCTAGCTTGACAGCTGTGAGTGCTACCACTGGCCATTCATCATCCGATAAACATCACATGCACTGAAGCCGATGCATTTTATTCTAAACAAAACCAAATTAATTACATGGGTACAATGGATAGCGCTAGTCCAGAACAGGGCTAATGTATGAATGACATTGGCAAGAAGCTATTGTTTAGCTGCCTAGAGCACAATCACTACTGTTTAATCTTTCCTACATCCTTTGTTTTGCAACCATCCCTGATTCTAAGCTGTTCTGCAAACACCTGTCTGCTTTCAGTGCTGACATCTCCATGGACGGTAGCTCTGAGTGGTCAAACTACCCTCTTTGATACGACACACAAACACTGAAAATCAAACCTGTTCGGAAAACTTTAATGACAGCTGAAAGTTTCAGAGTCGGAGAGTAAACGTGATTGACACAATGTGGGGTCATATTTGTTATTAAAGTGTCAATTTCAGACCAAAAACTATGGACGGCGTCTTGTGGCCTCATCCTCCAGCAGTAGTCAGCCAGTGCATGTTCACATGTTTTAAGGGAGTGGCTTTGGAAAGAGGAGCTGGAATTTTTTGGTTGGAAACTTTGATAATCTAGCTTCCTTTAACTGGTTTCTCGAAAGTTGCCTACCCCAGCTTTAACCCTTGTAGCAGAGGTTCCCAACAATAATAATCAACTTTTATTCTAATAAAGCACACACACCCACACACACTCCCATTATCTCTCCCCGCCTGAGGTCACATCCTGCACAGTAGCAGATGTCAGATAGAGACAGTATCTGTCAGTCACCTGTCACTGCCTGTCTCATCTCTATTCACCCTGAGCGTCCCCCTTAACCCCTTCAGGGCCAGAGATCCTTCACCAAGACCAGGACCTGGACCTTTTGCACCCTCTACATTGTGGGGATGAACCACTGTCAGTCCCTCCTTTCACAAAACTATGAAAAGGAGCGATAATCTCTGTTCACTTTACTCTTAAATCTGTTGTACAATTTCACTATTAATGGACGTAGAACAGTACTTTTTCGAAAGGTTTCATGATCGATAAACCACTGGTCCATCTTCCCCCTCCATGCTGTCGCTTTTGCCCCCACTCCCTACTTCTCTATTGTTAAAATGGTCTCAATGCCCAGAGCTCATTTTCATAACTACATAAGGTCTGGCAGGCTGAACAAAGGCCTGAATAGCAGCTACTGTTGGATTTAAGAATTAAGGCGCCAGTAAAGACAGGATTTATATGCTAATGTTTGGGCTCATCTTTATGTACAGTTTGATTGTATCAATCAAAGGACAGAAATGGACAGTTACTTTCGCATCTCTTGTTGCTGTCATGCCGTTAACCTTGTTCAAACTCATTAGGCTTGTTTTTTAAATCGTTCTTGTCTCATCGCAGGAGACGGACCGTCTGGAGCAGCTCCAGAGCAAGCTCCACTCCTACATGTTGTTCGGGCTGCCCAAGGTGCCGCGGCAGCTCTCCTTCCACCAGGACTCCTGGGAGGAGGAGGAGGAGGAGACCAACCTGGTCCTGGAGGACAGCTGGCAGATGCTACTGGACAACTCAGAGGTACAGCACACACAGGCCGGGCCTCAATCGATAAATCTATGTTTGTATTGTTGATTCACCATTAACAACTAAAAGAGGTGAAGTATAAAGAATGGTATAAGAAGAAGGTATAGCCAGTGTTATGTTTGCTGGTATTATAGTTGTCCAGAAATTAAATGATCAATGGCCAAAATGTCTACCAGGTAATATGCCAAATAAATAAATAAATGAACGAATTAATAGCATATTAAATAGCCAAGATAACTTAAATATAAATTAAATGCCTCTGCTCAGCTGTGCTTCTTATCCAGTAGGCTACACTTTTTGTTAAATTCTCGTCGTGTACGAGCTCAAAAGTTGGATTTCATACAGCTCTAAATGCAAAACAAACACTAAGCCACTATAATGATGACATACAGTATATAAAAAGGGATTTGAACCGACCAGCCTATTATTTTATTTTTTAGACTGCTTCTTCATTTAACTTATTTTCCGTTAAGCCAAATGTAGGCTAGTGTATGGCTTTTTAAAACATTTGTCTGGTAGTTGTTCTATATGGACAGAAGTCCATAGAAGAAAAAACAAAAAAGTCTAAGTGTAAACCCTGGGTATACCCTAACCTTAACATTCAATCTTTAAATGTAAATTAATTAATAACTTTCATTATTTATACATTTGATCTTTTTTGGCAATTAATCTGTAAATGGAAATTGAAATATAACATAAATCTGTGGTGAGGATTTTTTTTTAGGCTCCTCTGCTGCTCCACAAATAATTGTCATACAGTCCCTTACGAATGTTCACACCGGCCAGCATTGTTTCTACAGTACATGTGTTCTGGCATCCTGCTTCCTGGTTTGCGTCAGAGTCTTACTTCCTTATCACCTGGTCTGGTTCCCAGAATGATGCTTACATAGCACTTTGCTATTACGCTACTGTTCGGAAACGTAAGTGCCTATGTAAATGATGACACCCATCGTACACCTGTTCCACGTGTTCATGTGAACACAACCAGTCAGGAAAGGGAGAAGGAGCCATTCAAACTATAGTGGCAATTTATTTATTATATTTATATATGATTCTATTATTTATTATTGATATATTTATAGTAATTTATCACATCTGTGCACAGAGGGATCTCTCACTTTCAGGCAAATTACTCTCTACTTCTACTATTCTTCACATTCAAGCAATAACTTCTCAGTTGTGTCTTTTGTGTGGTTATATGATATGAGATGTTCGGACCGACATTAGCGAGCATTTTTAATGAGACCAGTGCGTTGGCACAGCGGGTTGCAGACCCAGAGGGCACTTTATAACATGCTTTATTTTGGTAGCACTTTTATAAATCTCCATAGTATTTACTGTAGACAGGGTCACACATTTTGGTAGATGTGATTTTAGTTACTCTAGAGGATAAACTACATGAAAAAGACCAAAGAGTCGACCTGATATTAACAGGTGAGGTGTTACAGACCTGTACGTTACAGTTTCTATCACAGCTACCAAGATTTGTGACACTCTCTAAATACAATGGAGGAAATGTTTTGTAATATGTGAATATATTTGTCATACAGTATTTAATTATATGATCTGTGTTTGTGTGCAGACATTGACAAGGCGACAGTTTCACCAGCAGGAGGCGATATGGGAGCTGCTGCAGACTGAGGCAACTTACATAAAGAAACTCCGAGTCATCACGGATGTAAGTGCAAAGAGGACTACTGTAAAGATTATGTACTCATACAAGTCTGGCTGTTGCGTAAGATCAACTGGCTTCTGTACTGAGATAGACAGACTCACAATGAACCTCTTGTTAAGGTCTCAGAATAGATCAGAATAGACGAGCCTTTATCATTACTCAATAAGCCGGAGAGACAGAGTCTTAACCAGTGATGTGTAAAGTGGTAACCTTTGTCTTTAAGGGCTTTATGGCAGCTTATTGCCTCAAAACAAATTGATTTTCTTTTGTGTCACCCTGTACAGCTGTTCCTGTGTGGGCTGCTGAACCTGCAGGAGAGCGGCCTGCTGATGGAGGTGGAGCCCGCCAAGCTGTTCAGTAACATCCAGGAGATTGTCCGCCTCCACACGTCCCTGTGGAACCAGGTCATGCTGCCCGTCCTGGAGAAGGCCAGGCAGGCCCGGGCCCTGCTCGACCCCACCGACCTTCACCACGGCTTCAGGACGGTTAGTTGGAATCACATTGTAAATACATTCAGTATCTCTACAAAGAAAGGGTTATCAAGAAGCCGTGAACTGTTGGACTTTACTACAAAGCACTGATTAGTTTGTGGCTTTGTTAATCAGGCTAATAATTCATTTAACAAGCTGATTAATTATTGTAATGGAGGTCTCAGTCAAACCCACCGACCTCCACCAAATCTTTAAAAATATAACTGAATACATCAATATCTAATACACTGAAATGGAGCATAAAAGGGAAACTAAAACCTAATAATTCCCCTTAACCTTCAATCATATGGCTTCTATTGATCTCTCAGTAGCTAATTTCTCCTTAATCGCTTCCTTCAGACCATAATGGAAATAAGAGTTGGACTGTACTGTATTATCCTGTAGTATTATCCTAGACATTTTGTTGGTATTTAATGTCTTCTCTCATAATGTCAAACTAAAAAAACTAAAAACCTTAAATTTCTCAGGAAACGTTGCGTTTACTTTATTAGCTGGTTTATCTTTCACGATTGAAGGTTACAGGAAAAGTCCAACTGTTGGTTAGCAAAAAAACAGAGAAAGTAGTAATATTGCACATGATGGATAGTAAAACTGACATTCTTAGTACAGTTTGCTTACAATACTTCTGTACTTTATTTTAGTCAAATTTTGAATGCAGGACGTTGAATCAATAATTTTTCGAGTGAGGGATTACTACTTTTACTTAAAGGATCTGAGTACTTCCCCCACAACTGTATCATTTATTGATGTATTCAGTGTTATATTTCCGACTTTGATAATTTTAGGAGAACATTAACAACATTTGAGCACCCAGCACCCAGATTACCTAGTACATTATACAGTATGTACAGTAACTACCTACCGAAAGATCTCGATACTGAAGTGATATCACGATAAAAACCTAAAACATAAGGAAAAGTAATATACGACAGAACATGGATTTTTAATTTCAAACCATTTATTTAAACGAACAGAAGATATTTTGTCGATGCAAGGCAGTGGAGGATGTGAAAGAAGCCATAAAATCACAGGAGTGAATTTATTTTACCATAATACAATACATACATTTTAATATCCAACCAGGACTGCAGAGACCTAAGTCTCGGTGCAGCTCTTGCAAAGCACTTGTATTTGCAGCATGCATATGAGAGAGGAAACATAAATGTTGGCACGGCTACTAGGCCTTCAGGGAGTGGACAACGAGCACTGCACGCACACACTGCGCCGCTGTCGCACGTTGACGCAACTCATCCTATTAAAACACAGTCAATCTTAAAGTGTCAGTACTAATAAAATAAGGTGTAGTGCTATTTTTAATGGCAGAGTACTGCGATACCTTTTTAATATCTGTACAATGTGCAACACTTATTTACCATAAAAACATAATTACGCTTGTTGATGTTGACTCGATGTTTTCAGACTGAGTCATAAGTAAACATGTTTTCCCTCTTGTTGATGTCAGTAATAACTCTGACGCATGTCTTTGTGTTTATGAACAGTTTGGCTCCAGGTTCCAGCCCTACATCCGTTACTGCATGGAGGAGGAGGGCTGCATGGAGAACATGCGCACACTTCTCAGGGACAATGAGCTCTTCAGGACCTACGTCACGGTCAGTCAGTCTTCAAGCTCGTCCCAGATACCTGCAATACGCTCCTCGTTAGTTGTCTTCTGGCTCACTAAATGTTTGATTTCCTGTCTTTGTGTGGCTCGGTTCAGTGGGCAGAGACCCATAAGCAGTGTAACCGTCTGAAGCTGGCCGACATGTTGGCGAAGCCTCACCAGAGACTGACCAAATATCCACTCCTACTGAAGAGCGTCCTCAAGAAGACGGACGAGCCGTCGGCCCGCGATATTGTCAACAGCATGGTAAGAATAGCGGTGGAATGGAACTACGCTAAATCGAATGCTGTACTTAAGTACACATTTGAGGTACAAAGTTCTGCTTCAACAGCTAACAGCTTTAGTTACTTTACAAATTTAGATTTTTGCATAAAAAACATTTCCTGCTACATTTGGTCTTTGGGATATTGTGATGAACATTCATCACAGAATTTTTACAAACAAAATCAATTGATTAATGGAGAAAATAATCAGCAGATTAATGCATAATGAAAATCAGTAAAGAATTCAAAATGAGCAACCAACTGCAACAGTAAAATCTTAAGTAATAATAATCAGTATATAATAGTAGAACAGTCACAGAGGACATTTTTTTCTGCACTTTTACTTGGCATTTTCCTGATCATACACTAACATACTTTTAAGTAACATTTTCAATCCAGGACTTTTACTTGTAACACTGTATTTTTACAGTGTTGAATTAGTACTTTTACTTAAAGGAACAGTGTGTAGAATCTGGTGGTATCTAGCGGTGAGGTAAGCGAGAGAGCGACGACGGTAACATTATCGACTCTGGCCCAAGCAGGAAAAGAGTAAAGTGTTTGGTTTAAAACATGGCGGACTCCGTGGAGAGGAGCTAGTGTCTATAAGGGAACCCGTATGTTGGGGAAACTCTCGCGAGATCGCTAAGGTTAAGCATTGATCTCAGATAGTTAAGCTTAGGATAGATCGTCGGACAGCGAGAGGTTTTGCCGATCTCAGAACAGATTTCACAGTTTGAGGGTTACCTTTTAGACATGCCCTCTATGTAGATGTGAAGGGCTCATTCTAAGCTTATGAAAACACAATTCTTACTTTCAGGTGATTACTCACTATAGAAAACATACTTAATATTATATTCCTATTCTGCCAGTAGATCCCCCTAAATACTACACACTGTTCCTTTAAGTGAAGGATCTGAGTAGTACATCCACCACTGGGTAAGGATGTAGAAAAATGGTAAGCATATGCTGATACGATTTTCCTGCAGGTGGCCGCAGTAGAGGGCTTCATCAACAGCGTGGAGTCCCAGATGCGACAGCGTCAGGAACAGCAGAAGCTGGCCACCATCTCTGGCCGTATCGACTCCTACGAGGCCGTAGAGGGCAGCAGCGAGGAGGTGGAGAAGGTGAGAAGCCTTTTATGGGGCCTCCTTCGCTTTCCCATGTTGTCTTCTTCTAAAAGCTTGTGTCAGATATGAGACTTCGTGTAAGAGTCGGCCTCATGCTCTTGTCTTTTCCTCGTCAGATCCTCAGGGAGTACAACCGCTTCGACCTCATGGCTCCCATGAGAGGAATTTCCCCGGAGGAGACTCGACAGCTGCATCTTGAGGGAGCGCTGAGGATGAAAGAGGGCAAAGACAGTCGGGTACGAATGACTCGTGATGAAGTCGTCTTCTCTTTATACTCAACATCCGATTCAGTCGCCTCACATGAAGTGGTTGAGCTAAATTAATAGAAGGAAAAGTGTTGGTCAGCTGAGACGAGTGTCTGTCCTCTGTAGATGGACGTCTACTGCGTCCTGTTCACCGACCTGCTGCTGATCACCAAGCCAGTGAAGAGAGTGGAGAAAGTGAAGATCATCCGCCAGCCTCTCCTCATTCACAACGTCGTCTGTAAGGAGCTCAAAGACCCCGGTGAGTGACTCAGATACATTTCTCTCATTTAGACACATAGTTAAAAAAATGCATTGATAAAACTGAAGTCTTCAAATGACTGCAGTCACAAACCAAGTCATTCAGTTCACTACGAGCCTAGTAGTGTGGTTGCTGTGCATCTTCCTCATCGTTCTCCCTCCATCTCTCTCACTATCCCCTCCCTCTATCTATCCCTCTACCTATGTATCAGTCTCTCCCTCTATCCATCTCCCTATCTCACTCCCTCTTCATCTACCTCTCCTCTCTATCCATCTCCATCACCATACCTCTCTCCCTCTATCATTCTACCTCCCTCCCTATCTAACTATCTGTCTTTGTACCTCTCTCTCCCTCTCCATCTATCTCCTTACCTAGCTTTCCCTCTCCCTCTATCTCCCTGTCCATCTCTTCCGACCTACCTCTCCCTCTATTGCTCTATCTCCCTACCTGTCTTTCCTCTCTCTCTATCAGCCTACCTACCTCTCCCTCTATCTATCTACCTCTCACCCCCTCCCTCCCTACTTATCTTTCCCTCTATCTGCTTACCTATCTCTCATCTACCTACCTTTCCTCTCTTTCCCTACCTATCTCTCCATCTCCCTCTCCTCTGTATATCTACCTACCTCTTCCTGTATCCCATTTATCTATCTATCTATCCTTCTCTCTATCTCCCTATCTTTCCCTCTCCCTCAGTCTACCTTTCCTCTCTATCTACAAACTTCTTCCTCTATCCTATCTATCTCTCCCTACCTATCTTTCCCTCTACCTCTCCTCTCTGTATATCTCCCTACATCGTCCTCTCTCTCCCTCCCTACTTATCTTTCCTTCTCCCTCTATCTCCCTACCTACCTACCTCTTTCTCCCTCTCCCTTTATCGCTTTATCTTCGTACCTCTCTCTCCCTTTATCTACCTCTCTCCCTACTTACCTCTCCCATCTCCCTCCATCAGCCTACCTATCTCTCCCTCTCCCTATCTACCTCTCCTCTCTCGCCCTCTATCTCCCTACTTACCTATCTACCTCTCCTCTCTCTCTCCCCCTATCTCCCTACCTACTTATCTTTCCCTCTCCCTCTCTTTACCTCTCCTGTCTATCTCCCTACTTACCTCTCCTATCTTCCTCTATCTATCTATTTCTCCCACCTCCCTCTCCACTCTGTCTGCCTACCTATCTTTCCCTCTACCTCTCCTCTCTGTATATCTCCCTACCTCTTCATCTATCTACCTACCTATCTCTCCCCATACATACTTACCGCTCCCATCTCCCACGATCTATCTCTCTCTCTCTCCTCTCCACCAGCCTACCTATTTCTCCCTCTATTGCTCTCTCTCTACCCATCTCCCTCTATCTATCTATCTCCCTACCTATCTCCTTACTCAGCTTTCCCTCTCCTTCTTTTGCTTTATCTTCTTACCTACCTCTTCTCTCTGTCCCTCTCCTTCTCTCTATCTATCTCCCTACCTATATTTCCCTCTCCCTCCCCCTGCCTACCTATCTCTCCATCTACCTACCTTTTCTCTCTCTCCCTACCTCCCTCTCCCTCTAGCTATTTAGCTACCTACCTCACCCATCTCCCTACATATCTCTCCATCTATCTACCTACCTCTTCCTCTATCCCATTTATCTATCTACCTATCTCCCTACTTAACTCTCCCATCTCCCTCTATCTATCTGCTTCAAGCTACCTTTCCTCTTTGTCTATCTACCAACCTCTTCCACTATCCATCTATCTTTCTCCCTACCTACAAACCTCTTCCTCTATCCTATCTATCTATCTATCTCCTTCAATCTACCTTTCCTCTCTGTCTATCTACCACCCTCTTCCTCTATCCCATTTATCTATCTATCTCCCTACTTACCTCTCACATCTCCCTCTATCTATCCATCCCATCTATATATCTATCTTTCTCCCTACCTACCTATCCCTCCCTCTCCATACCCCTCTATCTACCTACCTCTTCCTCCATCCCATTTATCTATCTATCTATCCATCTCCCTACATACCTCTCTCATTTCTCTCTCCTCCAGTCTACCTTTCCTCTATGTCTATTTACCAACCTCTTCCTCTATCCCATCTATCTATCAATCCCTATCTCCCTACTTACCTCTCCCATCTCCATCTATCTATCTTTCTCCCTACCTACCTATTCCTCTCTCTACCTACCTCTCCCTTTCTCTATCTCCCTTCCTCCCTCTATCTATCTATCTCTCCCTGCTACTGAGATTTGACTGTAGACATATTATCTGGATAATTAGCTGTGAGTTAAATACAAATACTGTTTTTGTCTCTTTAGGCTCATTCATCCTCATCTACCTCAATGAGTTTAAGAGTGCAGTGGCAGCCTACACTTTCCAAGCCAACAGCGCCGCCCAGGGGCGAAGTTGGATCGATGCAATCTGCAACGTTCAGGTTAGAGAGCCAGTTCAGACCTTATTAAATGTTTAACACGTACAGTATGTAATAAGATTCAGACACACAGAATGTTGTGGTTTGCATATTTAAAGTACCTGTATAATGACCCTGTAGAACCAGCTCCAGAGGCTTCGCACTGAGGAGGTCCTCCGGCAGCAGAACAGTCTGAAGAGATGTACGCAGGGCGAGGAAGAGGAGGAGGAGGAGGAAGATGAGAGCAGCAACTCCACCACAAGTTCCCCATGCCTGAGGCACAAAGACCAGCAGAACTCAAGGTACTACAGTGTTCATCTCAACTGTAATAAATTACTATTCTAAATATAATCACATCATTGAAAAATAAGTAATTATACTGGACAATGTTAAGATATGGTTGGAATCAGGTTCTGGTCAAAAGATGAGAAATCCACATTAGCTTAAAGGAATAGTTCAGCATTCACTTACACAGTACTCATAGTAGTTGTAGTCAGACTAGTAAGCCTAACAATCCACTTAAACTTAACTTAAACTGAAAACTTAATATTTCATTAACTGTGTAGCCCTACTTGAAATCTTTGTCGTGGTTTTCACACTACAAGATCGTTCAACTGGAGGAATCCCTGATGAGGTCTCAAAACTACTTTTTAAAGTAAAGTAGTTTAAAGTAAAGTTGCTATTGTTACAGGTGACCTCTCTGCCAGGTTTCCCCTCAACTCGTCACAGACTCCCCAAGAGATTCACTTATGTAGCATGCTAGTTATCTGGAATGCGTCTGTGATGCACCAGCGAGCCTCTCGTCTTTGAACAGTTCAGATTCGCCTCTGAACCGGGGCTTTTATCCGGGAGCCCAAAAGTGTTGACAAGTGGAAAATCAGGGCTAAAGTCATTTGGGGTAAATTGGTATAACCAAGCAAATCTCTCCTTTCAGTCAATCAGATGGTTCCACTGAGACCCTGTCAGTGATGGACATTGATGAACCAGGTGAACACCAAGAGCCTCCCTCCCCGAACATGAACCTCAGTGGAACCAGTAAAGAAGACTCCGATGTGGCTCTCCTGTCTGAAAGCACTGAGGTCCAGCAGTCTCAGTCTGTGAGCCCCCACAGAGTTCACCCCAGTGTTTACTCTGAGCACGATCAGGAGACGGGGCCTGATAGAGAGGAACTGGACCCCCAGTGTCGCTCTCTCTCCATGGACAGTGCCTATGGTACCCTCTCTCCTGAATCCCTCATGAGAGAACTTCAGCCTCAACCCGGCCGAAGCGAAGGAGAGGAGGCGGAGGAGGAAGAGGGAGAGGGAGACGGGGAGGTCGAGGAGGCGGAGCAAGAAGAGACAGAATTTGAGGAGGTGGAGGAGGAGGAGGAGGATACTACCTCACTGGGGTCTCAGGTGTCAGTAGTCCAATCCTCTAAACCTCGCCGGCGGCCTCATGTGCAGTCCCGACTCCCCAGCCTCCAGAGGCTGCCCACTCTGACCTTATCCCGCTCTGAGGACAATCTGCTGCAGCGCCTCCACGGTAAAACCCCCGTATCCCACCTCACAAACTCGCTCATCTCTAATGAGCAGGACCAATCAGAATGTAGGGACATGGACACGTCATCGCTGGCACACAGTAAAAGCCTGACGGAGTTGGGCCAAAACTGCACGGAGCTGTTTTCCTGTGACCTCGACCAGTCTGACGACTGCCTGAGCCTGAGCATGCCCTCCGACAAACTCTGCGCCACCCTGAGGAGGGCGAAGGCCAGGCACGGCCACGCGGCGCCTGCCGAACAACGCGAGGCTAACGAGTCCCACAGCAACAGCTCAGACGGGGAAACGGCTCCATCGGCCTGCGTAGAAAGGACAAACGAGTCAACAGCCACCGACGATTCGGGGGAAATGTCACCTAAAAAGAGGAAATCACCGGCCCAACAGCACAAGAAGCTGACTCTAGCTCAGCTGTATAGGATACGCACCACTCTGGTCCTCAACTCCACACTCACTGCATCGTAAGTCATTCTTTCTATAATACCAGCTTCTGAATTCAATGCATTATTAGTTTTCTTGCTGAGTTAAATGAGAAGATTGATAGTACTCACGTGTATATAGTTTAGGGAACGTGCATTAATGTTGTCTTTTCTTATTTCTAGGGAGGTATAACCACTCTTTCAAACAGCTGACCAGCGGCATGTGAGCATAACAAGGAACAACACTTGTTTTGGCTTGATGGGACTAAATTTCTTGAGACACAAATGCACTCTCTCTTGCTGCCCTCTCCCTTCTGGTTGCTTTTTTTGGACACCGATTGTACCATTTTTGCATTTGAACATTTGTTTTTCTTTGCTGTTGCATTGAATTTCTGGAGTGGAAGGGAGAGGCAGAGAGACATCAACTGCTTGCACTTTGCAACGGAAGTAGCATTATAGGGGCTGGGACCTTAAGGTGGACTGGAGGGGGGTGTGTGCACCGGAGTGGAGGTGGATTTTGAATCCTGTATCTTCTCTGACTCTGGTGACAGAGTCAGAGAGAGGAACACTTGTCTTGAAAATGTTCTCTACACGTGGCTAAGTAAAAAACAAACAGCACCTAGAACGTCCTCTTAATATTTATACTACTCCTGGTTTGCTTTAACAAAAGAAAAAAAATTAAAATTGCACAGTTATCTATGTTAAGTAGAAGAATCACTAAGGAGTGAATTTACAGTCACACAATGAATTAGAATTTATTGTTTGTGTCTGCTCATGTACAGATGTATGAATGAATGAATGAATGAATGTCTTGCGTTTGAATAATTACATGATCCTCGATTCCTGACTGAACTAAAACTGATGGTGCTTTCAAATGAATCTCGTGAGCTTGTGTTTACAACATGAGAAGTTGCGTACATGACATGCGTGGCGTTCAAGTGGTTAAGCCGTGAAGAACACCGCTGCTAAGCAACGGCAATATTAACGTTACTGTCCGAGTCTAGAAGCCACTGAGGCTAACAATTTAGAGGCTATCAAGAGGGTAACATAATGCAGGAAATACAAAGATATGACAGACGAGAAAGATGATATCAACATTTCCTTCAACTATGTTATAAAACTAAGAAGAAAAACAAGACACGACTAAAATTACGACATATTTCCTCCATTTCTGACAACGCCAAGAAACACGTCAAGTGGTGAACTCTGAGCTTTCAGAAACTTTCCACTTACGAGGTCGTGAATACGACATGAGGGGTGCGTTCGTATGGACTTCTCTCGTGAACACTGTAAACGCCGACCCCATTTGAAGGCACCATGAGTAACATCTCCTGTGAATACGCTAACACACCCAAAGATAGAAGTAGCCGTTAGATTCCCAACAAAAAGTGCACCCAAAATGTCCAATACAGCCAGTTATGATGGACTTCCTTCTTTACTGTTAATCTTGGCTGAACTAACGAGAGTTGATTCCCTAAAAAAAGAAAAACTTTGACTGAATATGGGTGTCTAAAGCTATTTCGAGGAATTCCCTGCACTATATTTGGGCGTTTCTGCAACTATGGGCATTTTTAAGTGACGACATAAATTAAATTATTGTTGAGTGCGTCTGAAAAGATCCATACTACCATTTATTCACGCAAATTATGTTGTACACAGTATCTAATGCGTAGTATGCGATTTCGGACAAAGCCAGGTTTATACCTTATTAGTATTTATTGTGTGTCCTTATCTTACAGCTTAGTAATTGTGTACTTTGAACTACGTTTAAAAAATAACTTAATATTACTGTTAAATTCATGTATATTAGATGTCAAAGCTAATGTAGCAGACATTGCTAGCAGACAATGCTACCTGCCATTTTTGTGCAAGATGAGCAATTTTCTGCAACAGCTTTAGGTGTAAAGACATGAGACATTAGAGTTGCAATATCTGTCATAAAAAAACATTTAACGTTTTTTATGCGTATGAAGACTTACATCTATGGTTACTGTCTACATTTTTCAGGGTGCAGAGAAAATCATAAAATCCCCCCTTTTTTTTAAAAAAAAAAATGCATTGTCTTATAAAATATAGAAATTTAAAAAGTGAAATGTATAATAATTAACGTTATGTTGCAGTAAGGACCGTAAAAAATAAACTTGTTTCAGATTAAAGTCTTCACCACTATATGTAATTTTGTGTAACTGTTTATATGCATTACATACTCTGATGGTCCAAATTTAAATTCAGAGGTTGATTTTTTTTTTTTTTTTTTTTTTAATTAGAGTCAAAAGTGACTGTAGTTGCAGAAACCCCCATATACGTATGTATACTGTATATAGTACGGCTGGAGTGTACACAACTCCTTAGGCCTAAATGTATTAAACCACACACAAGTGCACAAGCGATAACGTGGTCATAGAAAAACAAAAAAACGTCTACACTTGAGTAATGCCTGTGTTCGTTATTAGTGTACACTAAAAAGAGATTGAACAAAGTGGTTTGGGTTGGATGAACTGAAATGAGTGAATCAGTTGAACACAGCTTTTTCCAGGAGATTTACGTAACATTCACACTGACGTTCAGCTTTTCAGATCAGTGATTTCTAACCTTATTCCAAACATCGCCCAAACCAAATAGGTTAATTCTGTTTACTTTTAGTTTTTTTTTGTTTATGTGTAATATTTATTATGCCTGCTATGTTTTATATATAAGATATTGTTTATATTGTTTGCTTCCACGATTTGTACATTTTTTTGTTGATGTAGTCTTAATATTTTTTTTTCTTGCCAGGCATGAATGTGCTATGAACCAAAATCATGTTTCCTCTTTCAGGAATGACGTTAAAGTGTCTTACAGAATAAAATTGCTAAAATACTTTATCCCTCTTTTAATGGTTTAATCCATTGTAATGGAGTGACTTGAGGGGAAAGGCTGAATCTGAATGGCATTAAGCATTAAAACTACATGAACTGGTCGCACTGCTCTCGTCTCTGTTTTTAAGGCAGACGGCAGGTGGCGAAATGATGTGTTTAGTGAGGTGAAGGAGAATTACAGCAGAGAGGTCGTGACTTCTGCTGTAATTCATTGCATCATCTTTTTACATGTCATGATGTTCAGCTGAGTTTGTTGCTGAGCACTGAATGGCCCCGTTCACAGTGGTAAATTTACCGGCTAATTAATCAATCTGCTCATTTTATGAGCTGATCTCGTTTTCTCTGTAAAATGTTAATCTACGAGGTAACTACCAACTGGAGCTGTAAATGTACTGGGTAAAAAGCACGATACCTCCCTCTGAAATGTAGAAGTATTAAGGAACAGTATGTATAAAATATCAAAAAAATTTCAAAATATAGTATGAAACGTATGCAATTTTTAATGACATCTTTTATAGCATACTATATTACAATGGATATTTTTATTGCATACTATACTATGACTTTTTGTGATATTTTGACATATTTGACGTTCTGATTTTTTTCAACATATACCGACTTAAAACTGACATACCATATTTGACATTTTTTTTAAATTATGACATACTTTGATTCACTTTTTTCGACATGCTATACTGAGTTTTTTTTTACATACTATCTTATGATTTTTTTTCCACTTTTTAATCACTTTAATGGATATACCAGGACTTTATCAATTTTTTTTGACATTCTATGATTGTTTTAACTCTTCGTTTGACATACTATACTATGACTTTTTTTTTTTTATCACTTTTTCACTTTTCGACATACTTTACGATGATTCATTGTTTTGACACACTGCTATGAATATTTTAGCATTTTTTTCAACATACTAAACTATGACCTACTTTGTTACTGTTTTCAGACATACTATACTACTATACACACGTACGATGAGTCACTTTTTCAACATGCTATATTGACCATTTTAGTACTTTTTTTTCTTTTTATATCTTGTTTCGACACTCTACTGTGGCTATTTTAGACATACAAGACTGATTTTTTTCGACATACTTATACTATCGCCTTTTTAAATTAGTTTTTCCGACACACTATAAATGACTTTATAAACTTCTTTTCAACATGCTATACTACGACATACTATACAATGACTTTTTGAAAATCAGTTTTTCCTACATACTATACACTGACTTTTATCGACATACTATGACTATTGTCATTTTTTAAAATAATATTCTATCACTTTTTTGACATGCCATGACTTTTTTGACATACTATAGTATGATTTTTTTGTCCACTTTTTGCGACATACTATACTACGAATTTTTCCACATTTTCCAACATAGTATACTATGACTTTTTTCGGAAATTAATTTTTCAAACATACTATACTGACTCACTACTCACATTTCTGACAAACTATACGATGACCTTTTTCAGTTTTCCGACAGGCTATATGATTACTTTTTCGAACATACTACACTATGACTTTTTCATTTTTTTCCGACATACTATACTATGACATTTTTCAAAATCACTTTTTCCGATGTACTATACCATGACTTATTTTCAGTTGTTCCTACATACTATACAATGACTTTTTAATTTTTTTTCCGACATACTATGACTTTTTTCAAAATCAGTTTTTCCAACATAAAATACTATTACTTTTTCCAACATAGCATAGTATGACTTTTTTTCAGTTTTTCCGACATACTACACTTTGACATTTTCCACATTTTGTGACATACTATACTGATTTTGTAAAGTCAGTTGTATACTATTCTTCAGTTTTCCGACATACCATACAATTACTTTTTCCAACATACGACACTATGACTTTTTCTACTTTTTCCGACATACTATACTATGACTTTTATCAGTTTTTCCGACAGAGTATGCCATGACTTTTTTCATTTTTTTCTGACATATAGTATGACTATATCTTGTGTTGACATTATACTATGTTTTAGACATTCAGGACTATGATATTTTTCCTACACACTATAGTATGAATTTTTCCACATTTTCCGACATACTATAATATGAAGTTTTTCAAAATCACTTTTTCCGACGTACTACACTGACTTTTTCCAATTTTTCTGACATACTGTAGTGACTTTTTTCAGTTTTTTCAACATACTATACTATATTTCCACTTTTTCCAACGTATTAAACTATGACTTTTTCTGACATACTATGCTATGACTTTTTTTTATATCGTTTAGACACTATACTATATTTTAGACATACAAAACTATGATTTTTTTGCCTACATACTATTCTAAGACTTTCTCAACTTTTTCCGACATACTATACTATAACTTTTTTCAGTTTTTCCTACATACTACATTTCGATTTTTCTACTTTTTCGGGCATACTATACTATGACTTGTGTATACCCTATACTATGTTACTTTACTATGACATACGATACTATGATTTTTTTCGACATACTATACAGTGAATTTTTATAAAATCACTTTTTCCCGACATACTATACTATGACTTTTTTCAGTTTTTCCAAACATAGTATACTGACTTTGTTTTTTTACTTTATTCCGACATACTATACTATGGCTTTCTCCAATTTTTCCAACACACTATACTATGAATTTCTCCAATATTTGACATACTATACTATGATTTTTTTTTAGGTTATTCCAACACACTATACTATGACTTTCTCCAATTTTTCCGACATACTATACTATGACTTTCTCCAATTTTTCCGACATACTATACGATGACTTTTTTTAGGTTATTCCGACATGCTACACTATGACTTTCTCCAATATTTCTGACATACTATACTATGATTTTTTTTTAGGTTATTCCAACACACTATACTATGACTTTCTCCAATTTTTATGACATACTTTACTATGACTTTTTTAGGTTATTACGACATACTGTACTATGACTTTCTCCAATTTTTACGACATACTATACGATGACTTTTTTAGGTTATTCCGACATGCTATACTATGACTTTCTCCAATTTTTCCAACACACTATACTATGACTTTCTCCAATTTTTACGACATACTATACGATGACTTTTTTTTTTAGGTTATTCCGACATGCTATACTATGACTTTCTCCAATTTTTATGACATACTATACCATGACTTTTTTAGGTTATTCCGAGATACTATACTATGACTTTCTCCAATTTTTCCAACACACTATACTATGACTTTTTTTTTATATCTTGTGTCGACATTAGACTATGTTTTGGACATACAAGACTATGATTTTTTTCCTACATACTATGCTATGACATTTTCCACATTTTCTGACATACTATAGTATGACTTTCTCCAATTTTTCCGACATACTATACTATGACTTTTTTATAGCTTGTGTCAACATTATATTATGTTTTAGACATATAAGACTATGATTTTTCCACCTTACTATACTATGACATTTTCCACACATTCCGACATACTATACTATGACGTTCTCCAAATTTTCTGACATACTATACTATGACTATTTTTGTAGGTTTTTCCGACATACTCTACTATGACTTTTTTTCATATTTTGTGTCGACATTATACTGTTTTAGACATACAAGACTATGATTTCTTTGCCTACATACCATACTATGACTTTTTCAACATTTTCGACATTCTATACTATAACATTTTCCACATTTTCCAACATACTATACTATGACTTTTTTAGGTTATTCCGACATACTATAAGAAGAAGATATTCCTTTATTAGTCCCGCTAGGGGAAATTCAATTTTTTCACTCTGTTAACTTATACACACACATGCACAAACAGGTCCATATACATGCAACAATTGGAGAGATGTCAGAGTGATGGGGCTGCTCCTGACAAGCGCCCTGAGCAGTTGGGGGTTTGGTGCCTTGCTCAGGGGCACCTCGGCAGTGCCCAAGAGGTAAACTGGCACCTCTCCAGCTACCAGTTCACACTCAGTTCTTGGTCCATGTCAGGACTTGAACCGGTGACCCTCCGGTTCCCAAGCCAACTCCCTACAGACTGAGCTACTGCCGCCCCCTATGACTTTCTCCAATTCTTCCGACATACTATACTATGACGTTTTTTTTGTAGAATTTTACATTTCACGAAATGACTTTTTTCCACCACAAAATCATTTTACATGCTATAATACAACCGTTTTCATGATATTTTTCAACATCAAAAAAGTTTGACGTTTTCATCGAAAAATTTCGACATACTATACTATGACTTTTTTTTGTAAAATTTTCCAACATTTCACAAAATGACTTTTACCCACCCAGGAATCATTTTACATGCTATAATACAACTGTTTTCATGATTTTTTTTAAACATAAAAAAAAATTTGACGATTTCATCGAAAAATTGCGACATACTATACTATGACTTTTTTTTTTTCTTATTTTCCAACATTTCACGATATGACTTTTTTCCACCACAAAATCATTTTACATGCTATAATACAACCGTTTTCGTGGCTTTTTTCAACATCAAAAAAGTTTGACGTTTTCATCGAAAAATTTCGATATACTATACTATGATGTTTTTTTTTTAAAATTTTCCAACATTTCACAAAATGACTTTTACCCACCATGGAATCATTTTACATGCTATAATACAACCGTTTTCATGATTTTTTTAAACATCAAAAAAATCTGACGTTTTCATCGAAAAATTTCGACATACTATACTGCGACGTTTTTTTGTAAAATTTTCCAAAATTTCACAAAATGACTTTTACCCACCATGGAATCATTTTACATGCTATAATACGACCGTTTTCATGATTTTTTTCAACATTCATCGAAAAATTTCGACATACTATACTATGACGTTTTTTTGTAAAATTTTCCAACATTTCACGAAATGACTTTTACCCACCATAGAATCATTTTACATGCTATAATACAACCGTTTTCATGATTGTTTTCAACATCAAAAAAATTTGACGTTTTCATCGAAAAATTTCGACATACTATACTATGACGTTTTTTTGTGAAATTTTCCAACATTTCACGAAATGACTTTTTTCCACCACAGATTTATTTTACATGCTATAATACAACCGTTTTCATGATTGTTTTCAACATCAAAAAAATTTGACGCTTTCATCGAAAAATTTCGACATACTATAGTATGACATTTTTTTGCATAATTTTCCAACATTTCACGAAATGACTTTTTTTCCACCATAGAATCATTTTACATGCTATAATACGACCGTTTTTATGATTTTTTAAAACATCAAAAAATTTTGACGTTTTCATCGAAAATTTCACGAAATGACTTTTTTCCAACACAGAATCATTTTACATGCTATAATACAACCGTTTTCATGATGTTTTTCAACATCAAAAAATTTTGACGTTTTCATCAAAAAATTTCTACATACTATGCTATAACGATTTTTTGTAAAATTTTCCAGCATTTCACGAAATGACTTTTTTCCAACATAGAATAGTTTTACATGCTATAATACGACCGTTTTCATGATTTTTTAAAACATCAAAAAAATTTGACGATTTCATCGAAAAATTTCGACATACTATACTATGACGTTTTTTTGCAAAATTTTCCAACATTTCACGAAATGACTTTTTTCCACCACAGATTAATTTTACATGCTATAATAAGACCGTTGTCATGATTTTTTTCAACATCAAAAAAATTTGACGATTTCATCGAAAAATTTCGACATACTATACTATGACATTTTTTTTTTTGGAAAATTTTCCAACATTTCACGAAATGACTTTTTTCCACCACAGATTTATTTTACATGCTATAATACGACCGTTGTCATGATTTTTTTCAACATCAAAAAAATTTGACGTTTACATCGAAAAATTTCGACACAGTATACTATGACGTTTTTTTGTATATTTTCCAACATTTCACAAAATGACTTTTACCCACCATGGAATCATTTTACATGCTATAATACGACCGTTTTCATGATTTTTTTTTTAAACATAAAAATTTGACGATTTCATCGAAAAATTTCGACATACTATACTATGATGTTTTTTTGCAAAATTTTCCAACATTTCACAAAATGACTTTTTTCCACCATAGAATAGTTTTACATGCTATAATACGACCTTCTTCATGATTTTTTTTCAACATGAAAAAAATCTGACGTTTTCATCGAAAAATTTCGACATACTATACTATGACATTTTTTTTTTTATAAAATTTTCCAACATTTCACGAAATGACTTTTTTCCACCACAGATTTATTTTACATGGTATAATACGACCGTTGTCATGATTTTTTTCAACATCAAAAAAATTTGACGTTTATATCGAAAAATTTCGACATAGTATAGTATGACCTTTTTTTATAAAATTTTCCAACATTTCACGAAATGACTTTTTTTCCAACACAGAATCATTTTACATTCTATAATACAACCGTTTTCATGATTTTTTTCAACATCAAAAATATTTAACGTTTTCATCAAAAAATTTCTACATACTATATTATAACGATTTTTTGTAAAATTTTCCAGCATTTCACGAAATGACTTTTTTCCAACATAGAATAGTTTTACATGCTATAATACGACCGTTTTCATGATTTTTTTTCAACGTCAAAAAAATTTGACGCTTTCATCGAAAAATTTCGACATACTATACTATGACGTTTTTCTTGAAAATTTTCCAGCATTTCACAAAATGACTTTTCTCCACCATAGAATCATTTTACATGCTATAATACGACCGTTTTCCTTATATTCTTAAACATCAAAAAAATTTGACGTTTACATCGAAAAATTTCGACACAGTATACTATGACGTTTTTTTGTAAAATTTTCCAACATTTCACAAAATGACTTTTACCCACCATGGAATCATTTTACATTCTATAATACAACCGTTTTCATGATTTTTTTCAACATCAAAAATATTTAACGTTTTCATCAAAAAATTTCTACATACTATATTATAACGATTTTTTGTCAAATTTTCCAGCATTTCACGAAATGACTTTTTTCCAACATAGAATAGTTTTACATGCTATAATACGACCGTTTTCATGATTTTTTTTCAACATGAAAAAAATCTGATGTTTTCATCGAAAAATTTCGACATAGTATACTATGACCTTTTTTTTATAAAATTTTCCAAAATTTCACGAAATGACTTTTTTCCACCACAGAATCATTTTACATGCTATAATACAACCGTTTTCATGATTTTTTTCAACATCAAAAAAATTTGACGATTTCATCGAAAAATTTCGACATACTATACTATGATGTTTTTTGGAAAATTTTCATACATTTCACAAAATGACTTTTTCCCACCATGGAATCATTTTACAAGCTATAATACGGCCATTTTTATGATTTTTTTCAACATCACATAAATTTGACGTTTTCATCAAAAAAATTTCGACATACTATACTATGACGTTTTTTTGTAAAATTTTCCAGCATTTCACGAAATGACTTTTTTCCACCATAGAATCATATTACATGCTATAATACGACCGTTTTCATGATTTTTTTCAACATCAAAAAAATCTGACATTTTCATGAAAAAATTTCAACATAGTATACTATGAAGGTTTTTTGGAAAATTTTCCAACATCTCACAAAATGACTTTTTTCCACCATAGAATCATTTTACATGCTATGATAAGACCATTTTTATGATTTTTTTCAACATCAAAAAAGTTTGACATTTTAATCGAAAAATTTCGACGCACTATACTATGACATTTTTTTTTTTATAAAATTTTCCAACATTTCACGAAATGACTTTTTTCCACCACAGATTTATTTTACATGCTATAATACGACCGTTGTCATGATTTTTTTCAACATCAAAAAAATTTGACGTTTACATCGAAAAATTTCGACATAGTATACTATGACGTTTTTTTTGTATATTTTCCAACATTTCACAAAATGACTTTTATCCACCACAGAATCATTTTACATGCTATAATACGACCGTTTTCATGATTTTTTTCAACATCAAAAAAATTTGACGCTTTCATCGAAAAATTTCGACATACTATACTATGACGTTTTTCTTGAAAATTTTCCAGCATTTCACAAAATGACTTTTACCCACCATGGAATCATTTTACATGCTATAATACAACCGTTTTCATGATTTTTTTAAACATCAAAAAAATCTGACGTTTTCATCGAAAAATTTCGACATACTATACTGCGACGTTTTTTTGTAAAATTTTCCAAAATTTCACAAAATGACTTTTACCCACCATGGAATCATTTTACATGCTATAATACGACCGTTTTCATGATTTTTTTCAACATTCATCGAAAAATTTCGACATACTATACTATGACGTTTTTTTGTAAAATTTTCCAACATTTCACGAAATGACTTTTACCCACCATAGAATCATTTTACATGCTATAATACAACCGTTTTCATGATTGTTTTCAACATCAAAAAAATTTGACGTTTTCATCGAAAAATTTCGACATACTATACTATGACGTTTTTTTGTGAAATTTTCCAACATTTCACGAAATGACTTTTTTCCACCACAGAATCATTTTACATGCTATAATACAACCGTTTTCATGATTGTTTTCAACATCAAAAAAATTTGACGCTTTCATCGAAAAATTTCGACATACTATAGTATGACATTTTTTTGCATAATTTTCCAACATTTCACGAAATGACTTTTTTCCACCACAGATTTATTTTACATGGTATAATACGACCGTTGTCATGATTTTTTTCAACATCAAAAAAATTTGACGTTTATATCGAAAAATTTCGACATAGTATAGTATGACCTTTTTTTATAAAATTTTCCAACATTTCACGAAATGACTTTTTTCCAACACAGAATCATTTTACATTCTATAATACAACCGTTTTCATGATTTTTTTCAACATCAAAAATATTTAACGTTTTCATCAAAAAATTTCTACATACTATATTATAACGATTTTTTGTAAAATTTTCCAGCATTTCACGAAATGACTTTTTTCCAACATAGAATAGTTTTACATGCTATAATACGACCGTTTTCATGATTTTTTTTCAACGTCAAAAAAATTTGACGCTTTCATCGAAAAATTTCGACATACTATACTATGACGTTTTTCTTGAAAATTTTCCAGCATTTCACAAAATGACTTTTCTCCACCATAGAATCATTTTACATGCTATAATACGACCGTTTTCCTTATATTCTTAAACATCAAAAAAATTTGACGTTTACATCGAAAAATTTCGACACAGTATACTATGACGTTTTTTTTGTAAAATTTTCTAACATTTCACAAAATGACTTTTACCCACCATGGAATCATTTTACATTCTATAATACAACCGTTTTCATGATTTTTTTCAACATCAAAAATATTTAACGTTTTCATCAAAAAATTTCTACATACTATATTATAACGATTTTTTGTCAAATTTTCCAGCATTTCACGAAATGACTTTTTTCCAACATAGAATAGTTTTACATGCTATAATACGACCGTTTTCATGATTTTTTTTCAACATGAAAAAAATCTGATGTTTTCATCGAAAAATTTCGACATAGTATACTATGACCTTTTTTTTATAAAATTTTCCAAAATTTCACGAAATGACTTTTTTTCCACCACAGAATCATTTTACATGCTATAATACAACCGTTTTCATGATTTTTTTCAACATCAAAAAAATTTGACGATTTCATCGAAAAATTTCGACATACTATACTATGATGTTTTTTGGAAAATTTTCATACATTTCACAAAATGACTTTTTCCCACCATAGAATCATTTTACAAGCTATAATACGGCCATTTTTATGATTTTTTTCAACATCACATAAATTTGACGTTTTCATCAAAAAATTTTGACATACTATACTATGACGTTTTTTTTGTAAAATTTTCCAGCATTTCACGAAATGACTTTTTTCCACCATAGAATCATATTACATGCTATAATACGACCGTTTTCATGATTTTTTTCAACATCAAAAAAATCTGACATTTTCATGAAAAAATTTCAACATAGTATACTATGAAGGTTTTTTGGAAAATTTTCCAACATCTCACAAAATGACTTTTTTTCCACCATAGAATCATTTTACATGCTATGATAAGACCATTTTTATGATTTTTTTCAACATCAAAAAAGTTTGACATTTTAATCGAAAAATTTCGACACACTATACTATGACATTTTTTTTTTTATAAAATTTTCCAACATTTCACGAAATGACTTTTTTCCACCACAGATTTATTTTACATGCTATAATACGACCGTTGTCATGATTTTTTTCAACATCAAAAAAATTTGACGTTTACATCGAAAAATTTCGACATAGTATACTATGACGTTTTTTTGTATATTTTCCAACATTTCACAAAATGACTTTTATCCACCACAGAATCATTTTACATGCTATAATACGACCGTTTTCATGATTTTTTTCAACATCAAAAAAATTTGACGCTTTCATCGAAAAATTTCGACATACTATACTATGACGTTTTTCTTGAAAATTTTCCAGCATTTCACAAAATGACTTTTACCCACCATGGAATCATTTTACATGCTATAATACAACCGTTTTCATGATTTTTTTAAACATCAAAAAAATCTGACGTTTTCATCGAAAAATTTCGACATACTATACTGCGACGTTTTTTTGTAAAATTTTCCAAAATTTCACAAAATGACTTTTACCCACCATGGAATCATTTTACATGCTATAATACGACCGTTTTCATGATTTTTTTCAACATTCATCGAAAAATTTCGACATACTATACTATGACGTTTTTTTGTAAAATTTTCCAACATTTCACGAAATGACTTTTACCCACCATAGAATCATTTTACATGCTATAATACAACCGTTTTCATGATTGTTTTCAACATCAAAAAAATTTGACGTTTTCATCGAAAAATTTCGACATACTATACTATGACGTTTTTTTGTGAAATTTTCCAACATTTCACGAAATGACTTTTTTCCACCACAGAATCATTTTACATGCTATAATACAACCGTTTTCATGATTGTTTTCAACATCAAAAAAATTTGACGCTTTCATCGAAAAATTTCGACATACTATAGTATGACATTTTTTTGCATAATTTTCCAACATTTCACGAAATGACTTTTTTTCCACCATAGAATCATTTTACATGCTATAATACGACCGTTTTTATGATTTTTTAAAACATCAAAAAATTTTGACGTTTTCATCGAAAAATTTCGACATACTATACTATGACTTTTTTTGTAAAATTTTCTAAAATTACACGAAATGACTTTTACCCACCGTGGAATCATTTTACATGCTATAATACGACCGTTTACATGATTTTTTCAACATGAAAAAAATTTGACGATTTCATCGAAAATTCACGAAATGACTTTTTTCCAACACAGAATCATTTTACATGCTATAATACAACCGTTTTCATGATGTTTTTCAACATCAAAAAATTTTGACGCTTTCATCGAAAAATTTCGACATACTATACTATGACGTTTTTCTTGAAAATTTTCCAGCATTTCACAAAATGACTTTTACCCACCATAGAATCATTTTACATGCTATGATAAGACCATTTTTATGATTTTTTTCAACATCAAAAAAGTTTGACATTTTAATCGAAAAATTTCGACACACTATACTATGACATTTTTTTTTTTTATAAAATTTTCCAACATTTCACGAAATGACTTTTTTCCACCACAGATTTATTTTACATGCTATAATACGACCGTTGTCATGATTTTTTTCAACATCAAAAAAATTTGACGTTTACATCGAAAAATTTCGACATAGTATACTATGACGTTTTTTTGTATATTTTCCAACATTTCACAAAATGACTTTTATCCACCACAGAATCATTTTACATGCTATAATACGACCGTTTTCATGATTTTTTTCAACATCAAAAAAATTTGACGCTTTCATCGAAAAATTTCGACATACTATACTATGACGTTTTTCTTGAAAATTTTCCAGCATTTCACAAAATGACTTTTACCCACCATGGAATCATTTTACATGCTATAATACAACCGTTTTCATGATTTTTTTAAACATCAAAAAAATCTGACGTTTTCATCGAAAAATTTCGACATACTATACTGCGACGTTTTTTTGTAAAATTTTCCAAAATTTCACAAAATGACTTTTACCCACCATGGAATCATTTTACATGCTATAATACGACCGTTTTCATGATTTTTTTCAACATTCATCGAAAAATTTCGACATACTATACTATGACGTTTTTTTGTAAAATTTTCCAACATTTCACGAAATGACTTTTACCCACCATAGAATCATTTTACATGCTATAATACAACCGTTTTCATGATTGTTTTCAACATCAAAAAAATTTGACGTTTTCATCGAAAAATTTCGACATACTATACTATGACGTTTTTTTGTGAAATTTTCCAACATTTCACGAAATGACTTTTTTCCACCACAGAATCATTTTACATGCTATAATACAACCGTTTTCATGATTGTTTTCAACATCAAAAAAAATTTGACGCTTTCATCGAAAAATTTCGACATACTATAGTATGACATTTTTTTGCATAATTTTCCAACATTTCACGAAATGACTTTTTTTCCACCACAGATTTATTTTACATGGTATAATACGACCGTTGTCATGATTTTTTTCAACATCAAAAAAATTTGACGTTTATATCGAAAAATTTCGACATAGTATAGTATGACCTTTTTTTATAAAATTTTCCAACATTTCACGAAATGACTTTTTTTCCAACACAGAATCATTTTACATTCTATAATACAACCGTTTTCATGATTTTTTTCAACATCAAAAATATTTAACGTTTTCATCAAAAAATTTCTACATACTATATTATAACGATTTTTTGTAAAATTTTCCAGCATTTCACGAAATGACTTTTTTCCAACATAGAATAGTTTTACATGCTATAATACGACCGTTTTCATGATTTTTTTTTCAACGTCAAAAAAATTTGACGCTTTCATCGAAAAATTTCGACATACTATACTATGACGTTTTTCTTGAAAATTTTCCAGCATTTCACAAAATGACTTTTCTCCACCATAGAATCATTTTACATGCTATAATACGACCGTTTTCCTTATATTCTTAAACATCAAAAAAATTTGACGTTTACATCGAAAAATTTCGACACAGTATACTATGACGTTTTTTTGTAAAATTTTCTAACATTTCACAAAATGACTTTTACCCACCATGGAATCATTTTACATTCTATAATACAACCGTTTTCATGATTTTTTTCAACATCAAAAATATTTAACGTTTTCATCAAAAAATTTCTACATACTATATTATAACGATTTTTTGTCAAATTTTCCAGCATTTCACGAAATGACTTTTTTCCAACATAGAATAGTTTTACATGCTATAATACGACCGTTTTCATGATTTTTTTTCAACATGAAAAAAAATCTGATGTTTTCATCGAAAAATTTCGACATAGTATACTATGACCTTTTTTTTTATAAAATTTTCCAAAATTTCACGAAATGACTTTTTTCCACCACAGAATCATTTTACATGCTATAATACAACCGTTTTCATGATTTTTTTCAACATCAAAAAAATTTGACGATTTCATCGAAAAATTTCGACATACTATACTATGATGTTTTTTGGAAAATTTTCATACATTTCACAAAATGACTTTTTCCCACCATAGAATCATTTTACAAGCTATAATACGGCCATTTTTATGATTTTTTTCAACATCACATAAATTTGACGTTTTCATCAAAAAATTTTGACATACTATACTATGACGTTTTTTTGTAAAATTTTCCAGCATTTCACGAAATGACTTTTTTCCACCATAGAATCATATTACATGCTATAATACGACCGTTTTCATGATTTTTTTCAACATCAAAAAAATCTGACATTTTCATGAAAAAATTTCAACATAGTATACTATGAAGGTTTTTTGGAAAATTTTCCAACATCTCACAAAATGACTTTTTTCCACCATAGAATCATTTTACATGCTATGATAAGACCATTTTTATGATTTTTTTCAACATCAAAAAAGTTTGACATTTTAATCGAAAAATTTCGACACACTATACTATGACATTTTTTTTTTTATAAAATTTTCCAACATTTCACGAAATGACTTTTTTCCACCACAGATTTATTTTACATGCTATAATACGACCGTTGTCATGATTTTTTTCAACATCAAAAAAATTTGACGTTTACATCGAAAAATTTCGACATAGTATACTATGACGTTTTTTTGTATATTTTCCAACATTTCACAAAATGACTTTTATCCACCACAGAATCATTTTACATGCTATAATACGACCGTTTTCATGATTTTTTTCAACATCAAAAAAATTTGACGCTTTCATCGAAAAATTTCGACATACTATACTATGACGTTTTTCTTGAAAATTTTCCAGCATTTCACAAAATGACTTTTACCCACCATGGAATCATTTTACATGCTATAATACAACCGTTTTCATGATTTTTTTAAACATCAAAAAAATCTGACGTTTTCATCGAAAAATTTCGACATACTATACTGCGACGTTTTTTTGTAAAATTTTCCAAAATTTCACAAAATGACTTTTACCCACCATGGAATCATTTTACATGCTATAATACGACCGTTTTCATGATTTTTTTCAACATTCATCGAAAAATTTCGACATACTATACTATGACGTTTTTTTGTAAAATTTTCCAACATTTCACGAAATGACTTTTACCCACCATAGAATCATTTTACATGCTATAATACAACCGTTTTCATGATTGTTTTCAACATCAAAAAAATTTGACGTTTTCATCGAAAAATTTCGACATACTATACTATGACGTTTTTTTGTGAAATTTTCCAACATTTCACGAAATGACTTTTTTCCACCACAGAATCATTTTACATGCTATAATACAACCGTTTTCATGATTGTTTTCAACATCAAAAAAATTTGACGCTTTCATCGAAAAATTTCGACATACTATAGTATGACATTTTTTTGCATAATTTTCCAACATTTCACGAAATGACTTTTTTCCACCATAGAATCATTTTACATGCTATAATACGACCGTTTTTATGATTTTTTAAAACATCAAAAAATTTTGACGTTTTCATCGAAAAATTTCGACATACTATACTATGACTTTTTTTGTAAAATTTTCTAAAATTACACGAAATGACTTTTACCCACCGTGGAATCATTTTACATGCTATAATACGACCGTTTACATGATTTTTTCAACATGAAAAAAATTTGACGATTTCATCGAAAATTCACGAAATGACTTTTTTCCAACACAGAATCATTTTACATGCTATAATACAACCGTTTTCATGATGTTTTTCAACATCAAAAAATTTTGACGTTTTCATCAAAAAATTTCTACATACTATGCTATAACGATTTTTTGTAAAATTTTCCAGCATTTCACGAAATGACTTTTTTCCAACATAGAATAGTTTTACATGCTATAATACGACCGTTTTCATGATTTTTTAAAACATCAAAAAAATTTGACGATTTCATCGAAAAATTTCGACATACTATACTATGACTTTTTTTTTGCAAAATTTTCCAACATTTCACGAAATGACTTTTTTCCACCACAGATTAATTTTACATGCTGTAATAAGACCGTTGTCATGATTTTTTTCAACATCAAAAAAATTTGACGATTTCATCGAAAAATTTCGACATACTATACTATGACATTTTTTTTTTGGAAAATTTTCCAACATTTCACGAAATGACATTTTTCCACCACAGATTTATTTTACATGCTATAATACGACCGTTGTCATGATTTTTTTCAACATCAAAAAAATTTGACGTTTACATCGAAAAATTTCGACACAGTATACTATGACGTTTTTTTGTATATTTTCCAACATTTCACAAAATGACTTTTACCCACCATGGAATCATTTTACATGCTATAATACGACCGTTTTCATGATTTTTTTTTTAAACATAAAAATTTGACGATTTCATCGAAAAATTTCGACATACTATACTATGATGTTTTTTTGAAAAATTTTCCAACATTTCACAAAATGACTTTTTTCCACCATAGAATAGTTTTACATGCTATAATACGACCTTCTTCATGATTTTTTTTCAACATGAAAAAAATCTGACGTTTTCATCGAAAAATTTCGACATACTATACTATGACATTTTTTTTTTTATAAAATTTTCCAACATTTCACGAAATGACTTTTTTCCACCACAGATTTATTTTACATGGTATAATACGACCGTTGTCATGATTTTTTTCAACATCAAAAAAATTTGACGTTTACATCGAAAAATTTCGACATAGTATAGTATGACCTTTTTTTATAAAATTTTCCAACATTTCACGAAATGACTTTTTTCCAACACAGAATCATTTTACATTCTATAATACAACCGTTTTCATGATTTTTTTCAACATCAAAAATATTTAACGTTTTCATCAAAAAATTTCTACATACTATATTATAACGATTTTTTGTAAAATTTTCCAGCATTTCACGAATTGACTTTTTTCCAACATAGAATAGTTTTACATGCTATAATACGACCGTTTTCATGATTTTTTTTTCAACGTCAAAAAAATTTGACGCTTTCATCGAAAAATTTCGACATACTATACTATGACGTTTTTCTTGAAAATTTTCCAGCATTTCACAAAATGACTTTTCTCCACCATAGAATCATTTTACATGCTATAATACGACCGTTTTCCTTATATTCTTAAACATCAAAAAAATTTGACGTTTACATCGAAAAATTTCGACAGTATACTATGACGTTTTTTTGTAAAATTTTCTAACATTTCACAAAATGACTTTTACCCACCATGGAATCATTTTACATTCTATAATACAACCGTTTTCATGATTTTTTTCAACATCAAAAATATTTAACGTTTTCATCAAAAAATTTCTACATACTATATTATAACGATTTTTTGTCAAATTTTCCAGCATTTCACGAAATGACTTTTTTCCAACATAGAATAGTTTTACATGCTATAATACGACCGTTTTCATGATTTTTTTTCAACATGAAAAAAATCTGATGTTTTCATCGAAAAATTTCGACATAGTATACTATGACCTTTTTTTTATAAAATTTTCCAAAATTTCACGAAATGACTTTTTTCCACCACAGAATCATTTTACATGCTATAATACAACCGTTTTCATGATTTTTTTTAAACATCAAAAAAATTTGACGATTTCATCGAAAAATTTCGACATACTATACTATGATGTTTTTTGGAAAATTTTCATACATTTCACAAAATGACTTTTTCCCACCATAGAATCATTTTACAAGCTATAATACGGCCATTTTTATGATTTTTTTTCAACATCACATAAATTTGACGTTTTCATCAAAAAATTTCGACATACTATACTATGACGTTTTTTTTGTAAAATTTTCCAACATTTCACGAAATGACTTTTTTTTCCACCATAGAATCATATTACATGCTATAATACGACCGTTTTCATGATTTTTTTCAACATCAAAAAAATCTGACATTTTCATGAAAAAATTTCAACATAGTATACTATGAAGGTTTTTTGGAAAATTTTCCAACATCTCACAAAATGACTTTTTTCCACCATAGAATCATTTTACATGCTATGATAAGACCATTTTTATGATTTTTTTCAACATCAAAAAAGTTTGACATGTTAATCGAAAAATTTCGACACACTATACTATGACATTTTTTTTTTTATAAAATTTTCCAACATTTCACGAAATGACTTTTTTCCACCACAGAATCATTTTACATGCTATAATATGTCCGTTTTCATGATTTTTTTCAACATCAAAAAAATTTGACGATTTCATCGAAAAATTTCGACATACTATATTATAACGTTTTTTTGTAAAATTTTCCAACATTTCAGAAAATGACTTTTACCAACCACAGAATCATTTTACATGCTATAATACGACCGTTTTCATGATTTTTTTCAACATCAAAAAAATTTGACACTTTCATCGAAAAATTTCGACATAGTATACTATGACGTTTTTTTCGGAAAATTTTCCAACATTTCACGAAATGACTTTTTTCCAACACAGAATCATTTTACATTCTATAATACAACCGTTTTCATGATTTTTTTCAACATCAAAAAAATTTAACGTTTTCATCAAAAAATTTCTTCATACTATATTATGACGTTTTTTTGTAAAATTTTCCAACATTTCACAAAATGACTTTTACCAACCATAGAATCATTTTACATGCTATAATACGACCGTTTTCATGATTTTTTTCAACATCAAAAAAATTTGACACTTTCATCGAAAAATTTCGACATAGTATACTATGACGTTTTTTTTTGAAAATTTTCCAGCATTTCACGAAATGACTTTTCTCCACCATAGAATCATTTTACATGCTATAATACGACCGTTTTCCTTATATTCTTAAACATCAAAAAAATTTGACGTTTACATCGAAAAATTTCGACATAGTATACTATGACGTTTTTTTGTATATTTTCCAACATTTCACAAAATGACTTTTATCCACCACAGAATCATTTTACATGCTATAATACGACCGTTTTCATGATTTTTTTCAACATCAAAAAAATCTGACGTTTTCATGAAAAAATTTCGACATAGTATACTATGACGTTTTTTTATAAAATTTTCCAACATTTCACGAAATGACTTTTTCCACCACAGATTTATTTTACATGCTATAATACGACCGTTGTCATGATTTTTTTCAACATCAAAAAAATTTGACGTTTACATCGAAAAATTTCGACATAGTATACTATGACGTTTTTTTGTAAAATTTTCCAACATTTCACGAAATGACTTTTTTCCACCATAGAATCATTTTACATGCTATAATACGACTGTTTTTATGATTTTTTTCAACATCAAAAAAATCTGACGTTTTCATGGAAAAATTTCGACATCCTATACTATGACTTTTTTTGTAAAATTTTCCAACATTTCACGAAATGACTTTTTTCCACCATAGAATCATTTTACATGCTATAATACAACTGTTTTCAGGATTTTTTTTAAACAAAAAAAATTTGACGATTTCATCGAAAAATTTCGACATACTATACTGACTTTTTTTTTTTTTTTTATAAAATTTTCCAACATTTCACGAAATGACTTTTTTCCACCACAGAATCATTTTACATGCTATAATATGTCCGTTTTCATGATTTTTTTCAACATCAAAAAAATTTGACGATTTCATCGAAAAATTTCGACATACTATATTATAACGTTTTTTTGTAAAATTTTCCAACATTTCAGAAAATGACTTTTACCAACCATAGAATCATTTTACATGCTATAATACGACCGTTTTCATGATTTTTTTCAACATCAAAAAAATTTGACACTTTCATCGAAAAATTTCGACATAGTATACTATGACGTTTTTTCGGAAAATTTTCCAACATTTCACGAAATGACTTTTTTCCAACACAGAATCATTTTACATTCTATGATACAACCGTTTTCATGATTTTTTTCAACATCAAAAAAATTTAACGTTTTCATCAAAAAATTTCTTCATACTATATTATGACGTTTTTTTGTAAAATTTTCCAACATTTCACAAAATGACTTTTACCAACCATAGAATCATTTTACATGCTATAATACGACCGTTTTCATGATTTTTTTCAACATCAAAAAAATTTGACACTTTCATCGAAAAATTTCGACATAGTATACTATGACGTTTTTTTTTGAAAATTTTCCAGCATTTCACGAAATAACTTTTTTCCACCATAGAATCATTTTACATACTATAATACGACTGTTTTCATGATTTTTTTCAACATCAAAAAAATATGACGTTTTCATGAAAAAATTTTGACATACTACACTATGATGTTTTTTGGAAAATTTTCATACATTTCACAAAATGGATTTTGCCCACCATAGAATCATTTAACATGCTATAATTAGACCATTTTTATGATTTTTTTCAACATAAAATAAATTTGACGTTTTCATCGAAAAATTTCGACATACTATACTAAGACGTTTTTTTTTTTTTTTTTATTTTCCAACATTTCATGAAATGACTTTTTTCCACCATAGAATCATTTTACATGCTATAATACGACTGTTTTCATGATTTTTTTCAACATCAAAAAAATCTGACATTTTTATGAAAAAATTTCAACAAAGTATACTATGACCTTTTTTTTATAAAATTTTCCACCATTTCACGAAATGACTTTTTTCCACCACAGATTTATTTTACGTGCTATAATACGACCGTTGTCATGATTTTTTTCAACATCAAAAAAATTTGACGTTTACATCGAAAAATTCCGACATAGTATACTATGACGTTTTTTTGTAAAATTTTCCAACATTTCACGAAATGACTTTTTTCCACCACAGAATCATTTTACATGCTATAATACGACCGTTTTCATGATTTTTTTCAACATCAAAAAAATCTGACGATTTCATGGAAAAATTTCGACATAGTATACTATGAGTTTTTTTTGTAAAATTTTCCAACATTTCACAAAATGACTTTTACCCACCATAGAATCATTTTACATGTTGTAATACAACCGTTTATGATTTTTTTTTAACATCAAAAAAATTGACAATTTCATCGAAAAATTTCGACATACTATACTATGAAGGTTTTTTGGAAAATTTTCCAACATCTCACAAAATGACTTTTTTCCACCATAGAATCATTTTACATGCTATGATAAGACCATTTTTATGATTTTTTTCAACATCAAAAAAGTTTGACATTTTCATCGAAAAATTTCGACATACTATACTATGACATTTTTTTTTTATAAAATTTTCCAACATTTCACGAAATGACTTTTTTCCACCACAGATTTATTTTACATGCTATAATACGACCGTTGTCATGATTTTTTTCAACATCAAAAAAATTTGACGTTTACATCGAAAAATTTCGACATAGTATACTATGACGTTTTTTTGTATATTTTCCAACATTTCACAAAATGACTTTTATCCACCACAGAATCATTTTACATGCTATAATACGACCGTTTTCATGATTTTTTCAACATCAAAAAAATTTGACGCTTTCATCGAAAAATTTCGACATACAATACTATGACATTTTTTTTGAAAATTTTCAAGCATTTCACGAAATAACTTTTTTCCACCATAGAATAATTTTACATGCTATAATACGACCGTTTTCATGATTTTTTTCAACATCAAAAAAATCTGACGTTTTCATGAAAAAATTTTGACATAGTATACTATGACCTTTTTTTATAAAAATTTCCAACATTTCACGAAATGACTTTTTTCCACCACAGAATCATTTCACATGCTATAATATGACTGTTTTCGTGATTTTTTTCAACATCAAAAAAATTTGACATTTTCATCGAAAAATTTCGATATACTATACTATGACTTTTTTTGTAAAATTTTCCAACATTTTACAAAATGACTTTTACCCACCATGGAATCATTTTACATGCTATAATACAACCGTTTTCATGATTTTTTTAAACATCAAAAAAATTTGACGATTTCATCGAAAAATTTCGACATACTATACTATGATGTTTTTTGGAAAATTTTCATACATTTCACAAAATGACTTTTTCCCACCACAGAATAATTTTACATGCTATAATACGACCGTTTTCATGATTTTTTTCAACATCAAAAAAATTTGACACTTTCATCTAAAAATTTCGACATAGTATACTATGATGTTTTTTTGAAAATTTTCCAGCATTTCACGAAATAACTTTTTTCCACCATAGAATCATTTTACATACTATAATACGACCGTTTTTATGATTTTTTTCAACATCAAAAAAATCTGACGTTTTCATGGAAAAATTTCGACATCCTATACTATGACTTTTTTTGTAAAATTTTCCAACATTTCACGAAATGACTTTTTTCCACCATAGAATCATTTTACATGCTATAATACAACTGTTTTCAGGATTTTTTTTAAACAAAAAAAATTTGACGATTTTATCAAAAAATTTCGACATACTATACTATGACTTTTTTTTTTTTTTTTATAAAATTTTCCAACATTTCACGAAATGACTTTTTTCCACCGCAGAATCATTTTACATGCTATAATATGTCCGTTTTCATGATTTTTTTCAACATCAAAAAAATTTGACGATTTCATCGAAAAATTTCGACATACTATATTATGACGTTTTTTTGTAAAATTTTCCAACATTTCACAAAATGACTTTTACCAACCATAGAATCATTTTACATGCTATAATACGACCGTTTTCATGATTTTTTTCAACATCAAAAAAATTTGACACTTTCATCGAAAAATTTCGACATAGTATACTATGACGTTTTTTCGGAAAATTTTCCAACATTTCACGAAATCACTTTTTTCCAACACAGAATCATTTTACATTCTATAATACAACCGTTTTCATGATTTTTTTCAACATCAAAAAAATTTAACGTTTTCATCAAAAAATTTCTACATACTATATTATGACGTTTTTTTGTAAAATTTTCCAACATTTCACAAAATGACTTTTACCAACCATAGAATAATTTTACATGCTATAATACGACCGTTTTCATGATTTTTTTCAACATCAAAAAAATTTGACACTTTCATCGAAAAATTTCGACATAGTATACTATGACGTTTTTTTTTGAAAATTTTCCAGCATTTCACGAAATAACTTTTTTCCACCATAGAATCATTTTACATACTATAATACGACCGTTTTCATGATTTTTTTCAACATCAAAAAAATATGACGTTTTCATCGAAAAATTTCGACATACTATCCTATGACGTTTTTTTGTAAAATTTTCCAACATTTCACAAAATGACTTTTACCCACCATGGAATCATTTTACATGCTATAATACAACTGTTTTCAGGATTTTTTTTAAACATAAAAAAAATTTGACGATTCCATCGAAAAATTTCGACATACTATACTATACTATGACTTTTTTTTTTTTTTTAATTTTCCAACATTTCACGAAATGACTTTTTTCCACCACAGAATCATTTTACATGCTATAATATGTCCGTTTTCATGATTTTTTTCAATATCAAAAAAATCTGACGTTTTCATCAAAAAATTTCGACATAGTATACTATGACGGTTTTTTGCAAAATTTTCCAACATTTCACGAAATGACTTTTTTCCACCACAGATTAATTTTACATGCTATAATACGACCGTTGTCATGATTTTTGTCAACATCAAAAAAATTTGACGTTTACATCGAAAAATTTCGACATACTATACTATGACATTTTTTTTTTTAAATTTCCCAACTTTTCACAAAATGACTTTTACCCACCATGGAATGATTTTACATGCTATAATACAACCGTTTTCATGATTTTTTTAAACATCAAAAAAATTTGACGTTTTAATCAAAAAATTTCGACATACTATACTATAATGATTTTTTGTAAAATTTTCCAGCATTTCACGAAATGACTTTTTTCCACCATAGGATCATTTTACATGCTATAATACGACCGTTTATATGATATTTTTCAACATCAAAAAAATTTGACGTTTTCATCGAAAAATTTAGACATACTATACTATGACGATTTTTTGTAAAATTTTCCAACATTTCACAAAATGACTTTTACCCACCATGGAATCATTTTACATGCTATAATACAACTGTTTTCATGATTTTTTTTAAACATATAAAAATTTGACGATTTCATCGAAAAATTTCGACATACTATACTATGACTTTTTTTTTTTTTATAAAATTTTCCAACATTTCACGAAATGACTTTTGTCCACCACAGAATCATTTTACATGCTATAATATGTCCGTTTTCATGATTTTTTTCAATATCAAAAAAATCTGACGTTTTCATCAAAAAATTTCGACATAGTATACTATGACGGTTTTTTGCAAAATTTTCCAACATTTTACAAAATGACTTTTCTCCACCATAGAATCATTTTACATGCTATAATACGACCGTTTTCATGATTTTTTTTAAAACATAAAAATTTGACGATTTCATGGAAAAATTTCGACATACTATACTGTGATGTTTTTTGGGAAAATTTTCCAACATTTCACAAAATGACTTTTTTCCACCATAGAATCATTTTACATGCTATAATACGACCGTTTTCCTTATATTCTTCAACATCAAAAAAATTTGACATTTACATCGAAAAATTTCGACATAGTATACTTGACGTTTTTTTGTAAAATTTTCCAACATTTCACAAAATGACTTTTACCTACCATAGAATCATTTTACATTCTATAAAACGACCGTTTTCATGATTTTTTTCAATATCAAAAAAATTTGACGCTTTCATTGAAAAATTTCGACATACTATACTGACGTTTTTTTTGAAAATTTTCCAGCATTTCACGAAATGAGTTTTTTCCACCATAGAATCATTTTACATGCTATAATACGACCGTTTTCATGATTTTTTTCAACATCAAAAAAATCTGACGTTTTCATCAAAAAATTTCGACATAGTATACTATGACGTTTTTTTGTAAAATTTTTCAACATTTCACGAAATGACTTTTTTCCACCACAGATTTATTTTACATGCTATAATACGACCGTTGTCATGATTTTTTTCAACATCAAAAAAATTTGACGTTTACATCAAAAAATTTCGACATAGTATACTATGACGTTTTTTTGTAAAATTTTTCAACATTTCACGAAATGACTTTTTTCCACCATAGAATCATTTTACATGCTATAATACGACCGTTTTTATGATTTTTTTCAACATCAAAAAAATCTGACGTTTTCATGGAAAAATTTCGACATCCTATACTATGACTTTTTTTTTTTTAAATTTCCCAACTTTTCACAAAATGACTTTTACCCACCATGGAATGATTTTACATGCTATAATACAACCGTTTTCATGATTTTTTTAAACATCAAAAAAATTTGACGTTTTAATCAAAAAATTTCGACATACTATACTATAATGATTTTTTGTAAAATTTTCCAGCATTTCACGAAATGACTTTTTTCCACCATAGGATCATTTTACATGCTATAATACGACCGTTTATATGATATTTTTCAACATCAAAAAAATTTGACGTTTTCATCGAAAAATTTAGACATACTATACTATGACGTTTTTTTGTAAAATTTTCCAACATTTCACAAAATGACTTTTACCCACCATGGAATCATTTTACATGCTATAATACAACTGTTTTCAGGATTTTTTTTAAACATAAAAAAAATTTGACGATTTCATCGAAAAATTTCGACATACTATACTATGATGTTTTTTCGGAAAATTTTCCAACATTTCACGAAATGACTTTTTTCCAACACAGAATCATTTTACATGCTATAAAACGACCGTTTTCATGATTTTTTTCAACATTAAAAAAATTTGACACTTTCATCTAAAAATTTCGACATAGTATACTATGATGTTTTTTTGAAAATTTTCCAGCATTTCACGAAATAACTTTTTTCCACCATAGAATCATATTACATGCTATAATACGACCGTTTTCATGATTTTTTTAAACATCAAAAAAATCTGACATTTTCATGAAAAAATTTCAACATAGTATACTATGACTTTTTTTTTTTATAAAATTTTCCAGCATTTCACGAAATGACTTTTTTCCAACATAGAATAGTTTTACATGCTATAATACGACCGTCTACATGATTTTTTTTCAACATCAAAAAAATCTGACGTTTTCATCGAAAAATTTCGACATACTATGTAAAATTTTCCAACATTTCACAAAATGACTTTTACCCACCATGGAATCATTTTACATGCTATAATACAACTGTTTTCAGGATTCTTTTTAAACATAAAAAAAATTTGACGATTCCATCGAAAAATTTCGACATACTATACTATACTATGAATTTTTTTTTTTTTTAATTTTCCAGCATTTCACGAAATGACTTTTTTCCAACATAGAATAGTTTTACATGCTATAATACGACCGTCTACATGATTTTTTTTCAACATCAAAAAAATCTGACGTTTTCATCGAAAAATTTCGACATACTATACTATGACGTTTTGTTGTAAAATTTTCCAACATTTCACAAAATGACTTTTACCCACCATGGAATCATTTTACATGCTATAATACAACTGTTTTCAGGATTTTTTTTAAACATAAAAAAAATTTGACGATTTCATCGAAAAATTTCGACATACTATACCATGACTTTTTTTTTTTTATAAAATTTTCCAACATTTCACGAAATGACTTTTTTCCACCACAGAATCATTTTACATGCTATAATATGTCCGTTTTCATGATTTTTTTCAATATCAAAAAAATCTGACGTTTTCATCAAAAAATTTCGACATAGTATACAATGACGTTTTTTTGTAAAATTTTCCAACATTTCACAAAATGACTTTTACCCACCATAGAATCATTTTACATGCTATAATACGACCGTTTTCATGATTTTTTTCAACAGCAAAAAAATTTGACGCTTTCATCGAAAAATTTCGACATACTATACAATGACGTTTTTTTTGAAAATTTTCCAGCATTTCACAAAATGACTTTTCTCCACCATAGAATCATTTTACATGCTATAATACGACCGTTTTCCTTATATTCTTCAACATCAAAAAAATTTGACGTTTACATCGAAAAATTTCGACATAGTATACTATAATGATTTTTTGTAAAATTTTCCAGCATTTCACGAAATGACTTTTTTCCAACATAGAATAGTTTTACATGCTATAATACGACCGTCTTCATGATTTTTTTTCAACATCAAAAAAATCTGACGTTTTCATCGAAAAATTGCGACATACTATACTATGACGTTTTTTTTTTTAATTTTCCAACTTTTCACAAAATGACTTTTACCCACCATGGAATCATTTTACATGCTATAATACAACTGTTTTCAGGATTTTTTTTAAACATAAAAAAAATTTGACGATTTCATCGAAAAATTTCGACATACTATACTATGACGTTTTTTTGAAAATTTTCCAGCATTTCACGAAATAACTTTTTTCCACCATAGAATCATTTTACATACTATAATACAACCGTTTTCATGATTTTTTTCAACATCAAAAAAATCTGACGTTTTCATGAAAAAATTTTGACATAGTATACTATGACCTTTTTTTATAAAATTTTCCAACATTTCACGAAATGACTTTTTTCCACCACAGAATCATTTCACATGCTATAATACGACCGTTTTCATGATTTTTTTAAACATCAAAAAAATCTGACATTTTCATGAAAAAAATTTCAACATAGTATACTATGACTTTTTTTTTTTTTATAAAATTTTCCAGCATTTCACGAAATGACTTTTTTCCAACATAGAATAGTTTTACATGCTATAATACGACCGTCTACATGATTTTTTTTCAACATCAAAAAAATCTGACGTTTTCATCGAAAAATTTCGACATACTATGTAAAATTTTCCAACATTTCACAAAATGACTTTTACCCACCATGGAATCATTTTACATGCTATAATACAACTGTTTTCATGATTTTTTTTAAACATCAAAAAAATTTGACGATTTCATCGAAAAATTTCGACGTACTATACTATGACTTTTTTTTTTTTTATAAAATTTTCCAACATTTCACGAAATGACTTTTGTCCACCACAGAATCATTTTACATGCTATAATATGTCCGTTTTCATGATTTTTTTCAATATCAAAAAAATCTGACGTTTTCATCAAAAAATTTCGACATAGTATACTATGACGGTTTTTTGCAAAATTTTCCAACATTTCACGAAATGACTTTTTACCACCACGGATTTATTTTACATGCTATAATACGACCGTTGTCATGATTTTTTTCAACATCGAAAAAATGACGTTTTTTTGTAAAATTTTCCAACATTTCACAAAATGACTTTTACCCACCATGGAATCATTTTACATGCTATAATACAACTGTTTTCAGGATTTTTTTAAAACATAAAAAAAATTTGACGATTTCATCAAAAAATTTCGACATACTATACTATGAGGTTTTTTTGTATATTTTCCAACATTTCACAAAATGACTTTTACCCACCATAGAATCATTTTACATGCTATAATACGACCGTTTTCATGATTTTTTTCAACATCAAAAAAATTTGACGATTTCATCGAAAAATTTCGACATACTATACAATGACGTTTTCTTTGAAAATTTTCCAGCATTTCACAAAATTACTTTTTTCCAAAATAGAATAGTTTTACATGCTATAATACGACCGTCTTCATGATTTTTTTTTAACATCAAAAAAATCTGACGTTTTCATCGAAAAATTTCGACATACTATACTATGACGTTTTGTTGTAAAATTTTCCAACATTTCACAAAATGACTTTTACCCACCATAGAATCATTTTACATGCTATAATACGATCGTTTTGTTTATATTCTTCAATATCAAAAAAATCTGACGTTTTCATCAAAAAATTTCGACATAGTATACTATGACGGTTTTTTGCAAAATTTTCCAACATTTCACGAAATGACTTTTTTCCACCACAGATTTATTTTACATGCTATAATACGACCGTTGTCATGATTTTTTTCAACATCAAAAAAATTTGACGTTTACATCGAAAAATTTCGACATAGTATACTATGATGTTTTTTTGTAAAATTTTCCAACATTTCACAAAATGACTTTTACCCACCATAGAATCATTTTACATGCTATAATACGATCGTTTTGGTTATATTCTTCAACATCAAAAAAATTTGACGTTTACATCGAAAAATTTCGACATACTATACTCTGACTTTTTTTTGGAAAATTTTCCAACATTTCACAAAATGACTTTTACCCACCATGGAATCATTTTACATGCTAGAATATGACTGTTTTCAGGATTTTTTTTAAACATTAAAAAAATTTGACGATTTCATCGAAAGATTTCGACATACTATACTATGATGTTTTTTTTGAAAATTTTCCAACATTTCACGAAATTACTTTTTTCCACCACAGATTTATTTTACATGCTATAATACGACCGTTTTTATGATTTTTTTCAACATCAAAAAAATTTGACATTTACATCGAAAAATTTCGACATAGTATACTATGACGTTTTTTTGTAAAATTTTCCAACATTTCACGAAATGACTTTTGTCCACCATAGAATCATTTTACATGCTATAATACGACCGTTTTCCTTATATTCTTCAACATCAAAAAAATTTGACGTTTACATCGAAAAATTTCGACATAGTATACTATGACTTTTTTTGTAAAATTTTCCAACATTTCACAAAATGACTTTTACCCACCATGGAATCATTTTACATGCTATAATACGACCGTTTTCATGATTTTTTTTTAAACATAAAAATTTGACGATTTCATTGAAAAATTTCGACAGTATACTATGACGTTTTTTTGCAAAATTTTCCAACATTTCACGAAATGACTTTTTTCCATCACAGATTAATTTTACATGCTATAATACGACCGTTGTCATGATTTTTTTCAACATCAAAAAAATTTGACGTTTACATCGAAAAATTTCGACATCCTATACTATGACTTTTTTTTTTTTTAAATTTCCCAACTTTTCACAAAATGACTTTTACCCACCATGGAATGATTTTACATGCTATAATACAACCGTTTTCATGATTTTTTTAAACATCAAAAAAATTTGACGTTTTAATCAAAAAATTTCGACATACTATACTATAATGATTTTTTGTAAAATTTTCCAGCATTTCACGAAATGACTTTTTTCCACCATAGGATCATTTTACATGCTATAATACGACCGTTTATATGATATTTTTCAACATCAAAAAAATTTGACGTTTTCATCGAAAAATTTAGACATACTATACTATGACTTTTTTTGTAAAATTTTCCAACATTTTACAAAATGACTTTTACCCACCATGGAATCATTTTACATGCTATAATACAACCGTTTTCATGATTTTTTTAAACATCAAAAAAATTTGACGATTTCATCGAAAAATTTCGACATACTATACTATGATGTTTTTTGGAAAATTTTCATACATTTCACAAAATGACTTTTTCCCACCACAGAATAATTTTACATGCTATAATACGACCGTTTTCATGATTTTTTTCAACATCAAAAAAATTTGACACTTTCATCTAAAAATTTCGACATAGTATACTATGATGTTTTTTTGAAAATTTTCCAGCATTTCACGAAATAACTTTTTTCCACCATAGAATCATTTTACATACTATAATACAACCGTTTTCATGATTTTTTTCAACATCAAAAAAATCTGACGTTTTCATGAAAAAATTTTGACATTGTATACTATGACCTTTTTTTATAAAATTTTCCAACATTTCACGAAATGACTTTTTTCCACCACAGAATCATTTCACATGCTATAATACGACCGTTTTCATGATTTTTTTAAACATCAAAAAAATCTGACATTTTCATGAAAAAATTTCAACATAGTATACTATGACTTTTTTTTTTTTAAAATTTTCCAGCATTTCACGAAATGACTTTTTTCCAACATAGAATAGTTTTACATGCTATAATACGACCGTCTACATGATTTTTTTTCAACATCAAAAAAATCTGACGTTTTCATTGAAAAATTTCGACATCCTATCCTATGACATTTTTTTTTTTTAAATTTCCCAACTTTTCACAAAATGACTTTAACCCACCATGGAATGATTTTACATGCTATAATACAACCGTTTTCATGATTTTTTTAAACATCAAAAAAATTTGACGTTTTAATCAAAAAATTTCGACATAGTATACTATGACGGTTTTTTGTAAAATTTTCCAACATTTCACAAAATGACTTTTACCCACCATGGAATCATTTTACATGCTGTAATACAACCGTTTATGATTTTTTTTTAACATCAAAAAAATTGACAATTTCATCGAAAAATTTCGACACACTATACTATGACATTTTTTTTTTTTATAAAATTTTCCAACATTTCACGAAATGACTTTTTACCACCACAGATTTATTTTACATGCTATAATACGACCGTTGTCATGATTTTTTTCAACATCAAAAAAATTTGACGTTTACATCGAAAAATTTCGACATAGTATACTATGACGTTTTTTTGTATATTTTCCAACATTTCACAAAATGACTTTTATCCACCACAGAATCATTTTACATGCTATAATACGACCGTTTTCATGATTTTTTTCAACATCAAAAAAATTTGACGCTTTCATCGAAAAATTTCGACATACTATACTATGACGTTTTTCTTGAAAATTTTCCAGCATTTCACAAAATGACTTTTCTCCACCATAGAATCATTTTACATGCTATAATACGACCGTTTTCATGATTTTTTTTTAAACATAAAAATTTGACGATTTCATGGAAAAATTTCGACATACTATACTGTGATGTTTTTTGGGAAAATTTTCCAACATTTCACAAAATGACTTTTTTCCACCATAGAATCATTTTACATGCTATAATACGACCGTTTTCCTTATATTCTTCAACATCAAAAAAATTTGACATTTACATCGAAAAATTTCGACATAGTATACTGACGTTTTTTTGTAAAATTTTCCAACATTTCACAAAATGACTTTTACCTACCATAGAATCATTTTACATGCTATAACACGACCGTTTTCATGATTTTTTTCAACATCAAAAAAATCTGACGTTTTCATGAAAAAATTTCGACATAGTATACTATGACCTTTTTTTATAAAATTTTCCAACATTTCACGAAATGACTTTTACCCACCATAGAATCATTTTACATGCTATAATACGACCGTTGTCATGATTTTTTTCAACATCAAAAAAATTTGACGTTTACATCGAAAAATTTCGACATACTATACTATGAAGGTTTTTTGGAAAATTTTCCAACATCTCACAAAATGACTTTTTTCCACCATAGAATCATTTTACATGCTATGATAAGACCATTTTTATGATTTTTTTCAACATCAAAAAAGTTTGACATTTTAATCGAAAAATTTCGACACACTATACTATGACATTTTTTTTTTTATAAAATTTTCCAACATTTCACGAAATGACTTTTTTCCACCATAGAATCATTTTACATGCTATAATACGACCGTTTTCATGATTTTTTTCAACATCAAAGAAATTTGACGCTTTCATCGAAAAATTTCGACATACTATACTATGGCGTTTTTCTTGACAATTTTCCAACATTTCACAAAATGACTTTTCTCCACCATAGAATCATTTTACATGCTATAATACGACCGTTTTCATGATTTTTTTTAAAACATAAAAATTTGACGATTTCATGGAAAAATTTCGACATACTATACTGTGATGTTTTTTGGGAAAATTTTCCAACATTTCACAAAATGATTTTTTTCCACCATAGAATCATTTTACATGCTATAATACGACCGTTTTCCTTATATTCTTCAACATCAAAAAAATTTGACATTTACATCGAAAAATTTCGACATAGTATACTGACGTTTTTTTGTAAAATTTTCCAACATTTCACAAAATGACTTTTACCTACCATAGAATCATTTTACATTCTATAAAACGACCGTTTTCATGATTTTTTTCAATATCAAAAAAATTTGACGCTTTCATTGAAAAATTTCGACATACTATACTGACGTTTTTTTTGAAAATTTTCCAGCATTTCACGAAATGACTTTTTTCCACCTTAGAATAATTTTACATGCTATAATACGACCATTTTCATGATTTTTTTCAACATCAAAAAAATCTGACGTTTTCATGAAAAAATTTCGACATAGTATACTATGACCTTTTTTTTATAACATTTTCCAATATTTCACGAAATGACTTTTTTCCACCACAGATTTATTTTACATGCTATAATACGACCGTTGTCATGATTTTTTTCAACATCAAAAAAATTTGACGTTTACATCAAAAAATTTCGACATAGTATACTATGACGTTTTTTTGTAAAATTTTTCAACATTTCACGAAATGACTTTTTTCCACCATAGAATCATTTTACATGCTATAATACGACCGTTTTTATGATTTTTTTCAACATCAAAAAAATCTGACGTTTTCATGGAAAAATTTCGACATCCTACACTATGACTTTTTTTGTAAAATTTTCCAACATTTCACGAAATGACTTTTTTCCACCATAGAATCATTTTACATGCTATAATACAACTGTTTTCAGGATTTTTTTTAAACAAAAAAAATTTGACGATTTCATCAAAAAATTTCGACATACTATACTATGACTTTTTTTTTTTTTTTATAAAATTTTCCAACATTTCACGAAATGACTTTTTTCCACCGCAGAATCATTTTACATGCTATAATATGTCCGTTTTCATGATTTTTTTCAACATCAAAAAAATTTGACGATTTCATCGAAAAATTTCGGCATACTATATTATGACGTTTTTTTGTAAAATTTTCCAACATTTCACAAAATGACTTTTACCAACCATAGAATCATTTTACATGCTATAATACGACCGTTTTCATGATTTTTTTCAACATCAAAAAAATTTGACACTTTCATCGAAAAATTTCGACATAGTATACTATGACGTTTTTTCGGAAAATTTTCCAACATTTCACGAAATCACTTTTTTCCAACACAGAATCATTTTACATTCTATAATACAACCGTTTTCATGATTTTTTTCAACATCAAAAAAATTTAACGTTTTCATCAAAAAATTTCTACATACTATATTATGACGTTTTTTTGTAAAATTTTCCAACATTTCACAAAATGACTTTTACCAACCATAGAATAATTTTACATGCTATAATACGACCGTTTTCATGATTTTTTTCAACATCAAAAAAATTTGACACTTTCATCGAAAAATTTCGACATAGTATACTATGACGTTTTTTTTTGAAAATTTTCCAGCATTTCACGAAATAACTTTTTTCCACCATAGAATCATTTTACATACTATAATACGACCGTTTTCATGATTTTTTTCAACATCAAAAAAATATGACGTTTTCATCGAAAAATTTCGACATACTATCCTATGACGTTTTTTTGTAAAATTTTCCAACATTTCACAAAATGACTTTTACCCACCATGGAATCATTTTACATGCTATAATACAACTGTTTTCAGGATTTTTTTTAAACATAAAAAAAATTTGACGATTCCATCGAAAAATTTCGACATACTATACTATACTATGACTTTTTTTTTTTTTTTTAATTTTCCAACATTTCACGAAATGACTTTTTTCCACCACAGAATCATTTTACATGCTATAATATGTCCGTTTTCATGATTTTTTTCAATATCAAAAAAATCTGACGTTTTCATCAAAAAATTTCGACATACTATCCTATGACGTTTTTTTGTAAAATTTTCCAACATTTCACAAAATGACTTTTACCCACCATGGAATCATTTTACATGCTATAATACAACTGTTTTCAGGATTTTTTTTAAACATCAAAAAAATTTGACGTTTACATCGAAAAATTTCGACATACTATACTATGACATTTTTTTTTTTAAATTTCCCAACTTTTCACAAAATGACTTTTACCCACCATGGAATGATTTTACATGCTATAATACAACCGTTTTCATGATTTTTTTAAACATCAAAAAAATTTGACGTTTTAATCAAAAAATTTCGACATACTATACTATAATGATTTTTTGTAAAATTTTCCAGCATTTCACGAAATGACTTTTTTCCACCATAGGATCATTTTACATGCTATAATACGACCGTTTATATGATATTTTTCAACATCAAAAAAATTTGACGTTTTCATCGAAAAATTTAGACATACTATACTATGACTTTTTTTGTAAAATTTTCCAACATTTCACAAAATGACTTTTACCCACCATGGAATCATTTTACATGCTATAATACAACTGTTTTCATGATTTTTTTTAAACATATAAAAATTTGACGATTTCATCGAAAAATTTCGACATACTATACTATGACTTTTTTTTTTTTTTAATAAAATTTTCCAACATTTCACGAAATGACTTTTGTCCACCACAGAATCATTTTACATGCTATAATATGTCCGTTTTCATGATTTTTTTCAATATCAAAAAAATCTGACGTTTTCATCAAAAAATTTCGACATAGTATACTATGACGGTTTTTTGCAAAACTTTCCAACATTTTACAAAATGACTTTTCTCCACCATAGAATCATTTTACATGCTATAATACGACCGTTTTCATGATTTTTTTTAAAACATAAAAATTTGACGATTTCATGGAAAAATTTCGACATACTATACTGTGATGTTTTTTGGGAAAATTTTCCAACATTTCACAAAATGACTTTTTTCCACCATAGAATCATTTTACATGCTATAATACGACCGTTTTCCTTATATTCTTCAACATCAAAAAAATTTGACATTTACATCGAAAAATTTCGACATAGTATACTGACGTTTTTTTGTAAAATTTTCCAACATTTCACAAAATGACTTTTACCTACCATAGAATCATTTTACATTCTATAAAACGACCGTTTTCATGATTTTTTTCAATATCAAAAAAATTTGACGTTTTCATGAAAAAATTTCGACATAGTATACTATGACCTTTTTTTTATAAAATTTTCCAACATTTCACGAAATGACTTTTTTCCACCACAGATTTATTTTACATGCTATAATACGACCGTTGTCATGATTTTTTTCAACATCAAAAAAATTTGACGTTTACATCAAAAAATTTCGACATAGTATACTATGACGTTTTTTTGTAAAATTTTTCAACATTTCACGAAATGACTTTTTTCCACCATAGAATCATTTTACATGCTATAATACGACCGTTTTTATGATTTTTTTCAACATCAAAAAAATCTGACGTTTTCATGGAAAAATTTCGACATCCTATACTATGACTTTTTTTTTTTTTTAAATTTCCCAACTTTTCACAAAATGACTTTTACCCACCATGGAATGATTTTACATGCTATAATACAACCGTTTTCATGATTTTTTTAAACATCAAAAAAATTTGACGTTTTAATCAAAAAATTTCGACATACTATACTATAATGATTTTTTGTAAAATTTTCCAGCATTTCACGAAATGACTTTTTTCCACCATAGGATCATTTTACATGCTATAATACGACCGTTTATATGATATTTTTCAACATCAAAAAAATTTGACGTTTTCATCGAAAAATTTAGACATACTATACTATGACTTTTTTTTTTTTTTATAAAATTTTCCAACATTTCACGAAATGACTTTTGTCCACCACAGAATCATTTTACATGCTATAATATGTCCGTTTTCATGATTTTTTTCAATATCAAAAAAATCTGACGTTTTCATCAAAAAATTTCGACATAGTATACTATGACGGTTTTTTGCAAAATTTTCCAACATTTTACAAAATGACTTTTACCCACCATAGAATCATTTTACATGTTGTAATACAACCGTTTATGATTTTTTTTTAACATCAAAAAATTGACAATTTCATCGAAAAATTTCGACATACTATACTATGAAGGTTTTTTTGAACATCTGACAAAATGACTTTTTTCCACCATAGAATCATTTTACATGCTATGATAAGACCATTTTTATGATTTTTTTCAACATCAAAAAAGTTTGACATTTTCATCGAAAAATTTCGACATACTATACTATGACATTTTTTTTTTATAAAATTTTCCAACATTTCACGAAATGACTTTTTTCCACCACAGATTTATTTTACATGCTATAATACGACCGTTGTCATGATTTTTTTCAACATCAAAAAAATTTGACGTTTACATCGAAAAATTTCGACATAGTATACTATGACGTTTTTTTGTATATTTTCCAACATTTCACAAAATGACTTTTATCCACCACAGAATCATTTTACATGCTATAATACGACCGTTTTCATGATTTTTTTCAACATCAAAAAAATTTGACGCTTTCATCGAAAAATTTCGACATACTATACTATGACATTTTTTTGTAAAATTTTCAAGCATTTCACGAAATAACTTTTTTCCACCATAGAATCATTTTACATGCTATAATACGACCGTTTTCATGATTTTTTTCAACATCAAAAAAATTTGACATTTTCATCGAAAAATTTCGATATACTATGACTTTTTTTGTAAAATTTTCCAACATTTTACAAAATGACTTTTACCCACCATGGAGTCATTTTACATGCTATAATACAACCGTTTTCATGATTTTTTTAAACATCAAAAAAATTTGACGATTTCATCGAAAAATTTCGACATACTATACTATGATGTTTTTTGGAAAATTTTCATACATTTCACAAAATGACTTTTTCCCACCACAGAATAATTTTACATGCTATAATACGGCCATTTTTATGATTTTTTTCAACATCAAATAAATTTGACGTTTTCATCGAAAAATTTCGACATACTATACTATGACGTTTTTTTGTAAAATTTTCCAACATTTCACGAAATGACTTTTTTCCACCATAGAATCATATTACATGCTATAATACGACCGTTTTCATGATTTTTTTCAACATCAAAAATATCTGACATTTTCATGAAAAAATTTCAACATAGTATACTATGACCTTTTTTTATAAAATTTTCCACCATTTCACGAAATGACTTTTTTCCACCACAGATTTATTTTACATGCTATAATACGACCGTTGTCATGATTTTTTTCAACATCAAAAAAATTTGACGTTTACATCGAAAAATTTCGACATAGTATACTATGACGTTTTTTTTTAAAATTTTCCAACATTTCACGAAATGACTTTTTTCCACCATAGAATCATTTTACATGCTATAATACGACCGTTGTCATGATTTTTGTCAACATCAAAAAAATTTGACGTTTACATTGAAAAATTGCGACATACTATACTATGACGTTTTTTTTTTTTAATTTTCCAACTTTTCACAAAATGACTTTTACCCACCATGGAATCATTTTACATGCTATAATACAACTGTTTTCAGGATTTTTTTTAAACATAAAAAAAATTTGACGATTTCATCGAAAAATTTCGACATACTATACTATGATGTTTTTTCGGAAAATTTTCCAACATTTCACGAAATGACTTTTTTCCAACACAGAATCATTTTACATGCTATAAAACGACCGTTTTCATGATTTTTTTCAACATTAAAAAAATTTGACACTTTCATCTAAAAATTTCGACATAGTATACTATGATGTTTTTTTGAAAATTTTCCAGCATTTCACGAAATAACTTTTTTCCACCATAGAATCATATTACATGCTATAATACGACCGTTTTCATGATTTTTTTAAACATCAAAAAAATCTGACATTTTCATGAAAAAATTTCAACATAGTATACTATGACTTTTTTTTTTTTTATAAAATTTTCCAGCATTTCACGAAATGACTTTTTTCCAACATAGAATAGTTTTACATGCTATAATACGACCGTCTACATGATTTTTTTTCAACATCAAAAAAATCTGACGTTTTCATCGAAAAATTTCGACATACTATGTAAAATTTTCCAACATTTCACAAAATGACTTTTACCCACCATGGAATCATTTTACATGCTATAATACAACTGTTTTCAGGATTCTTTTTAAACATAAAAAAAATTTGACGATTCCATCGAAAAATTTCGACATACTATACTATACTATGAATTTTTTTTTTTTTTTAAATTTTCCAGCATTTCACGAAATGACTTTTTTCCAACATAGAATAGTTTTACATGCTATAATACGACCGTCTACATGATTTTTTTTCAACATCAAAAAAATCTGACGTTTTCATCGAAAAATTTCGACATACTATACTATGACGTTTTGTTGTAAAATTTTCCAACATTTCACAAAATGACTTTTACCCACCATGGAATCATTTTACATGCTATAATACAACTGTTTTCAGGATTTTTTTTAAACATAAAAAAAATTTGACGATTTCATCGAAAAATTTCGACATACTATACCATGACTTTTTTTTTTTTATAAAATTTTCCAACATTTCACGAAATGACTTTTTTCCACCACAGAATCATTTTACATGCTATAATATGTCCGTTTTCATGATTTTTTTCAATATCAAAAAAATCTGACGTTTTCATCAAAAAATTTCGACATAGTATACAATGACGTTTTTTTGTAAAATTTTCCAACATTTCACAAAATGACTTTTACCCACCATAGAATCATTTTACATGCTATAATACGACCGTTTTCATGATTTTTTTCAACAGCAAAAAAATTTGACGCTTTCATCGAAAAATTTCGACATACTATACAATGACGTTTTTTTTGAAAATTTTCCAGCATTTCACAAAATGACTTTTCTCCACCATAGAATCATTTTACATGCTATAATACGACCGTTTTCCTTATATTCTTCAACATCAAAAAAATTTGACGTTTACATCGAAAAATTTCGACATAGTATACAATGACGTTTTTTTGTAAAATTTTCCAACATTTCACAAAATGACTTTTACCCACCATAGAATCATTTTACATGCTATAATACGACCGTTTTCATGATTTTTTTCAACAGCAAAAAAATTTGACGCTTTCATCGAAAAATTTCGACATACTATACAATGACGTTTTTTTTGAAAATTTTCCAGCATTTCACAAAATGACTTTTCTCCACCATAGAATCATTTTACATGCTATAATACGACCGTTTTCCTTATATTCTTCAACATCAAAAAAATTTGACGTTTACATCGAAAAATTTCGACATAGTATACTATAATGATTTTTTGTTAAATTTTCCAGCATTTCACGAAATGACTTTTTTCCAACATAGAATAGTTTTACATGCTATAATACGACCGTCTTCATGATTTTTTTTCAACATCAAAAAAATCTGACGTTTTCATCGAAAAATTGCGACATACTATACTATGACGTTTTTTTTTTAATTTTCCAACTTTTCACAAAATGACTTTTACCCACCATGGAATCATTTTACATGCTATAATACAACTGTTTTCAGGATTTTTTTTAAACATAAAAAAAATTTGACGATTTCATCGAAAAATTTCGACATACTATACTATGATGTTTTTTTTGTAAAATTTTCCAACATTTCACGAAATGACTTTTTTCCAACACAGAATCATTTTACATGCTATAAAACGACCGTTTTCATGATTTTTTTCAACATCAAAAAAATTTGACACTTTCATCTAAAAATTTCGACATAGTATACTATGACGTTTTTTTGAAAATTTTCCAGCATTTCACGAAATAACTTTTTTCCACCATAGAATCATTTTACATACTATAATACAACCGTTTTCATGATTTTTTTCAACATCAAAAAAATCTGACGTTTTCATGAAAAAATTTTGACATAGTATACTATGACCTTTTTTTATAAAATTTTCCAACATTTCACGAAATGACTTTTTTCCACCACAGAATCATTTCACATGCTATAATACGACCGTTTTCATGATTTTTTTAAACATCAAAAAAATCTGACATTTTCATGAAAAAAATTTCAACATAGTATACTATGACTTTTTTTTTTTTTTTATAAAATTTTCCAGCATTTCACGAAATGACTTTTTTCCAACATAGAATAGTTTTACATGCTATAATACGACCGTCTACATGATTTTTTTTCAACATCAAAAAAATCTGACGTTTTCATCGAAAAATTTCGACATACTATGTAAAATTTTCCAACATTTCACAAAATGACTTTTACCCACCATGGAATCATTTTACATGCTATAATACAACTGTTTTCATGATTTTTTTTAAACATCAAAAAAATTTGACGATTTCATCGAAAAATTTCGACGTACTATACTATGACTTTTTTTTTTTTTTATAAAATTTTCCAACATTTCACGAAATGACTTTTGTCCACCACAGAATCATTTTACATGCTATAATATGTCCGTTTTCATGATTTTTTTCAATATCAAAAAAATCTGACGTTTTCATCAAAAAATTTCGACATAGTATACTATGACGGTTTTTTGCAAAATTTTCCAACATTTCACGAAATGACTTTTTACCACCACGGATTTATTTTACATGCTATAATACGACCGTTGTCATGATTTTTTTCAACATCAAAAAAATGACGTTTTTTTGTAAAATTTTCCAACATTTCACAAAATGACTTTTACCCACCATGGAATCATTTTACATGCTATAATACAACTGTTTTCAGGATTTTTTTTAAACATAAAAAAAATTTGACGATTTCATCAAAAAATTTCGACATACTATACTATGAGGTTTTTTTGTATATTTTCCAACATTTCACAAAATGACTTTTACCCACCATAGAATCATTTTACATGCTATAATACGACCGTTTTCATGATTTTTTTCAACATCAAAAAAATTTGACGATTTCATCGAAAAATTTCGACATACTATACAATGACGTTTTCTTTGAAAATTTTCCAGCATTTCACAAAATGACTTTTACCCACCATGGAATCATTTTACATGCTATAATATGACTGTTTTCAGGATTTTTTTTAAACATTAAAAAAATTTGACGATTTCATCGAAAGATTTCGACATACTATACTATGATGTTTTTTTTGAAAATTTTCCAACATTTCACGAAATGACTTTTTTCCACCACAGATTTATTTTACATGCTATAATACGACCGTTTTTATGATTTTTTTCAACATCAAAAAAATTTGACATTTACATCGAAAAATTTCGACATAGTATACTATGACGTTTTTTTGTAAAATTTTCCAACATTTCACGAAATGACTTTTGTCCACCATAGAATCATTTTACATGCTATAATACGACCGTTTTCCTGATATTCTTCAACATCAAAAAAATTTGACGTTTACATCGAAAAATTTCGACATAGTATACTATGACTTTTTTTGTAAAATTTTCCAACATTTCACAAAATGACTTTTACCCACCATGGAATCATTTTACATGCTATAATACGACCGTTTTCATGATTTTTTTTTAAACATAAAAATTTGACGATTTCATTGAAAAATTTCGACAGTATACTATGACGTTTTTTTGCAAAATTTTCCAACATTTCACGAAATGACTTTTTTCCATCACAGATTAATTTTACATGCTATAATACGACCGTTGTCATGATTTTTTTCAACATCAAAAAAATTTGACGTTTACATCGAAAAATTTCGACATACTATACTATGATGTTTTTTTGCAAAATGTTCCAACATTTCACAAAATGACTTTTACCCACCATAGAATCATTTTACATGCTATAATACGATCGTTTTGTTTATATTCTTCAATATCAAAAAAATTTGACGTTTTCATCAAAAAATTTCGACATAGTATACTATGACGTTTTTTTGCAAAATTTTCCAACATCTCACAAAATGACTTTTTTCCACCATAGAATCATTTTACATGCTATAATATGACCGTTTTTATGATTTTTTTCAATATGAAAAAAATCTGACGTTTTCATCAAAAAATTTCGACATACTATATACTATGATGTTTTTTGGAAAATTTTCATATATTTCACAAAATGGCTTTTTCCCACCATAGAATCATTTTACATACTATAAGACCATTTTTATGATTTTTTTCAACATCAAAAAAATTTGACGTTTACATCGAAAAATTTCGACATGACGATTTTTTTGGAAAATTTTCCAACATTTCACAAAATGACTTTTACCCACCATAGAATCATTTTACATGCTATAATACGACCGTTTTCATGATTTTTTTCAACATCAAAAAAATTTGACGCTTTCATCGAAAAATTTCGACATACTATACTATGACGTTTTTTTTTTTTAAAATTTTCAAACATTTCATGAAATGACTTTTTTTCACCACCATAGAATCATTTTACATGCTATAATGCGGCCATTTTTATGATTTTTTTCAACATCAAAAAAATTTGAAATTTTCATTGAAAAATTTCGACATACTATACTAAGACGTTTTTTTTTTAAAATTTTCCAACATTTCACAAAATGACTTTTAACCACCATGGAATCATTTTACATGCTATAATACAACTGTTTTCAGGATTTTTTTTAAACATAAAAAAAATTTGACGATTTCATCGAAAAATTTCGACATACCATAACAGGGTTGTCAAACTCATTTTCATCCCGGGCCACATCAGCATAGCAGATCATATTATAAAATTGCCTCTGAATTTGATTAGTATTAGTTTTAGTAATAATATATTTAATAACTAGCTGTGAAGACAAAAAGTTACTTTTTTTAAATTCAGGGCTTGATTCCCAGAATTGTACATTTACATCAGTCAGCGGCGACTTTGTGCAGGCGGGATTCATTCAGTCTGGATGCGGAGGGGTGAACAGCTCTGACTGCAGCTAGGAGGGACTGCTGACGAGGACCGGGCCCCCTATGAGAGCTTTGGGACCGGGGAGGGGTCCACGGCAGCACCCGCTGCTCATTGAGAAGAGGAAGAACGATACCTGCTTTCTCCATAACACCAGAAAAACTCGTTAGATTTGGCCCTCATTTCTTTTTTGAAAGACTCACTAGAGTGGTCTGAAAACTGAGTAAATATAGCGACTAAGTCGCTAAGTAGGCGTCACAGCGCTGTTGCTGGAAACCGCTGATACTGAGATGCTACAGTACGCATGTCACAAAATCGAGATGAGATACTATAGTATGTTGAAAGAAAAGCCATAATATAGTCTATTAAAAAGTCATAATGTATCAAAAAAGTGATAAAAATTTTAGTATAGTATGTCAAAATAAATGTATACAAAAAAACCATAATACAGTACATCAAAAAAAATCATGGTATAGTATGTCAAAATAAGTGATAAAGTCATAGTGTATTGTATCAAAAAAAATCATAGTAAAGTTTGTCAAAAATTGCTATGTCAAAAAGAAAAAGTGATGAATAAGTCATAGTATGGTCTGTCAAAAAAGTTGTATAAAGTCACAGCATATTAGATCAAAAAATAAATTCATAGTATGTTATAATATTATTATTTTTTTCAAAATAATTGATGTTACTGGGGGATTTCCTTCTTCCTCCCCCCCCTCCAACACAACCCCCCCCCTCCCCCCTTTTTTCACCCCCTCCTCTACATCTCTCCATTCTTCAAACATTTTTTCAAAAAGAAAAAAAATTCCCCACTGTGGGACAAAAAAGATCTTCTCTTCTTCTTCATGGTATAGTATATCAAAAAAAGTCAATATATCTCTAAGTGATAAAAATGTTATAGTATAGTATATTGAAATAAATTAAAAATTCATAGCACAGTATATCAAAAAATTAAAAAGGCAATAGTGTAGTATGTTGAAAAGAAAAGCCATAATATTGTATATCGAAAACAAGTCATAGTAAAGTATGTTGAAAAAAGTTTTTAAAAAAGTCAAAGTATAGTATGCTGAAAAAGTGATAAAAAAGTCATAGTATTTTATGGCAAAATACATGCTAAAAAAGTCAGTAAGTGATAAAATAAAGGCATACTATAGTATGTCGGAAAAAGAGAGGTCGTATATAGCATGTCGAAGATTTTTCAAAAGTTCACAGTATAGTGTCAAAAAAACATAATAAAGTACATCTGAAAAAATACATGGTATATTACGTCAAAATAAGTGATTAAAAAAGTCGTAGTGTAGTATTCCAAAAAAAATCCTAGTATATTATGTCATAAATATAAAATCATAGTATAGTGTGTCATAAGAAATGTCATTGCATAGTATGCCATAAAAGTCACAGTATAGTATGTTATAAAGTCATAATAGTGTGGAAATGTCTTAAAATAGTCATTGTATGTCATGAAATGGTGTAGTCTAATATGCCATAAACTTTAACATTTTAATCGTATAGCATGTCATAATGATTGTCACGGTATAGTATGACATAAAATATAGAAAGACATAAAATGTGATACAAATATAATATAAAAAGTCAGTGTAGTGTGTCATGAAACATGTCATATTATTGCATGTGAGAAAAATAACAGTTCAGTATGCCATAAAAGTGTCACAGAGTGTACTAGTCTGGCGAGTAAGTAATACTGTATATTGGTTCCCTGGTTATCTTTCCATCGTTTAACAACATTGTCCCGTTTGTTCTTGTTTTGTAGACAATAGTATAAAATAGGAGAGAAAGAAACTACAAGTACAAGTAATACAAGCACCTCAAATTTGTATAGAAGTACAATACCCTGTTACTTTCCACCACTGAAAATACAGGAGGAGGAGTTAAAGTAAATTGTTCCCAATGTGCTGTTTCAAAACACTTACGGTCGAATTATTTAGGGTTATTCAGAGTTAAACAGCCTTCATCTGTTCAGTTGAGTTTCTGGGAACTCAGTCTGATCACATCTTTTCCAGCTGTCTGGTCTGAGCATCTGTCTCTGGTTCCCAGAAAGTTCAAATCTGACCCATCTCTGTAACAACGTGTCCAACACACATGTAGGATGTGGCGCAAAGCAGAGCGGCCCGATGGCCCGCAGTAACATCATGGCCAAGGTGTATTTACAGGTGATTATATCAGCTAATCGGTGGATTACAGCATGTTGAGTCCACACAGGCCCCTAATCTGCAGAGAAAAGACAGTGCAGTCCTGTGGGATTTTCTGTTTAATCTGGTCCCAGAGAGCAGCGGCCCCTCCCGCTCTCACATCTGGCCCGCCGGGATTTACTGTTGTAATCCTTGATTTTAAAACAATTTTATCATGCTTCATCGCCGATACGCTGGACTTTAATTATTAAAATGCAGCTTTCTATTTTATCAATGCAGTAATTAAACATCCGTGTTCTATTAGCTTTCACTAAGTAAGTAATGAGGCTCTGTAGTCAGCTGTAGCCACATGATGGCTTAAGGCTGGCTGCATCCCATAGATTATTTTCAGGTATGTGATGTTATTGCTACCTGTGACCTTTCTGGTAAATTTAAATCTTTTTATTTTATCTGAGTTGTGAATCCTGGTTTTAAAAAATTCTGTTGATATTCATTTTGGACAAACAGCTGACTTGTGTGAATATATAAAATGCAATACGTTTTGCGTATTCTCCCTCTTTGTGTACGTATGTGTTCTGTGCACTTCTCTACATGAGGTGGTGGAAATGTACACTGCATACAGTAGATGGGGCAGAGATGGGGTTAACACCACATGCTGTGGCAGATGTCAAAAACCATGCTGTAAAAAATGTCCGATTAACACAAAAGGGGCACTTTGGCAAATCCTGATTATAGGAGCACTTTCATTTATTAAACTCTGCCAATCCTCTGTACTCTTTTTGAGCGGGGATTAAAACCAGGTAGACACCATTGTCTATCTAAACAATCCCTCTTTAAGCTCTAGCGGTTTCCTGGTGCCCTGGCCGGGCCTGGCTGGCTGGCTTGTTGCCTGCCTGTAATCTCGGTAAGGGCTTATAGGTCACTACAACCACTACACATTCCCATTCATCAACATCATCCCCTTTAGAGGGACTAGGTGATTGGATTTAGGACATGTTTTACAGGGGGAGAAAAAAAGACAACAGCGAACTAAAGCGTGTTTACAAGAGCTGTGCTGTGAAAAGGCCCATGGACGAGTGACAGCCATATGGAATGGATAACCCTTTGAACATCTGCCCTCGATCAGTACCACACACTGCCATTACACTGCTGCCTTTGACCTTCACATGCTGCACAAGAACATCTGGCCCTTTTCTGCTCTCATGGACCCCTGAAAACAGTATTAAGCTGACAAGTAGCTACAGAGAAATCCATATGGATTTGTGGACTAAAACTCAGTCTGCAACACAGTGGTGACGGAGAGTTCAGTGTTTTCTGATTAGTGAAAGAAATGTGTCATTATTCAACAACTATGTACATAGAGATGATACAGCTATATAGAAAGAAAGACAGATAGATAGATAAATAGATATAGATGGGTTGATAGATAATGAGAGAGAAAGAGATATAGATATAGACATAGTGATAGATATATAGATACAGATATAGATGTATCTAAAATCTATGAACTCCACCTCTACCAGCTACAACAGTAAAATGCTATTGATGCATCAGTATCAACAATCTTATAATCAGTCGCAACTTGATATTTTCTACAGACTGAGTACTTTCAATTTTAATACTTTAGGTAAATTTAGCTGATAACACTTCTGTACTTTTACTTGAGAAGGATTTTACATGCAGGACTTTTACTTGCAATAGAGAATTTTTACATTTTTATATTGGTACTTTTATTTAAATATCCAAATACTTCTTCCACCACAGGTCTGTTTGGACGCCTGACGAAATGAATCAAGGCTCATCCTTCCTCTGCTTTCTTGTCCCCTGACAGTAGTAGCTAGGTGATAATGTATTGCCAGCTGCTCTCTGGCATAAATTCATTCCACAAAGGCGTGGCATATGCTAGAGGATCAAATGTCTTTATCCTGGTAAAAGTTGTGTTGTTTTCTAAATTGAAAGAGCATAAGGTCCCACTTTCACACGACAATATAAACTCCTCACCTCAATAATTGTATCGGCTTATAAGAAGCTTACTGTAATTACAATATTGTCTTCTTAGAGGAGCAGCCTAAAACATGAAATACAAATCAACCATTTCTAAATTAAATGGAAACCCGTTCAAAGAGAAGCTATGGACCGAGGGATTAACGTGCAAGTCCGGCACATTTAATATTCACAGCACAATCACACAATTAATCTGACAATGCGGTGTGTGTCTAATACCTGAACTGACTGGCCCTCCACCATTATCACTGGTGCGCACAGGGGGGTTTACAAATTTACAACCTGTGATCCAAATGCACAGTGGCCCTGAGAGCTCAAACACTCTGCAAATTGAGAAAACGCGTTGAGGATAATTACAGCAAGCTGGTCGTCGTCGTGAAATAAACCCGATAAACCTGAGGTCGATGCGGCACCCCGACATGAAGCAGAGTTTTAAATTTACAGTTTTAAATTCGCAAATTTGTTTTAATACCGCTAATTTCTTTAACACATTAAAGCACCTTGTGACTTTGAGATTGTATCAGGCTCAGTTTTAAAACTAAAGACGATACTGGCATCATATGAAACTAAAAAAAAACTAAAAGAAAACTAAAAAATCAGTTGGAACCGTGTTATACCAGCTTAATACACAGTGTTGTTTAATACTTGATTCTAATTGATTAATCACAGCGTTCTACAGTCTGTTATTTCCTTATAGCAGACCACTGCTGTTGGCACAGTTCTGATACTGGAGCGTTTTTGTGTCAAATTATTGATTTCTTAAGTAAGCAGCCATGTAATAAGTGGGATAATGTACAACCAGTGGGTCATTGTTGTGAAAGAAACCCCTTCAGGGCGATGAGAGATCCGTCCACTCCACGTCAGGGTGCGGCATCATCCTGTCTGGGTTTCTTTCACAACACTGACCAGCTTGCTATGCATTGTCCCTTACTTGTCATGAAGGAATAACACTCCACACTTCCGCTAATTTTTGGCAAGTAAAAACTGGCATGACCATTTTCAAAGGGGTCCCTCGACCTCTGACCTCAAGATATGTGAATGACAGTGGGTTCTATGAGTACCCACGAGTCTTTACAGACATGTCAACTTTATGATAATCACATGCAGTTTGGGGCAAGTCATAGTCAAGTCAGCACACTGTAACAAAGCTCCTGTTAAGTTAAATGTGCAATTAATCGTAATTAACTATGGACAATCATGTCATTAATTGCAAATAAATGTTAATTGATTGACACCCGTAAACACAAGCAAATGAAAAAACATCTTTACCAATTTGAAACTCTTGCAAGTACTTTTTGTGAATGCTGCACATGTCATAAAATTGATGTTTTTGTGCGACGATAACTTGGTTATGAAGATGTTTCATCATTTGCTTGTGTTGTGTCTATTTGCATGTGTTTTTTTAATTTGTAGTGCAGTGAGCTCTCAAGGCCACTGATACAAATGCAACCCATCATGCAAAGTCCAATTTCTGTACTTTAACCAACAGACAAATAATAGATAGGACAGAGCCCAGTTAAGGTCAAAATTGCAATCAGATCTCACTGTTTTATATGATAAGTTATCATGATAATGATACTTTAATCTTCTGTCTTAATGATTGTGAGCTACACAGAAGACTGTAGCTAAAGCTACAGCTAAACATTATTTTCATCATCAATTAATCCACTTATTATTTTCTTAATTAATGAATTACTTGTTCAGTCTATTTAATGTCCCTCAAAGGCTCCAAAGTGACACCAACAAATGTTTTGTTTTATGCAACCAACAGCCCAAAATCCAAAGATACTCAGTCGACTACAGATAATAATTAAAAAAGAAAACCCTGAAAATATTCACACTTAAGATGGAACGATTTGCTCTTTTGAGTAGACCAGACCTGGGCATTATACGACCTGCAGTCCAGAATCGGCCCTTGTAATCGTTCTGCCCGGCCCGGGAGGTCTCAGACAAACCACACGTATTACTTACAAAGCTGAATAAAAAAACAATAAAGAAAACAGCTTTTGTTTTGAAATGCTTGTGTATCGTTAGTGTGCTTCGTCCTGTCACACTTGACATTGATGTAAAGTGACGTCATGTTTGATGTAGCCTCTATAATCACTCATGGAGTGCTAAGTATTGTTTTTTTTTTTTTTTTTTTTTGCAGAAATTGGCGGTAAAGCTGTCTGCTTAGTTTGCAGCAAACGTGGCTGTATTCAAAGAATACAACTTGAACCGTCACTTTGAGACAAAAATACAAAAATACAAAAACCTGTCTGGAGAAGGACGGCCGAGGGGCTGCTAGCTAAGATACAAAAGCAGCAAAGACTTTTCCAAAGCTGCATGGAACCAAAGAAGGAAATTAAATGTAAGTGTTAATGTGAAGTTTTGTTAATGGAAACATTACCAATCAAAACAGTCAGTCCTGTATGATTCAAAGACCCCTGTTTATAATGTAATTTTCATAATAATAGTATGTTTGGAGTGATTTCAGTATAATAAATGCTGAAAAATAGTGTGTTTTCTATAGTGATATAATAGAGGTTACGTCTGACAGGATGTGTTTGGCCCCCAGCAACAATGTGGGCTGCTCATGTGGCCCCCCAGGATTAATAACAGCCCTCCTCTGGAGTAGACCGGTACATGGACGTGAGGCGTTCACGATCACTTAAAAAAATGTATAACGCGCAGACGCTTTAAAGACGGCATGTCGCATATTAATAACGCTAATCACGAGTGTACTGAAAGCGGAAACAAAATACATCCTAACCAAAGGGTTGAAGTGTGAAAAATAAGATGCTGGTGTCGTTAAAGGGTTAACAGGAGGAGGCGCAGCAGCGGGCAGCTCGCCTGGGTGGAGTGAAGTTTAGATATGTTACTACAACAAATTAGCCAAGAGGACCGCATTATGGCTGAGTGAAAAATAGCCCACAAAGAGACGTAAAACCGCCGTTTAAACTCGCTCCAGAGACGTTATAAGAAACACTGGGCTGAGATGAGTGATGTGAGTGAAGAGTCGCTGCTGGATTATTTCTACTCCACCGGAGGCAGCTCAGGCAGAGTCAAAAATGCAGATATACTGAAGACATTTAAGCCCTTTATTGGCCACAGTGACTTGCAGTTACGTGGTAAGTAGCGAGTCGTTGTCTCGTGGATTCACACAGATGGAAATATTAACCCGAACAAAAAAAAAAACGGGGGAAATGTGGTGCAGTTGCGCGGCATCAGTTGCTGCTCGGTACATTGAGATGGTACATATCAATTCACCCCACTTCTCTTATTTAGTCTATTTAGATTCATGTATTTAAGCGCTGTCTGCTTCAACAAACGTGTCTTTTATGCCTTTTCATTGTTCTGTTGTAAAGCAGACATCTGGTTGGCATTAAAAGCTCCTCCAAACATCTTGAGTTTCAGCAGGAATTGTGTCATTTCCTCCCCCAGGCCAGTTGTAGCTGCCTGGTAACTGAACGCAGGACCTGAACCGACCCATCAACACGATGTCACCATGCAGCACTGTCACATGAAGGCCCAGTGGCTCCTCAGACACAGCTGTGGTCCCTCAGCAACATGAGGCACAGACATTAATTCACTATTAGTGACTGGCTCTGTTAATACTGACTTTACTGTGGCTCTCTGCTGCTTCCTCACCCACTTACTGCACTGATGCTTATGCAACTGTTATGAATCACTGCTTACACCAAAATTCCTCTCATACTTGGCTTCTTTTAGACAAATGTGTCTGGGTGTACCGTTATATGTGTCCATCTTGCTCTAATGCAGTCTAACAGACCTGGCATCACTCCTGTCTATCCCACGTTAAAGCTACACTGTGCAAGTTTTAAAAGCCCTGGACTTGGTGTCTGTTGTCCGTACGTGTTTTTAGCTATATGTCCATTTCCTTGTATGGCCAATAAACCTGATTCTGATAAGTCACCTCTAATGGTTAGCTAGAGCTGCCACGACTAGTCAGTGAATCAATAGGGAATGGGAATCGCAGAGCATTCTAGGCCGCACCGCCATTTTTTTGGACCAATCAGCCATAACATTAACAACATTATGACTTTACAATTTTGACAAGGGCTAAACTGTGATGCTAGACGGCTGGGTCAGAGCATCTCAAAGCTGCAGCTCTTGTGGGATGTTCCCGGTCTGCAGTGGTCAGGACCGACCAAAAGTGGTCCAAAAGAAGGAAAACCGGTGAACTGGCGACAGGGTCAGGGGCAGCTGATTGATGCGAGTGGAGAGCGAAGGCTGGCCCTGCGTTGTCTGATCCATCAGAAGAGCTACTGTAGCGCAAATTGCTGAAAAAAAAGGAAATGCTGGTTCCGATAGAAAGGTGTCAGAGCATGCGGTGTATCGTGGTTTGTTGCATAGCGTAGCCACAAACCGGTCAGGGTGCACATGCTGACCTCATGTTATGGCTGATCGGTGTATATCAATTGTTCATCATCAGAAATGTATGAAGTACATGTGAAAGACACTCATATAAACAGAAGCTGACAGAGGAAAAGAGGCCATTGATTACAAAACAAGTTAATGATATGAATTAGGAGGACCTTGACAGTTTGACACCCATTACACCATTGACACCCAACTGATGTGTTTTGGCATAAGTGACTAATGTGTCAGTAGTTCAAAATATGTAAATCTTTTGATGCGGATATCCAGTTTACAACAGGCAGGTATATAGTTACAGGCTGAATGTGAATTTCACAATCATCGGGACAAAGCTAAGCTAGCTAATGTTATGCTAACAACATACTAAGAAAATGTCAGCTAATGTTGCATATTTAATCTACCAGTATCTTGCAAAATGAAACCGATAACATTAACCTACCTTCTCTGACTGTATACTAATTAGGCTTTGAATCATATTCAATGTTTTGCCGTAGCTTTTGATACTTGCAGTAAACAGCCAGCGCATGTCTTACCCTTTATCTGTCGGTGACGTCACATTCCCATTCCCTATTAGTCAATGGACAGAACATCAATTGGCAGGTATTGATTTATTGTTTCAGTCATTTCAAAAGCAAAACAAGGTATCAGTTTGATGCATACGGGTTGTCAAATGTGAGAATTTGGTGCTTTTTTGATCTTACATTAGGCTATAGTAAATTTGGGGTTTTGGATTGTGGGTCAAACAAAACAAGACTTTTTACTGGTATGGACATTTCTCACTGTTTTCTGATGTATTATACTCTAAAACTTAATCCACTGAAAACACAAATAGCAGCTCAATCAATGGTAAGTTGCTGCGCTAATGTTAGCAAACTTCATACTGCTGTTTAACTGAGCCAGTTTGCTAACTTTTCACCAATTGTGTTACTGTCACACTACATTTGAACATGTCACAGACAACCATTTCAATGACTTATCACAAAAGAAAAAGTAGCCTAAACACATTGTACCTCACCAGGAGTATCTACAGTTTGCTAACGTTAGCCTCCAGAAGCTATTGGTCACACCAGACCAAGTAAGGCTGTAGCAGCAGCACTAGCTGAGCGGTATCGGGGTTTTACGGCTTATAAATTCAAGTGTTTTATTTGTAAAAGGAATTCATTTATTTCTTTAGAGTTTACATAGTCTGGTGGAAATGGACAGGATTTACTGCAGGACTGTTGTAGGCTATTAGCAGTCATTTGTTTTAACTAACTGCACCTACCTACAATACAAACATGTCCAGTTACAACCCTTAAAGACAAAGCACACATCACCCACTAATGACCAAATACCTACGGTTTAATTGCAAAATATCTTTGGCCCAGAGGACAAAAAATGAGCTCGTAATGATTCATTATTCAACTGTACCTTTACCTTTGGCACCGCCTGACACACGAGCCTATTTTAACCTCCCTAAATGATTATCCAAAGTGACCTTGTATTGCCGTTGCCAGCATGTACTGTCCAGATGCTATGTCAGCACTGCAGTTGTTGACAGAGGTTTAGAGAGCTGCCTTGGTAGTCTGCCATCTGACATGTCTGTCCAATTAGAAAAGTGCTTCCCAGACATTTGAAGTCTGTCGTAGCATGTGGTTGCAGATGTCGACACCGTAATTGTGATTATAGTGTTTTAATCATAATTAAGTCCACATGCATGACTGGATGTAGACCTCTAATGGGGTTGCATTTTCATTAAACTGGAAAACTGGGGCATGGTGGGAATGTAGCGGTGTTGGGGGGTTGCGTGCGTGTGTGAGGTGCTTGTTTGTGTAGTCCTTTGGCTAATAAATAACTAGCATGCATACCATGTTACTCACTGTGGTGAGCAAGGGATGCTTTTGTTGAGACAGATGTAAGTGGCTGCTTCCTTTGGATTTCCTGTTGTTGAATGTGAGCGTCGCAACTATCTCACTACAAATGTTCTTTCCGTCCACATCAGGAAAAGGAAACACTTCAATTGTCCCTGAGCTGCGTGCCCATGTACACCTATGCATGAATGGAATACCTACGCTTCCTCGCTTGTGTAGCCGTCAGGAATGCTTGATAACCAGCTCTTAATCAAACAGTCTGCACATATTTGTTCACTACTAAGGAGGATAGCTTTATCTGATGAGGTCTATCAGCTTTTCAGCTGTAGTTTGTTTGGTTTCCCACAGGAAAGGTTTACTGTAGGTCTCAAGTGACTCAGGTTCTTGCCTTCGGGGATACATTGGGATCTGTTTGCAGGGCAAGCTAGAGAGGAAAGAGGTTGCCCTCCAGCTAAAGATTGAGTATTTTCATTGACACAACTGTTTCTTTGCAATATGAGCTGCATCTGGTTTGCCAGCCTGACATACTGCAGCAGACCTTCTTCCTCTTACTGCCTCAGAAACACAAATCAGCAGCTGATCCTGCAGACTGCAGTTGTCCAACCACACATCTATTGTAAACAGACGCCATTACATTCTAGCCACATCAGTTTCTGCAAATACTTTGTGTTTTATAAATACATCAAACTTAATTCACACTCTTTTTATTCCCGTCTATTTCTATTACCCACTAAAAAACAGCTGAGCTGAGTTCTTTTTGCCCTCGTTTGACATTTTTGCGTGTTGGAACCACTTGTGTTTTACTGAAAGCGAGAAATTAGAAGCTATATTTAGTCAGTTTCTCACATCAAATATTTTCCCCTGCAGCTAAATACAGAGAGGAATTCAAGCTCATCATCGACCGAATCGCTGTGGTGAAGTCAGAGAATGTGAGTAAACTACTCAAATATTTTTTACCATTTGTGGACAAAAGCTCTGCTCCCATGCATTAAGTATTCATATGTCAACACTGCTGCATAAACATGCTATTACACTCAGTACTATTAAAAAGTCCAATCATTGTTTTGTTTTTTTTTCCACCGCACTGTTTGTACCCATGGGTTTACCCTAAGCGACTGCAGCTGCAGTTTTCATTTTCCTTGAAGCTATTATTATGACGTATTTTCACATATTGACAAAATTAAAGAAGGGTTTGTTCCACTGAGGCATGAAACTGGTCCTGCCACAGTTTATGTGCAAAGTAACCAGCCTTTCTTGTGATCTGGCCCCTGAATATCTGGATTCAAAGGGCATTAATGATGTGACGTACAGCTGTATCTTTAGTGAAAGATGTGTCTGATAAGTTTCTCTACAAAAAAGTTCAATTATCTACTTCTTAACACATCTATTCCTTCATTATTACAAAAAACTGAATGAATATCCAAATATTGTATTTGTATATTTCCAAATTTTAACTACAAGATACAAGAAAAACAAACATATACTGTGCTAATCGACTCTTGTTTGTCGCAGGGTGAGAAGTATCTTGTCCTAAAGAAGAAATACAGGCAAATGCTGCATGAGCGAGACACCAAACATCACGGGACAGACGGGGACGAACAGAGACGTTCGAGCCCGGCCAGAGGCCCCGCCACTGTACAGTGGGGCGCGGCGGACGCCTTGACGACGACTTCTCACCAGAAGGAACAACAGGATGAGCCTATGTCATGTGGAGAGGCTCACGGTGCTGCAGAGGTGAATTTAAAATCTATTCTTCTCTTTTTGTAAAACACTAAATAAACTTTGGGACACGCCGGTATGATTCAGCAACAACTCTGGTTGCTAAAATGCAAATTGCTGAATCTGCTATCACCCAGCTCTTTATGTGAATGACACATTTACTTCCAAACAGGGCCATCTTTGTGAGAGTCCTCTGCCTTTTCTCTGTACTACCATGTGTCAGCATTTAATGCCAGTTTACACAGAGAAATGCTGTGGAACAGAAAAATGCTCTGTTACTGTTAGAATAGCCACTATTAGAAGAAGAAGGTCAAAGGGCTTACATCTTAACATAAAAGGCAGAGCTGTTCCCAACTAATGCTACAGAAGCACTTGACTGTTGTGAAAAAATAAACATTATGTGCCGGTTTAATGCACACTAATCCTCTGGACGTACTTTTACATATTGTTCCTGCAGTAAACTTGAGCATTTAATCATTGAAAGATTAAATGTATTTGTTTTCTGCTGGTTTAATGTCCCCACCCATGATTTGCTGAAAACAGGCACTAAAGCTAACATTATTTATCTACACCCAGATGGTGCAGGGGGAAAAAAAGAGCAAGCAAAGTGCTAATGCTGTCCGTTAACATCAACCAGCACTTGACGCAGCTGAATGTTTGGCCTCAGATCACACATTGGGATCAGAGAAAGCTTGAGTTTATAGCGCATAATGTCTGTACTCCTGTAGGACCAGCAGACAGGAACAGCCATCACGCAGCTCACTCCGATTCCTGTCATCCAAACCCAGGAATCCTCAGCACAAAGCAACAGGGACGATGAGCTGGACAAAGATTCAGGGTCAAAGGTGACTATCTGGCTGACTGAGAGGCTGGGATATTGGGCTAGTACTCACTGGCACAGTGAGTGTTGCATACTGTTAATTATGAGCACTGCCACTTACAGTACCAGCAACTGTACGTATACATGCAGAATTCGATTTAAAAGGTACAGTGTGTAAGATTTGGTTGCATCTAGCAGTGATGTTGCAGGTTGCAACCAACTGAACTTTTCCCGTGCGCCAAATGTAGGAGAAATACGCTGGCCGACGCAAAAATGTCAAAATGCAAACAGCCCTCTCTTGAGCCAGTGTTTGATTTGTCCTTTCTCCGTGAAGACAACCCGCTTCGTGTGTAGATATAAACAGCTCATTCTAAGCTAACGAAAAAATGATTCACATTTCAGGTGATTATACACTAAAGAAAACGTACTTAGCATGCTCTCCCTGTGTTAACGTGGGTTTTCTCCGGGTTCCCCGGCTTTCTCCCACAGTCGAAAGACATGCAGGTTAACTGATGACTCTAAATTGTCCGTAGGTGTGAATGTGAGCATGAATGGCTGTCTGACTCTATGTGCCCTGCGATGGACTGGCGATCTGTCCAGGGTGTACCTCACCTTCGACCAATTCCAGCTGGGATCCCCCGCGACGTATAAGCAGTTAATAAGCAGTTGCAGATAGATGGATAGAAAAAAAACTTAAGATTATATTCCATTTTTGTCAATAGATCTCCCCAATTGTTACACGCTGTCCCTTGAAGTCTGAAGCTATATCTATATCACTCCTTTTCTGGCCAAACAAGGCTGGAAAATAAGCACAAATATGATGCTGTGGTGAGACGACAAGTCGATTAGTTGATCCACAGAAAATGAATAACACTGTTTTGTTAATCCTAATTTTTCTCTTCACTAAAAAGTCACATCGGTAACAGAGATCATAGACATCATAGTACTGTACAGATATGAACACTGACGGTAGGGCCTTAGTCTTTTTAAGCTGCCTTATACTTACAGTATTTGTGACAATAACATGCTGTGTTTGTGACTTGTGCATCTTTTCTAGAATCATTATTGTGAAGTCTTTAGGCCATATTTTAAACCAGTGACTCCCTGAAAGACTGTACGAGTAGCTCAGCTAAAATACATAAATCCACATATATACATACAAACAGGATCACAAATTACTGAGGCTGATATTAGGTATATTAATTGTCACAATAACCAATAAACTACCAGCTAGGATTTGGCAGCTGCAGCTCCCACCAACCTAGTCAGTTGTTACATGCTGTGATTGACAGCGTGAAACCTTGCTAGCAAGCAAGCAGAGAAGTTGAAATAGAAAGAGAAAAGTAATGAATATATGGTTTCAGCATCTGCCACTCAAAGCAGTAATACCATGAATACAAACTTGACCAAAGCTACTGAAAGAAAGAACATCCGTCTTGCATGAAAAATACTGCAGCATCATCCAGTTTTATATAATTATAAAATAATTAAATATAAAATAACATCCACTTCAATTCAGAAGAACACATTTGGAACATGATGAGTTGATATAGGAGTACTTGAGGTACTGACAGGGATATTCACCGTTTTACCACTGCAGCATCTACAAAGCTGTGAAACCATATTTAGACTGGTAGGATCAGGAAGGACATACATTGAACATACTGATGCCTGTAAACTAATATTAAAATTTACAGAATATACGATAAAATATAATTCTGGAACAACAAATTAATAAATACCAAAAAAATATGTTACTCATATTTTAGTGCTTAAAAGCATAACTAGAGGTTGAAATAGCCTGATTCACTATATTATCAGTGCAAATATTAGGGTTATATTTTGAAATGTGGTCCTCAAACCTCAGATCCTGTGGCGTAAAAGTATTTATGCTGCTTTGTTTTTACCATAACTGAAGCCATTTTCTTCACTGTTTTCATTTTTCTTTGATTAAACGTTTGTGTCTGGAAATAAACTAGTAACTATTGATTCACTAGTTGGCACCGTTTTGATTTTCATAATAGTATCCTTTCATTCTTAAAGACATTTAGCTGAAAATTACATTTTGTTTTATGAAATTTCACCATACGTACTCAGAGGAAAGACACAACTTGGACTTACACAAAATTCAATAAGGTATATTATCCCAGAGGTTCACTGAGTTTAAAGACAATGACTTCCAGGTCACTCTAGTTGTTCCTTCTTTACCCACCAGGTGGTGCTAAGTAAATTACCTGGATTTGTAACCTACAGTGTGTTGGATTTGAGTGGGAGGAGGACCTGCTGGGGGGAGAATCTGCATTTAAATTAAGCAGTTTGTTATTATGTTAAGCAGCAACATGTTGGAAATCATTTGGAAGATAATAATCATTTGTGCCCATTAAAGAGATTCATCCCAGAGACAGCTGCAGCTCTACTGGTGCCCAATAGACAGATGAAATACATGTTGAAGTATATGTTCAAGTGTGTTAATACAGCACCAGCAATCAGATTAAGTGAGTTTGCTTCAGGTATTAGTCACACCATTGAACTCTGTGGCTGGTTTCATACACTTTAAGTTTAGGTCTAAATCAGGAGCAGAGCATATCCCTGTCTTGTATTAGTTTCAGAGAGGAGCAGTCATGGTCAGTTTGAATTTCAGTGCATTCAAATTAGAGCTCAACCGATAGTAAGTACAAATAAACTGCAGTAAATAAAGCCGAAGGTTTATTTAAGGAAGTTTTGAAATGGTTGTCTCCATAACATAATGTAGTTTAGCCTCCAGAAAGAGACTAGAAGTTTATTTTTGGACAGAAATATGTCTCATGCTCAGTACATATCTTGGTGTCAGTTATTTTAGGGGTCCTTATTAAAGTAGAAAAATAAACTTTCTCTCACTGATGCATTTTGTTAAAACACGGTGGAAGAAAAGGCGAACAAAGAGGTACATATGGTATATGGATCATGCTGCAGAAGAGGTTTGAGAAGTTTCTGGGGATGTGTTTCCCTGCTGTTAAACCTGTTACCATAGGGATCCAATGTAACTGACATGAATTCAAGCTACAGCTACAGTTCCCTGCTAAGGAAGGACAAAACTACCAGCTTTGAACAGCTACTTTTCGGCTTTTGGGAGGTTGGCAATATTGGTTGTCACTTTGGGCAAAGGAATGTCGGTTGGCTGGTGGTCCGCCAATTTGACCAAGACTGATTTTAACAACTATTGGATGGATTGCCATGAAACTGTGTACGGACCATAGACTATACAGTATATAAGAAGTGGACATAGTCACCCTGACATCACCCACTGGTTTGTAGACTGCAAGCTTTGAGTTCAGCATTTTGGCTGTCGCCATTTTGGTTTTTGGTCGTCGCTATCTTGGTTTATTGCAACCAGAAATGACACGAGAGGGTGGCGCTATGTACAACTGGACGCTAAATAAGACATTTTTAAGTGACCAAAAAGGTTATAATTAACTTTCATGAACTGAAAACACTGTGAAAAGGGTAAAGTTGTAAGGTGAAAATGCGGACAATTCCCAGACTGGACAACACCGTGGTAACGAGCTGTCAATCACAAGGTAGCCACGCCCTAAAGCATACTCTGCTTTAAGGTTTATTTGACTCTAAATGGGACCATTGTTTACTAAGTGAACATCATGCTGTATTGAGGAAGACTTGAAACTAGCGATTGAGACCATAAACGTGTGACTACTACCTTGTTATTGCCAGGTTGTCACCACAACGTTGTTCATTGTCTTTTTCAGCGTTCAATTGTAATTAGTTCCACCCTCTCATGTTACTTCTGGTTGCAAATTACCAAGATGACGGCGGCCAAAAACCAAGATGGTGACGGCCAAAATGCAGAATTCCAATTAAAAAAAATGAGTTTTGAAGCACTCAAACCAGCAGTCCACAAACCAAGGGGTGACGTCACAGTGACTACGTCCACTTCTCATACAGTCTATGTGCTAAACGTGTATTTTAGCATTGTTAGCATGCTGATATTTAGCTCAGTACAGCCTCACAGAGCAGATGTAGACTCGTACTTAATCATCCAACATCAACTTGACCTAACTGCATGTAAAGAATGTGAGAAGAATCCCGTGTGAAATGTCTTTAGTGATCTCTTTCTACTAGCAGTCAGCTTACGCCTCCCTTTACTTTGAAGAGTCTCTTCAAATTAGTTTTGGTTGTTTAAGTACAGCTTCACACCACTACTACTCACCAGGCCCCACAATGTGAAATACAAGACAAAACAACCAGGTCTATAGCAATTTGTTGATCAAGGATAGATAAATGATTAATGGTTAAATTTATATATATATATATACTCTTCGTTGGACAAAACCTTGAAGATATCAATTCAAATACCAGACGAATAGTCAAAAAAAATAATCAACAGATGAAGTGATGGTGAAAATAATAATAGTTGCAGCCCTAAAAGCTAATCACAATTTCTAAAAAAAATAAACAAACGTATGGGAGTTCTTGTAAGCTCTCAGTCTTTTCCCTCATGCCCAACATGTTTTTTTTTCTGGTTGTTATTATTAGTCTCCACCAAAGCGCAAAAAAAGGACATGTTCCAGAGTGGTATAGGCTGGATAAATACAATCCCTCCACTTTTCATGTTCAGCACATTGACGTGTGGCAGTTTGTGCACTTGAAAGGGCTGAATTTTTTAACTTCATGTCTCTGTATGATCTGAGAACGATTAGCAATCAAGTCAAAGAAGAAGAAAACTCCCCTCGCGCATAAATCAGCCAAAGTGATGCTTTTATACTATTTTAGTAAACTATACTATTTTAGTTTTTCTCTTGAAATGGTGAAAAAAACATGGCGTGACTGTAGGCGTGTTGTTTTTTTGGTTAATTGTTAATTGGATTGTTATTCATTACCCTGCATGTGTGAAACTGGCACCTTTGTCTCGCTGCCTCATTACCCCTCTATCTGTCTGACGCCCTTTTGGTCACGTCTCGTCAGGTGGGAAACGTCTCAGCCGTGTGACCAGCGATGTGAAAATGGATGTGTGCGTGTGCCCTGTGATGCTGGATCATTCTATGTGACCATTTATTACGGATACCAGTTATCTTTTTTGTCACTGCTGAGTAATAGCCGCGCATTTTCTGTCTTTCAGTCCGAGTCGGAGCAAGATGAGGAGTGTACGGGCAGCATGGGCTCCGCTGCTGTTGCTGTGAGTCCTTTTCCCTTTCTCTTACAATGGTTTTCTAATGGCGCTCTTAATACAGAAGGGTTAGAGGATTTATTTGATAGGTGACCGTTAGGGTTTGGTCTTGGATATACACATTTGCTCTCCCTGTGGTGTCACTACTTGTTCCCTTCAAACCAATAACAGAAGTAAAAGCATAGACTGCTGAACTATGTGCAGTGTGCTCATGGGTGTCTCCCACTATGTGTCAGTTGCTGTGACTCAGTCATTTGTAGGAAATGGATTAGTGGTTTGTAGCTTCAGCACTATCAATAGAGCCCACAACAGGATGTGGACAGTAGGGTGTGTGTGTGTGTGTGTGTGTGTGTGTGTGTGTGTGTGTGTGTGTGTGTGTGTGTGTGTGTGTTCGCACATATCTGAGCTCCCCCTCCCCTCTCTGTGATAGCTGGATCCTATAGAGAAGGAGTGGATCTACTCCGCTGCAGGTGCTCGAGTCCCTGACCTCTCTCAGCTGCTCCGACAGGACCCCTCGCTGGCAAACAAGAAGGTAACGCTGCACTACAGGACAATTGTTAAACATATTTTTGCCCATCTGTCCGTAACGATAACTGGGAATGTGGCGATATCGCTACCACAAAGTCTGATGGGGCAAGAAACACGAGCAATCAAATGATCAGAAAGATTCACAGGTGCTATACAATATTAAGGTTGCAGCTGTTAACGCCGTACCGACCGACGGCATGGTCACGGAAGTTTAACACCCACTCTCTGGTTTCTCCCCTTACGTAAACGCTGTTAGCTCCGTCAGCAGTGTTACCGTTGTTTTCACTGTTAGCCCGTTTAGCTACGAGTTGCCGGCTTAACTGTCGCCATGTTGAGAGCCATACAGAGTCAATAAATATGCTCCCAATCGCATTTAGCGCCTTTAAACAACCAATGCTAGCCAAACTTGCTTAGTAGAAAACAAGGACAATTATTAAAAATGAGGAAGATTATTTTCCCAGAAGTCGTCCCATAGTGACTCGAGGTACCACTATGGCCTTGCTTGCTTGGGAACTTGTACTGTAAGAAGGTAATCTGTGAAAAACACATAAAACTGTTATCAATCGATCTTTAACCTACTGTACTTGCCATAGTTACTGGCGCACATTGTTGCATTGTCTTTTAGTTTAACCTCCAAATAAATATGTTTAGGTAAACTAGTTGGCTTGTTTACATGTCAAAGCCATATCTATAGACAACAAACTTTAAGCAACTCAGGAACTTCACCTGTATTTCAAAGCAGAGGAACCAGGGACTAAATTTAGTTCTTTATTATAGCTTCAAGTCACAAAAAGTCTAGACTTCGGGGATAGTACACTCTAATGAAAACAGGAACTATTGGGGTGGAGTTCGCAGTACTGAACTACTGATTGGTCAACGTTGAGAGAATGCTATCCAATGAATGACAGAGGGAGAGACGATGAGAGGACAGTGTCCTTTCAAAGTGAGTTTAACAAGAAGAACAAAACTTAATTTGCTTATAATTTCATGGCGGTAGAAACAAATTACTGTCAAACTCTCAACAGGTCATCGCTACTGTGGAAATTCAACATTAGCATCGAGCAGCAGCATATAAAGAACAATATGATGTTGAGTTTGCATTTGTTTCTTTGTTTGCAAAAATTACATTAGTTCGCCGCTGTTCTTTATTCGTCTACTTTGCCTAATGCTTATGTAAACGGGTATGCACTAAAGGGACTTTCAAGTTTCTAGTTTAGTTCCAAAGTTTAATTCCTTTGGTTCAATGGTTTCTTGCCCAGTTTGGCTTTGTTATAGCAGTGTTGGCCAGTTCCCAGATCCAAAACTACACAAATATGATCCAAATTGTAGTAAACCTGCATCATCCTTAAATGTAACACAAGTACAAAGTGAACAAAACGGAAGTGGTTTCATTAATATATGCTTCTCTGTCTTTTTTGGGGTGGGGGTTTGAACCAGGACTTCACCTCAGTGAGTATTCGATGTGGCACTGTGAGATAAATAGCTACAGACTGGATGTGACATGTTGCATGTTGTCATGTAAACAAAGTTAAATGATTTTTGTGTGATTTAAAGTTTTTTATTTTTTCCATTTTAACACACCTTGGCTCCTGACACTGTGACCACGACCATCCTTCCCAGGGGGTAAGTTTCATTATTGTTTAATAAGTGAACGCCTACTGTAACCTGTTGGAATGGGAGTTCATTTACAACCTGCATTCAAACTGACCCAGATATCTCTGTGTTTCTGTGACTGCGTAGCTCTGAATGTGACGCTCGCTCTCAGACATGCTGCTGCGTTTTGCTTGTGTAACTTTCACAAGCTCATTCAGCCGAGACTTTTCCGTTAATAGTATTCTGAGAACCCTGTGTTAAAACATCCAGATCATGCATTTCAAAGGTCCACTATCAAAAGGATTATGAAAGATAGCTTTTTAGCTCCTGTGCCCCCCTGACAACCTAAATCCTTTTATTTGTCTCCCTGTGCGCTTAAGAGATTTGAGCTCATGTTTGTTGTCCCTCCCCTGTGTCACGGTTCTCACACTGTCCTGTGGCCATGGCAGACCACCTTCTAAGAGTAGCCCTAAGCCTCTGCCATCCCCACCCGGACAAGATAGCACGGCCGCCATTGAAGTGTAGGGAGATGCGGGGGGGATTAAGGAGAGTCTTAATGCCCCACAAAGACTTCACCCACTTAAAGATAATCTGAAAGTAATAGAGCAGGCTGGGATTAATTGTAGAACAATGCTGGTTGTGTCCCTGGGAAGGTGCTAAGTCCCCCTCAGGCCTCTTTGATGTTCCCTTTGGCCCTCGGCCTTTCCCTGTTCTGCAGAGGTGGATGCCTTTCTAGAGATAACGTACAGAGATACCTCACAAGACTCATGAGAACCAGTCTTTTAAAGCAGGAGTTATTGTATTTGATCTGCATTTGTCATGTCTGTACAACAGAAGTCGTGTTAAGTGTACCAAATACTGGGCTCTATATCACATGTTTGACCAGGACTGAAGGGATTACTCTTCATCCTGGGAGGACTTAAGTGTTTCCTGCTCTGACCAAATGTTTGTTGGGATCAGGTGGTTTTATAGATATGCACTTCAAACGGCGGTTTGAAACGTGAAGTTGCTTTAAAGGTGAAGACAGGTCAAACACCTCCCACTCTAAAATCTTACGCTCTTTTTCCTCTCCCTGCTCTCCTTGTGACGTGGGTCTCCGTTCCTGCTGTGACGGACTTCCTCTGCCACACAGTTTGTAAGTACATCATTAGCCCATCACTCCTCTGTGTCTTCCTCCACATCAAGTGTCAGAAACACTGGCCATTGTTGATGGGAGCCCTCTTTGGCCACCACTTCCCTCACTGGGGAGCACGTGGCAGGGACAGGGACATCCCTGAGTGATTGGACAGGTTTGGGGGGGGGGTGGCCACCACAGTGGGCAGGAACAGAATCGCAGGAAGGGAAGACGCAGCATCCTGTTCGGCCTCGTCCATCACCCTGGCCCACCGGGAGACCCGCCGAACCGCCCGTCAAACAACCCTTTGGCCAATCTGTCTTAACATGTGACAGGGGATAGACAAAAGAGATGGAGATACTTGAGTCAGACAGCGTCTATCTCAATCTGTCTCCCAGACGCCTGCCGCACAGAGGTGTAGCTACCTATCGCTCCCTCAGTCCCTTCAGTGGATACGAGCAGACATTTTTCTCTCGCCAGCTGTTGGACAGGCTCTTTGTGCCACGATTAGCACAATTAACGTCGTAGCTTCTAAACACAAAAGGGCCTGTGTGCTGTTGAAGCGGCGTTCTGCTGGCCCCAGTTTGTGCCTCTTGTGTATTATCATCACATTCGAGTCACAGAGTTAAACATCTGTTTCTCTGCAAAATGAACGCCCGGAGATGTCGTTTAACAAGGCTTACAGCTGTTCTGAGGATACTTCCAGAAACCTCAAAGATGTTAACCTTGGAGATGAAAAAATAAAAAATATATTCTGTCCCTAATGAGGAAAATAAACGTTTTAACCACTTTCTTGAGTTGTGGCTGTATTTCCTAATGTAGCTGGGAATTAGTTTTTTCTACAAAGCATGAAAAATATCAAGCCGTTATTTTGTAAGAAAGTACAACATCAATACAGACCAATGTAACTTACGGTAAATGTTTAAAGTAGTAGTAGTATTAGTTTATACTGAATAAATTAAAGTACGAAGATCAGTCATTTCCAGATGCCATCTTTTTAGCAGATGCTTAGCTCTGTGACTCAGAAGTAATGGTAATACATGAGGCAAAAACTGGGGCTAGCCATACATTATGTGTGTCAGAAAACACCAGCAATGCTATGCTATGAAATCTAGGTTTTAGCTTTTTAGCGCTTACCAGCACACTTCATATTGTGCAGATGGCAGCACTGAAGGCCGAGGGTTATTCAAAGGAGTTTAAAGACATGTTTTTCATTAAGGAGATTATTTAAGCAAAGTATGATTCTGCTAAATGGAAAAAGTTAGGCTGCCCCCTCTTTTTAGTCGACTAATCGTCTGTTTTGGTCTTCGTCAACTAAGAAGTTCTTTGGTCGAGTATAGTCATAGTAAAAAGATTTCAAATATTATAGATCTTAACTTGTTATTGTCATTTATTATATACCAACTTGTTCCAACAGTTTGGCAGTCATGCCATCTGTTTAACATACAGACTTGATTTTGGTTTTGAAAATTCCCAGTTTTGCCGGGACGCGTTCATTTGACCTGATGTAGTTTATCTTAAAGTTCAGCATTGTTGCTGCTGGATGAAAACCTTCATCTTCACAACTTTTCAGTCGCCAACAAAAGTAGTTTTCCAATCAAGAGAGTAAAAGCATTGACACGACTGAGGTTATAGGGTTTTCATCCATCCACAGCTAATGTGTAATTTTGATGGTTACTGTTTTATTCACTGTGTTAAGGGTCAGACTCAGAGGGGGTGGATGTGGTTACTGAGCCAACATCTGCATTGATGCTCTGCTTTCACCTGTTGATAGCCTGTAATTACGCAGCTTACGCGTGCAGGAAAAACTGTGGAGATCACAGTTCTAGTCCGACAGGTGGATGTGGTTTGTGTGTGTTGTGCATACATGTGTCTATTATTTTCACATCCACATGCACTTTTGAGTATCTTTGCATGTGGACATGTGGGTGCCCGTGTTTCCCTCCTTGACGTGCGCTGACAGTAGTGCGCTGATGTCTGGGTGGGTCTCCACTCTGCAGGTCACACTAACATCATCAATCTTCTCCCCGGTGACAGGCCGCTGGGCCCCCCAACTGTGGGCACAGTGCTGTGTTGTTTTGTAATTAGGCTCTGTTAGATGGCAGGAAACCATCTCTCCATCCCTCCATCCGTCCACTCCCCTCTGTGCGCAGCTGGCGCTCTGCCCTTGTTTGGCCAATAAGAAGCCGCCCTGTTCAGCTTTGACAACTTGTAATGATGCTACGGCGATTACCATGCCTGACAATAGTACACATCATTGTAGAAGAAGCAGTTTGTTTTATGAATGACCGTTCTTTCGTTATCACACAGACAGCTCTGCACTGGGCCGCCAAGCATGGCAACAAGGACATGGCTGCTCTGGTGGCTAATGCAGGTGCTGATGTCAACACCAAATCAGTGAGTGCAATTTTATTCTTTCATTTTTATTATACATTTATCATATTTTTCTTATTATAAGGACACTCCAGCTATTTAGCATTGGACATTGATTGCAATATTTGAATTTCATTGTAAGAACAAATCTGAAGTTTTTTTAATAACCTGTAACCAAAACATACATTTAAATAATTGTCAAAAAGTTTTTTGTCTTTCAAGGAAAATACACTACACACACACACAAATACAACTTGACCAGATTTAGATTAAAAGATTTATATATGTTTTTTTTTTTTTTTTTTTTTTTTTTTTTCCATTTTTGGACAATTTTTAAGGGGCACTATGGCTATTTTATACTTAAAAAAACTTCTAAATCTTTAAAGTACAGACATTAATAAATTAGGGTGAAGATGGAGAGACGGTCAAAATTCAAGCATCAGAGGCCAAGATATCCGAACTTTCAGTCCTTAACATGGGCCAAGCTTCAAAAATGCTGTGTCCTACATTTCCCATAGTGCAACTCAAAAGCATCTTTGATATAGTCCAGTCTTGCCTCCGCTGACCAGCTTCTCTAACTCACTGCAACTAAAAATTTCTTTAATCTCTTTCTGGAAAAAAAAAGCATTTTTCTGATTTTTACTTTCCACATTATAAGACAAATCAACATCTACTACAGCAGTTTTATTAGAAATCGAAACTTTCATGGTTTTTATAAAGCTAAATAACAATGACTTATTAGTATACTAAAAATTACAGCTTCCATGAAAGTTTGCCAGCCCAGCAGCACAAGTACTTGTGTCTCTTTCATATCATAATTTATCAACACGCTCTTCTCAAGTATTTTTTAGAGCTATTTAGCTGTGATCTGGGCAGCCTACTTTTAAAGGTCCTGCTCATATTACAGACATGTCCGAACTAACTCTGATTAAGTCATTCATTAATGACAAAACGACCAAAGTCAGCGGAATTCACTCTCCGCATCTAGTCTCTTTAGTTAATGATGAAACTGCAATAGTCTGAGGTTTATGAGAAAAATGCCAAAAATGCCCAACCCCCCCACTGAATATTAGATTGTTTTTGTTTTAAGGCCTTGTTCAGACCTGGCATTAACACGTGTCTAGGGTGATCTGATCTCAAGTGGACAGCTCCAAGTATGTCTGTTCACACCTGGCGTTAGCATGCATCTCGAGTGGCCACTTGTGATCGGATCTCACTTCCCAGCAAAAAACACCCACATCATTTCTGTTTGCAACGACCGAATGCATTTTGAACAATGTCATTTACGAACAAATGAAGCCATTGGCTAGTTAGAGATGGAGAAAAAAATGATTTTCGCAGACTTACCGAATGTGGTCTGAGTGATTGGGAGTTAGGTCTGAACAGGACCTAACTTACTAACGTTATATCCATATAGTGAACCACATGACATCCTGCTGAGAAAGGCTCCGTCACAAGGTTTTTGAGAAGGAGCCTTTAGGTTTTTAATTAGTTGTGTTACTAAAAATGCAATTTGGATTTGTTCATTTTCCACATCCATTGCCCACAGTTTATACCAAATACTTAATGTAAAATATTTGAGAACTGCAGTACTCTCCATGACAAGTAATTGTGGAGTGCCCCTTTAATTCTACGGCACAATGCAGTTTGCTTTTCTGTGAACAATCACTGATTTGGTGTTGTTCTTTCTTGCAGCATGTGAGTATCCAGGTGTAAATCAGGAAGTAATGGGTATGTACAGTAAGTACTTTGATTTGAACTTGTAACAGGATAGCAGTGCGGCTCCTGCTTTCTTCTTCTGTGCCCCTCAGTGATGTAATACTCCTAAATGATCCAGCTGTGCAAATGCATCACAGCAGCTCGTGTTGTCGGGCTGCGGGAGTACTCCGCTAATAAATCATGTCATGTCATGTTAATTGTTTCCCAAAACAGTGTGTCTATGTGCCGGCATGCACAGCTCTAGAACTATGCAATTTTCTGCTAATTACCAAGCAATTATGTTTTTGTCATTATCTTGTGTTTCCATAACCTTTGCTAATTTGTATATTTTTTTCCACGCTGTTTTCATTGGCTGCATTTGGGCCTGGGAAACGCTAGGGGGTAGGTACTATGCCCTTCCAGCACTTTGCCACAGTTAAACCCCTGAACTCAACATCAAGTAAAAACGTCAATGTTAAACTGCTTTGATGCGTCAGTGACGTGACTGATGAGGGTGTGTTTGCATGCCAGGTTGCATCACCACTGTGCCTAAAATAATTTTGAACTTCAGAAAACACTTTTTAAATTTTCTTTCTGCGTGCTGTCTTTTTGTTTTACTCTTGTTTTTGTTCTTCAGGGATATACGCCTTTACACATCGCAGCGCTGCATGGCCATCAGCACATCCTAGACCTGCTCATAGCGACGTATGGTAAAAGCTGCTTTCATTTAACCTATATAGCACCACAATTAATGCACAATAGCAGTATTGTTAAGGTCCATCAGTACTTTAATTAGGGATGGTAATTTTGAAAAATTTTCTTAACTGATAACCGACCCTCATTAACCGATTAGTGATCGTTAACCAACAAGATTTGTGCCTCGAATGCAGCGATGTGCCAGCTGCAGTGTATGTGCACAACAGACTGCTGAGTCAACAGTTCACGGACAGTTACTATAGCAGCCACGGTGCTGCGTTCACTGTCTGACATTTAGTTTAGTTTAACAAGTTGTCAGCTGGGTGTCTGCCCGGGGTAATGATAGTGACTGTCCCACAAACTGTGTGTGTTTGTGCTACGTTAGCAGCTGCTAGCATTGCTAGAGGCTTTGTGCTCACTGTAGCGTAACTTCAGAGAGGTGGTGTTATAGCCGTGGACGTCGCCGTAGCAGACAGTCCGTACAGTTTATTTGTCGGTGAATAAATGCTGCAAGGCTACAAGCTACGACTCCTCCAGTCCAGAGCCAACTTCCTGTATCTGCACTGGCTCTCTCTTAAGGTGGACCAGCTTTTTTCTTTAAAGTAATGTGCCACTCCTCTGCATTTTTCTCAGCTTTTTAAGTAATTATTAATATTTCTTTTAAATGTTTAACTGATAGAGTCGGTTAAAATTCTCGGTTATCGGTTAAACATTAATTACTAACATCCCCAACTTTAATAGATAACTGGAGAATTTGAGTTCAGTTCAATTCAATTTATTTGTATAGCCCAAAATCACAATTTTGCCTCAGGGGGCTTTACAATCTGTACAGGATACGACACCCTCTGTCCTTTACAAAAACAACCCTCACATTGGATAAGGAAAAACTCCCCAACCAAAAAAAAAAACCTTTGAATAGGGAAAAAAAGAAAAATAATGGAAGAAAAATGGAAGTTATGTATGACGAATAATAATTTTGTGTATCTCAATTGAACATGATGCAAGACAAATCTTGATTTAATGTAAAATACACAATTTTGAATATAAGAGTGACAGTGGGTAATATTGTTTACCTCTGGATCATGGGTTGTTTCTTAAAGCTTTGTAAGGTGTCAGCTGCTGTCCATGACTAGTCTAAGCTTTCAGAGAGCTTATTCTTCTCTTATCAGGGGCCAAAGAAAACTTAAGGGACTACAGCGGCCATCTTGCCTGCCATTATCTGAACATCAAAGAACCAGAGGGTCCAGAGGAGGACAGCGAGCTGCGTGAGTATCTCATACTTTTGCAGCTGAATTACAATAGTTTTGATGGATAATAACTGTCAATCTTATTAAAGAGGACCACTGTGTAGGATTTTAGAGGATCTTTTAGCAGAAATGAAATATAATATTCATAACTTTGTTTTTTATTACTGTATAATCACCTGAAACTAAGGTTCCTCTTCACCTCTCCACCATGTTTCTACAGTAGCACAGAGCAAACAAACCAAACTAGCCTTTCACATTTGTACATTACCTTAAGGCCACCGTAGGTCTCTACATGCTTAGAAAGGAAGGGGTGAGCGGTGAAGGGTATTCAGTTGGTTGCAATCTGCAACCTCACCACTAGATGTCACTAAATCCTACACACTGTTCCTTTGATAATAGTTTGTATAAATTTGTTATAATTTATTACTTGGGTGGTTTGTTTGGTGGTTTGGGTGGACCTATTTGTGCATGTGTGTGTATAAGTTAACAGAGTGAAAAAATTGAATTTCCCCTAGCGGGACTAATAAAGGACTATCTTCTTCTTCTTCTTCTTCTTATATTCTTGTTTAAATGCTGTTGTATTTCCTTATGTTTGTCCATTCCCTGAAGCACCTTGTAACTCTGGTTTTGAAATATGCAATACAAACTTTACATACTAAAGTAAATTAAAAAGGACAGTATTGTAGTTTTTTTTTTTGGAAAATGAGTCATGAGCTCCCATTTCTCATGAAAAAATGTCAGTTAGATTAAGTCTGAACTGTTTGGTCTTCGTTACAGCTGAAGTTATCTCACTGAAGTACAAAATTATAATACATGAGCAATTTTTGAAAGATTAGAAGATCGATACAGTCACGCCCGTATGCTAAATATGAAAAAAAGATTTATACCATTGTCATATCTGTCTGTTGTATACAAATCTTATGCCAACAGCCAGTTAGCTTAGCTTAAAGAATGGAAGCAGAGGGACACAGCTAGCCTAGCTCTTCACAAAGGTAAACTCCGCCTACTAGGACCTCTTCTTACCTCTATTAATTATTTTACTGTAACATTGTGCACAAGTATGGCAAATGAACTTGCATTTATATGGTGCCTTTCTAGTCTTCTGACTGAACTGATGACAGAGGCTGCCATGCAGGGTCTATCAGGATCTAAAAACTCATTCACAGCCTTAAGGAGCAATTTGGGGCTAAGTACAGTATGTTGCTCAAGGACACTTCCAACACGTGGCTGGAGAACCACCCACCTTCCGATCGGTGGGTGGTTTGACCCAATCTACCTCTGAGTCACAACCGCCCGAAAAATATAAGGGAACATATGTCAAACAAATGGCCACCACTAGGCTGCTGAGTATTTGTTGCCTTTTCAGGTCCATGCTGCGCTCCACATTTAATGCTGCAATTCTGAACAAAACTGTTAAATTTGATAGGAAGATACTGGTTTCTCTGCCTTTTATTGCACACAAGAAGGGCTGCTGAAAGCTTTGTAAGCCACCACAGGTCACTGCGTTTTCTGTGTTCGAAACCCCGACGCTTGATTAAACAACATCCGCCATCACCTTCTCAAAATAGTGAACTCCTCCTTAAAATGAATTTTCTGTCATACATGAATGTCGCATCTCTTAAGTTTAGTTCATGTAATATGGGAATTGTGAATTTTCCCGAATCATTTAACTTTTGTTTGTCGGGATCTCAGAGTTTCATGTCACCCAGGCGAGAGAACGGAACAGGAACAGAAAGTTGGCATCGTTGTTTCACTCCAAGAAGAAGTGGGGCTCAGCAGAGGACCTGGCTCCGATAGAGGAAGAGAGGACGGCGTCAAATCAGCTCGTCCTTCCTGCATTCAGACCCAGAAAATTCTCCCGCTGAGAAAAAACAGACACCGGGGACGATATCTGACTCTGCTCGCCCTCCTACACATCCACTTCAACCCTCACATGCATATACATTTTACATGACGTAAACCTGTATATACGAGGGAAGTGCTAATATGTGTATATTGTTACTTCACACTGATGCTTTAATTTTGAATAGGAGGAGATGCAGATAAAGCTATGCTTATACGTGTATTATTAATATTTATGCTTACCATAAAAGTATTTCTTGAAGCCTTTAAATGCTAATGAATGTTGCTGAATGTTATGTATGCCTTACAGTTTCAAGGCCACATGGTTTCCTTTAAACTCCTCATCACCTTTGTTTGTGTTAAACACAACAAGTAAACAAGTGGACTTTAAAAGTGTCCAGTAGATCCAGACTCACTTTCCCACTCAGTGACAGGTTAAATGATACGGCTACATACAGGGCTGCAACTAACAATTATTTTCACTGTTGACTAATCTGTTGATTATTTTATCAATTAATTGAGTAGTTGCCCAAGATGACGTCCTCAAATGTCTGGTTTAGTCCACAACTCAAAAGATATTCAGTTTACTGTCATAGAGGAGCAAAGAAACCAGAAAATATTCACATAAGAAGCTTGAATCTGAGAATTTGGACTGTATTTTCTTAAAAAAAAAAAAAAATGTACTCAGACCGATTATCAAAAAAGTTGGCAACTAATTAATTTTTACAACTCTAGCTACATATATTCCTTATTAAAATAACTACACTTTTTTTTTTAAAAAAAGGAGCACACATTTTGTACATTTTGGCTTATGAAAATCATTTGTACACATGCGAAGCTTTTACACAGCTGTTGATTTGGATTCATGTCAGTATGGCATCATAATCAGTTTGCAGAGACACTATAAGTGACCCATTGTGGTGCAAATTTCTATTATATTGAATTAATTATTCTAAAATCCTCAGCTAAAGGACTGTACTAGTTATTGAGGGGGGCGAAGTTTCCTGGTTGAACCAACAAGACCTTCCACTGCGTTTTTAATATTTTATTTGGATGCGAAGAAAAACTCAGAGACTCTCCTCCCAATATCTTAAATAAAGAATTTTAGATGACGTGCCCTTACCTTTGCATTTAACATTAATATATTAATGGAACAATAATTTTCATTACTTATTCCATTTGATCTTTTAATACAATTAATCTGCAAGGGAAATAAATATAATAAAAATTAAAAAGTCAGAGGAAACTTCCACCAGCAATACAAAAAAATAAATAACCCTCCCCCTTTTCTGACCCACTTCTAGAAGCTCGGGAATGTCCAAAGTTATATTTCTCCAACATTAGATATGTCCAACAAACCCAGCTTGAATATTTATAAGACAATAACATATCAACGGATAGATGGATAAATCAACAAATAACAGACCGGTCATGCAATGAAATGTTATGTTGCGATTAATTTGCTATTTCAAGCAAGATTGAATTTCAAGCTAATTTTCAAACTGTACTGAAGACTGTGGCTTCATGGAAGGAGACAAATTAGTGTAAAAAGTTACGCTACGCTTTGCTAAATTTTTGGCAGTAGTGTAAAGTGTTTGCAATTTGTAGTTGATGGGCTTAAACAGAGAAATCCATCAGTGTGTTACTTTAAATCTGAGCCAGTATAGCAGAGCAACGGCGTCTCTTTTTTGTATTTTTTTCCCCCATCACTTTTAACACTAATACAATTCTGTCAGCCACCTACAGTAGAGACTCTGCATGTCTGTTACCTCCCTGCCGGTTAGCGTCAGGCTGTATTGTCTATTTTCAGTTCGTCTGTTTGCCATTTGTTGCCTTGATTCAAGACGTTTGCCACTGACTGCAGTTTCTGACGGATGCAGTTTGAGCACACATAATCTGACTGATACTCTGATACAGTTGTGTGTCAAAGTGCCGATTTAGCAGATTTTCTTGTCCCCCTCCTGTGTTTTAAAGTGCTATGTTACCTTTTGAAAAAGAAATTTGCAATTTATTATATTGTGAATCTGACTTATTCTGTTTTGCTTCAGACATCATTTGCATTTGTTGTAAAAGCTCATTGTAACCACAGTATTTGTTGATAATTTGGTGCCATTGTGAAGTGAAGTGAAAGTTTTTTTCCAAGATAATTTTATAATCTAAACTTAAAAACTGCCTCCATTACATCTTTTGCACAATATTTATATAATGAAGATATTTTGGTATTAAACTGTATTTTATATCAAACTGTACAGCTGTGTTTTATTCCCCATACACACCTGCATTGTTCACTTTGAATTCAGCTGTAAGTCAGTGTGTGTTTACTACGTCAAACTCCTCTCTGTGGACTGACTGCTCACACACCATTTACCGAAACTAAGTCAACTAATCTAATCGGTTGTTTTGGTCTCAGTCAACTAAAATTTCTTTATCTGGTTAGTAATTTTTTTCATGCTTTTTTTTGAATGACTTATTTCAAAGAAATCAAAGTATGAGTTTAAGACCGATTTTTCATTGAGGACATTATTTGAGCAAAGTGTGATTCTGTTTACAAATGGAAGAAGTTGGGCTGCCCCTTTTTTAGTCGATTAATCGGCTGTTCTGGTCTTAGTCAACTAAGATTTCGTCATCTGATTAGTCATGTTTTTTTATGCCTTTTTCAAGCTGAATGACTTATTTCTAAGAAACTTATGAGCACATCTCTGGTAAACTCAACAGTTAAAGTGGTGCTTTTGTGAGCTCCTTTGTGGAGAAACTAATTTTTACAGATCTGTGTGCTAAATGTGTAAAACTGAATTTCCCCACTGTGGGACTAATAAAGGAATATCTTCTTCTTCTTCTTCTAAATCAACTATCGATAAGTTGAAAAAAATTGCATGTGTTAGTCAACTGAGAATATTTTTGGTTGAGGACAGCCCTGGTGATAATACGTTTTCTCTTTTCTTTCAATACAATAACCCCGGTTTTTAAAGCTGCTTTTGATCTTACTTTAACTACCTGACTTTGTGGGCTACAGATGGAGTAAATATGGGGCCTGCTAACTCTCCATACGGTTTTAGACCTTAATTCCTGATTAGCTGAAAAGGGCAGCACTTGCTTCTGGGTCTTGGATATCAGACGACACAGAGGGGAACAGAGGCAAGTGTTTTTGTGCTTCATTTTTGAAGCGAGGATGTTTGGGGGATAAGAGGGAGTTTCTGTAATAGATACTTATCTTACTGCCCTCAAGCCCCTCAAACAAAGTCCCCCTCTGAAGAGATTATAACCCAGGGAGGGCACATTAACTCTAATCCGATGCTTTGAGGCCTCGCACCCCCCATACCACCCTCTGCCCCACTTATTTCAACCCTTCTGTTGTTGGGGGGCTACCTTGTATCTAGCGCATGTATGAGCAGGGCCTGTGGCTACACACGGTGGTTGTGTGTGTGCGCATGCATGTGTGTGTTTGTGTGCGAGTCGAGGGGGTGGGGGGGAGTGGAGAGACTGTTTCAATAGCACGCTGACTCTAATGAAAAGCATTGAGGGGTGCATACTGCTGTGTAACTGATTCCTCTCTCTGAAGAGATTAGGCGATACATTGTTGGTTCAGTTGCTCATTTCCATGAGAGCACAGCCTCCCACCGGCGGCTGCTTGGCTTTGTTATTTTGAGTTGGAAAACACAGAGCCCAATGTCCCGGGCTTCCTTGTTACCATTGTTTCACAAATAGGCCAAAATGTAGATGTCACGTCACAGATGCCCAATAACCTCATTAGCTGCTCTCTGTGAGGCTATAGAGGGGAAATAATAGATGCATGAACTTCAGTTTGTTCAACTGTATGGAGATTCTGCGTAATAATACTAATAAAACCATTTGTTTTCCTGAAAACACAACAACCTTAGTAAAGGTACAAAGAGATAATTTATACCTATATTCTAGAGAAACAGATACAGATCTAGGTGGAGCTATCGGGGGGATAGATTATTACTAATGTTTCAGGGTAAAAAGGCCTTTACTTTAACTCTCAACTTTACTTTGTGTCGCCCTGTTTAGCATTCATAATCAGCATATGAACATGTAGGTTTATACACTAATGTAGGGCTGTATATTGGCAATAATCTGGCAGTACGATACATATACATACAGAGGTACAATTCGCAATTTATTGCGATGCTGCAAGTAAGGCGATATATTGCAATTTTTAATCTAATTTTTAGGAAAACTGTCATAGTATGAAGAACACGCCACCATATCCATAAAATCTGCATAAAAAAAGTTTATTTTTGTTTTTTGCAATCGGAACAGTGAGATCTGCATTTGCATGTATTACAGTCTCTGTAACATCCAACACTCACTGAGACGGAGCATCGCTTTGCAAATGAAATAAGTACCACCTGAGTAAGGGTTAGAGTTAGTACATGTAAATATACTATATAGTATACATTTCATACTGCTTTTGAGAATCTATACAGTATCACAAAGCACAATATCGCAATATTTAACTTTTTCGATATTTTACTTTGATATACTCTAAGTGTTAATTAATGTATTAGTCAACAACTATAACTCCTCCTGTGAGCACTCATAGTTGGAGGCTGCTGTATATACAGATAATAAATGACAACATTGCAAAACACAGATATGACAATATAAAATGTCTCCTTATAAGAGAAGTTAAAATTGTTGACCTGAGCTAAATACCACCATATTATAGGGTGTTATAAAGAATTCATTGTTTGTATACATGCATGCATTGCCTGGCTTATAAATGTATCATAAAATAAGGATTTATTTCTGAAGAATTGAAATGTATTACGATTTTTCATTTACACTTTGTTACACTCTGAAATATACAATGCAATATCAGCAATGTCTAAATCACATTTCTTTATTCTATTTGATCTTTACATTATATGTTCATTTTTTTGTTGTTATTTCACACTTGCTTTGGTAAAGTAAACTTTGCCCCTTTGAATTGAAATGAATATGGTAGTGACCTGGGCAGGAAAAATGGCATCCTGCATGATGTTAATTAAAATCTACATACAGCTTGCTGAGGTGGAGAAAGAGGATGCAGCAAGATAATGTTAGTACTGTAAAAAGCAAGACTGTAACACTCAAATACCCCGTTTGGCTACGCCCCCTACGTATGTGCAGGTAAACGAGCAGCTGATGTGTAGAAACAGGGTGCAGCGAGCTAACAAGCTGATCTGCAACAACGAGCACACCGGGGGAGGCTGCTCACACCGGGCTCCAGCGAACTGGGCCGGAGCTCTACACCCGAGGGACCCCGGCACCCGCCCGCCGGGGCCCGACACAGGGAGACAAACCAGCCGCAGCACCAGCTGTCGCTCAGGCCATCACGGCCTTAACCAACGCCGCCTGTCACTCACCCAGCGGAGGGCCGTCAATCAGCCTGCACCCAGGAGGGAGCTGGGAGGCGGGCTGCTGTCCGGCCCCAAACAAAGACATACTCACATTTGCAAGCGGTTTCAGCGCCAAGACTATTTTGAAAGAATGATAGAGTGGTCCTGATAAGAGTAATGACAAAGGACAAAGAGTGGAAGGGGGTCTGGGGGAGAGAGGGTCAGATAGTAAAGAGGTGGGAGAGCTTGATAACATTCACACTTTGCTTACATCTCTCCATTTGTGTTGGTGCCCCCAAGAAAATCTCATTAGGGAGTTCTGGTTGGAGAGCATTATAGATTTGTTGTCAATTGATTCTCTCTGCTTCTCACTATGTAAATTTCCCTTCTCCTCTGTGCCGGGATGTTTTTGAATCTTTACATTATTGTCTCTAGTTAAATGTCAAAATATCTGAAAAAAAACCCCACATATTTAAAACAAAATTTCATTTATTTTCCAACTACTTCCCCTCTGGCTCGGTTTCTCTGAGTCTGTCAACTTTCTCCTCTTTCAGTATCTGGTGCAGTAAAAATAAATTAACAAGCGATAGGTGTTGAAGACTCTTTGGATTCTCTTTAGGCTTTTGTTGTCTTGTTCACACCTACCTCTGAGCCATTCTAATCACATGTTTAGTCCCTTTGTCGGCTCGCAGGTAGGGGATCGCCTGTAATTGAGGTCACACCTAAACCTTTTGTCCCGACCTGCTCATTAGCCCCTTGTACTGTCGTTCTGCATTTTTATCCGAAGCCAAGGCGCGTCTGCATGGTGAGTTATAATGTGGAATCTGCATGCAGAGTAGGGATGTTCATAAATAACTGTTCAACTGTTAACCAACATTAAGAATCGTAACTGATTAATGCTTTAACACTTAAAAAATATTAATAATAAATTAAAAATCTGAGCAAAACTCAGAGGAGCAGCTTGTTAGCTGGTCCACCTTAAGAGAGCCTGAACTGGAGTTGCAAGATACAGGAAGTTGGCTCTGGTCTATAGCTCATTTGGAGGAGTTGTAACCTCGTAGCATATATTCATGACAAATAAACTGTACACACACTGTCTGCTACATCTGCTACATCCCGAATTTCCCTCCGGGGATTAATAAACGTTCATCTTATCTTATCTACGTTCACACCACCGACAAGCCCACACTCACCACCCCACATACACACGGTCTGTCGGAAACTCACTGAAGTTACGCTGGGCAGACACACAGCTGACAACCTGCTAAACTAAATGATATGGTGGGTGGTGGTGGCGGACTTTTATTGTGAAAGTGGCTGCATGTGTACATGCAGCACCATGGCTGCTAACTCTCCAGGGTGGGGACTCAGTTGTCTGTTGTGCTCATACACTGTAGCTGGTACATCGCTATATGAGACACACTAATCTTTTTAATCAGTTAACGGTTAATAATCAGTTACTGAGAGTTGGTTATCGGTTACATTTTTTTTTTCGAAAATTAGCATTCCTAATGCAGAGGATTTGCAGATAAAAAAGGTAGGTACATGATACTACAGCTATTTTAATAGAGAGGAACAACTCAGGTGTTATCAGAGATAAACATAATTTCATCCCCTTTGCTATCTTGTACTGTATCTCTTTGGGTACTGAGGACAATCGTCTTCCATTTGGCCACTTCTGTTCCCTGCAAACGACTGACATCCTAACGGCAAACAGCGCTAACTCGACCTGTCAGAGCAAGACCAACACCTGCATTGTGGCGGAGCTGCCAAAAGAGGAAGGGAATAAAAAGAAGCTACAAGAGGGACAAAGGCCACTGCCCTGAGCTGTTTGTGTTGTGAGATGTAGACTACTGATGCCATAAGCCTCCTTCTCTTTGCACGCTAGCTGGCCCATTGTTGCTCCTGTTCAAATTTGCTCGAGGTTCTGTGGACCCCACCCAAATGAATTCCTCCTTTCCCTCCACCTTTACCACTTTTGATCAGAGGCTCTCTCTCTCTTTACATTTAGGCTAAATGATTATATAGTATTCTTCCCTCAATTATGTGACATAATATTAGAAACACCTCTTAGGATAACACAATACGAGGAGCTGCTACAGGAGAAACTATTTGTTCGATTGATTGGTTAAACATTTGGTCTACAAAATGTCACCATTGTAGAAAAAAAATACCCAAATTAATCTTAGTTCGTCTGACCAAAAGTCTAAAACACAAAGATATTCAGTGTATTATTATTGAATATGACAGATGTGGCATTTGAAAAACTGGAACTTGATAATATGCAGCATTTTTTCAGTTAATGCTTGAAAAACAACAGACTCAGCTATTCTATTCAAAATTGTTGCAAATTCTTTTTCTTTTTTTTTAAATTAATAATCAATTAATTGTTTGAGCATTTCCTCCAGAAACACTCTGAAGCTCTCTGATGTTGCTTTTAAAATACGTGCCCGTATCGACACCAATTGAAATCACATTATATTACTTTACATGGCTCCAATTGATGGTCTGAAGGATTTCAAATAAACAAACACCTTGAGGAGATCAACTCCCCCATCAGTGTCTCAGTGCAAACAGTTCAGAGGTTGAAGTGGTTTGATTTAGTAGAGAACAGAAATATGCAAGCGTGATGAAAAACTACTTTTTTTTTTTCATACTGTCGATGATAAAACTAATTTTAATTGTAGAAATCATTGTAACATACACAAATTTCTTCATTTCATTCATTTATCCAGAGACCAAATTTTTAAACATACGATTATTTGGAGATTTTGCATTTATATATCTCTCTCTCTTTTAAATAGATTTGCAATCTGTGTATATTTACATTAATGCAATGTGTGCATTTCTTACAGGCCAATAAGGTCTGACTGCATCACAACCAACAACCTCTCTCAAACAGTTTCAGCAACACAATAACCTGCATGAAGGAGTTTAGTTTGTATTAGACGGCACTAGTTTCAGATAGATGCACCTAATAACCTGAAAACTGGATGAGAATTCTTAGTAAATGTGCTGCAACAACAACACATTACATGGCTGAACACCCACACGCCCTCCCATTATATCTGCAAGCTTTTTATTTATCTATTTATTTTACAACTGTTTCAAATAATTATGAAAAAAAAGATGAGCAAAACTGCTGGTATAACATATATAAAGTTAGATGTATGCGGAAATTTGTGAATAATCTGCACAGGTACTATTAGGCAAATGTGACTGACTACTTGTGGCTTAACTATTACATTTTTTTTAAAATAAGTTCATTAGACTGCAACTTACTTGTACATGCAGATGTTATACTGTATAGGCCAATGCATTTCTTTAAAATAGTAACAACGTGATACAAGACAGTTCAGAAAGAGAAAGCAAGTCTCATGATACTTTGCCATCTTTAAAAATGGTCAGATTTTAAAAGGAGTTTATCACTAGCAAATACCAAAAAAAGCAACTTAGGAAAGAGTTATAGAGTAAATTAAAAATGTACTCATGAGCCAAATGGTTACAGCTCAATGCATTTAAGATATAATGTTGCACATGCCATCCACAAAAAGTAAGATCAGTTCAGAACAAAACGATTGTAAATGAAATGCATGTCTGTATCTCCTATTCTATGGCATCACCCCTGCACCTTCTAACACTTTTCTCAGTATCCCCACCATTTAATAAAAGCACCATCGCTATCACCAACAGCACTACATCTCTCAATACTGTTAATATAATAATCACAATTATGCAAGATAAGAGCTCCCTTGAACCCAAACACTGGCTCTTTTGAAGGGCATGAGAAGGGGGGAAGGGGGGGGGGGTCATGAAATAAGAAGTGTAATCTTCTCCTCTTATCTCCAACAACCCCCCTCCACACCCACACACACACATTAGCATCTGTTATCTCACAATTATCATATACATTAGTCAACACCTGTTTCACTTAACCTCGTTTAATTAGGGCCATTGAAACGCTGCGCTTCACTCAAAACAATGCCATCCGACATGTAAAAGGACAGTTTGTTATGGTTCAGTCAGTAAATTAACAAAATAAAAAATGATGTGGCTCTGATGGTGATTGACATATTGGTTACATTACTGAAAGTACTGCAAGATGTTTTTATTTTGGATAATGGAACAAAACCGTTCTATATCGACACTTTTACGCGTGCGTAAAACGTATTTTATTTGTTTATTCGCGTCATTTAATGCTATTGAGGTGGCTAATTCAATTCACAAAAACTTCACATCTGTAGGGGATGAAGTGTTACATGCAACAGTAGAGACTGGCGGGATGTTGTTAACTGAATTTAGGTCATTTTCTAAGCTCTCCGCCGATTAGTGCCAGACATGCTGACTAAAATTCGTCATAAAAACAACATCAAACCACGTCGTGAAAACTAAATAGGAATTAAAATAAAAACAAACTATTATTAAATCATGAGGATTGTTTTAAAACTTTTGTCTTGTGTATGAGCTCTGGAATGTATATTAAAAAAAAGTTTTATTTTGCGCTGTTATTAAAGTTCTAATAATAATAATAATACAAACCTAAAGACTATTTCGATGATAACAAATGTGAGATGTTTGTTACATGGAGTTGATAGTTAATTCTATGAGTCTTTATTCACCTTTGCACAGAAAAGGTTGCATTTGAATTGAAAGTTCAGTCCTCAAAAAAATCCGTGTTGCGATAAGTAGCGCATGTTTAGCCTCTCCACCAAAACGCTAAAAGGAACAGCGGAGGGCTTCTTTGATGGGATTTTGTTGCCAGTGAAAGCTGTGAGTCTTTGAACGTAGCTGTCAGTCACGACCAGTGGGACCTCCCCCCCACCTCCCTGCCTCCCCCCGCAAACACATGCTGGCAGCTGGGTGTGTATAAATAGACCCAGGAGGTTTGGATTGCCACTCAAACCCTGAATAGCTGGGAACGCAGGAAAGATGCCCGCATCGCAAACTGGAATTGGCAGCTTTTTCTTAGAGCGGAACATCAGCATGCCCACTGGATATCAGATACCGGTGCTGGGGTGCCCACCGGGTGTGCAACAGCAGCAGCAGCAGGCTCAGCATCTGGCAGCGATGGCAGCTGGAGTTCCAATAACGTACTCAGGACTACAGGGATACAACTTCATCCCCTATGCGCACCACAGGCACATCGCACACATGGTGAGTTGATCATTTACTAAGTAATTCATTCATTACGTCAAAAAGCTCAAGTGGAATCACCACGTCCTACTTTTAACAGAAACGTGCAAAACCTGATCTCGGATAAGATGAAAAACAACTCATTTGACTCATTTCACTGAGTTGTACTGAAGTGATGCCAACAAAGCGTCAAAAACTTTCCCTGAACTCAAGATTTTAGGAGGATTTCCACTTTCCTACATGTCTGTTTATGAACATTCAACTGTGCGCTCTGGCTCGAGGGTCGCCAGATCTGTGCGTATTTACGCACAGTCGAGATTCATCTGCTGGCTCTTACATTCCTCCTGTCTGTTTTCCAGAACAACGGTTTCGACTTGAAGGCCGCCTCTCCCTACCACCACGCGCTGCTGGCTCGCGGGGGGTCTTTCTACCCACCGTACCGCCCCGGAGCAGCCGAGGATCCCGGCAGGGTCGCCAAAGTGGCCACACGAGAGAGCACCGGCGCGCTGAAGGCCTGGCTGAATGAGCACCTGAAAAACCCGTACCCCACTAAGGGCGAGAAGATCATGCTCGCCATCATCACCAAAATGAGCCTCACGCAGGTCTCCACGTGGTTCGCCAACGCAAGGCGGCGCCTGAAGAAGGAGAACAGGGTCAGCTGGGCGTGCAAGGGGAAATCCGACGAGGAGGAGGAGGATGAGCAGGAAGGGGAGAGCGACGATGCAGACAGTTCCATGCAGAACTGTCATCTGGGTGAGCCGGATGAGGAAGAAGAGCGTCAAAGCGAACGCGCAGACACAGATGAGCACGTGGAGAGCGCGTTGGAGCGGTCAGCAGGCGTGGACGCACGGTTGGAGATGCCGCAGCGGCCAAGCAAAGAGCATGAAGACAGAGAACTAGCACTTGTCAAGAAAGTTGAAAAGAGTGACTCTGATCACACGATATCCGCGTTGGAGAGTAAAGAAAACATCGCCAGTCAGAAACCCAAAATCTGGTCTTTGGCTGAGACCGCCACCTCGGAGACAGTGAAGAAACCTCTGGACAATATATACCACCCGGCCGGAAAACTGTGGGCTGACTGGGCTTCAAGAAACGCACTCTTTGTTCCGACATGTTACACCACTCATGAAATTCTCTAAGTGTGTACTCAGACGCACACATACATTTTTCCACCTCTTTTGCACTTTATAAACGTTTCAAACCTCAGGGATTTGGTCGACTATTCCTGAAGTTTGCAGTGAAATTAAAATCTGCTTTGAGACCAAAGACTAAAACGTGTCACTGTAAATAAAATGTAGACGTATTTTTCCATCACCAACATGTAAATTATGTTTCCTTTGTCTATTCATGGAGAACTATTTTTGATTAAATAAAAGTTCAGCTTCTAGCGAAATTTCACTGGTTTGTATTTGACTTTTACGCAAGACACATTTAGGTAATACACTTTGCATAAAAGGAAAAAAACGCAATATGCAGCGTTGTTTCCTTTCATATGAAAGCCTAAAATATCAAATACGAAGCCTCAAACTAACAGTTTGTGTTAATAAAGGTGCTGCACAGAAGGCAGCATTTTCTTCATCAATTTGAATCCTCATGTAAAAATGAAAAGTCGGCTTCCTCGTGTAAATTAGACGAGTACAAAGAGTATTGGCCTTACTTTGCATATCAAACCCAAGTCTATTAAATCTTCCCAAACAGGTTTGTGTTCAGCTTGTTTCTGGGTAATCCCTACCATTACACTTCAGACCTCAAATTGCCGAAATTCCTGTGTGACTACAAATTGATGTTAGGTGTTTATTTTAATCATTTTCTCCTCAAGTTGACTATAAAATTTACTTTAGACGAGGCAGCAGCAGGCTAACTAGTTCTTTAGACTTGTGTTGATAACGTTTAGGGGTTGGCAGAGGGATTCCTCACTATCAATCGCACAGGTTTCCATGTAAATTCAAAGGGTTGTCGCCTACCTCCATTAATCCGGGGATGATGAAAAAGCCCCTGGGAGGAGCGCTGTTGTTGCCTCGTCTTCTGGCCGCACATCTCCATGGAAATCCCTACAAACAGGAACACACAGGGTGCAGATTAGCTCTTATCCAAGCCTCTTTTCTCACAGCAAACAGATTAATATAATAAAATATCACGGCAAGAAACTTCAAATATGGTTGGAGCTACTGATAAAACGCTTTTGATTTGGACATTTACAGTGGTGTTTCATGTCACTTTGCCACACCAATTTCTGTTGTAAAGAACTGAAAGGTTTATATAATCCGACTGAAGCAGTTTTATATCGATTTTATCGACGGTAGAGGCACAATTTGATGAGCCGAACTGTCAACAGTGGGCCTGTAGCACCCCCTTGAGGAAATCAAGAGTAACCACAGCACGGCCTACTCCCATTAGGACCAGGTGTTTCCAATCAGTGCTGGGTGGTGAAACACTGCAACAGGTGCATGCCGGTGTTCGCTAAATAATACATTTAGTCAAATTATGGCACAAATAGTTACACAGAAGACATATTGTTTAAATTCAGCGTGACTTACGCTTTCCAAGGGTGTAAATATCCCCAGTGTCCATCGCGGAAACGTCCATAAATCCGCTTCGACGTCATGAACTCGCCTGAGAAACTTCACGTTTTTAAGTTTTCTTCGGTATTAACGTAATGCGTTAAAAGGTGTCGGTATCTATGGGTCCAACACGAAGACGACGTGTTTGTAGCTAATTCGGCATATTTTTAGTGCTGTAAATTTTCTGAACTTGATAGTAATTGGTGAAAAAAAGTTGTGGGCCGCAGCGTTTCCAACACGACCCTTCATCAGGATTCAAGACATTACTTCCGCTTTACATCCCCCCCAAGGCATTATGGGAACCGGCTCTAATTTGTTCGCAGACTTACAATCTTAGTACCCCTGCACTTGACAGACACTAGAAGAGGATAAATAAACACTCCCATGGGTTAACATTCAAGTGGCATTCATTTTAATGGTAATGAAGTAAAACTGCTTTTAAATTACATGCTGTATCCATGCACAGTTATTGCTATAACAGCTTTGTACCTTGTGCGAATATATTAAGTGTTTTATAAAAACAAAATAACATAAAAATGGATGATATCAAAATGCAATACAATTGCTGTGAACAATAAGCCCACAATAAAAAAAAAACATACCAGCCTCAAAACTAATGCAGCCAAGTCAGTCATTGTAGTATGCCACACCGTCTTCTAATCTTGTTACACTACACCATCATTATTTGAACACATAGATTTATTGTTAACATTTAAGGCTACTATATACATCTTTACGGGGACAATTATGTACAAGAGAAAAATGGGGCACAACAGATTACATTCACAATTACATTCTATCGGCATTGATCTCAGTGACGGAAGCTGTTTTCAGTCTGTAAACGTCTGCGTTTGTGACTCCTGTCGGGAGAGGATCGATGACTTCCCATTCTCCTGAGTCACAAACTTTCCATTTTCAGTGAAAACTACATCTATTGACACCTCCTGGCTCCGCTCATCTTCGTTTTCCTCCGGCGTCCTCACACCAGCCTCCTCTTGCGAGGACTGCAGCTCAGGCATCATGGACTCTTCCTCAGTAGTTGGGTTTGCTATCAGCACTTTGGTTTCTCTCAGTGGCTCCCTTTTAACTCCCTGACATGATTCGAAACAGGCCTGTAGAAATACCAGAAATATAGAACAGAACTTTTTCAGCTGTGGGAATAGAAAAAGTACATTTCTATGATTTCAAGATCAACAGTTTTAGTTGCTCTCAGTGTGTTTATGTGCTCTGTATCGATCAGGTTGCTTCACTTCCACAGAAACAGAAAACCTGGTTTCCTTGTTCAGGTTAAGGGATTAAGAATAACACTGTAAACACAGTTAGATCTTTTCTGCAGACCTTGTACACCTTAAATTAAACATCATTAACCCTCTGAGACCCACAATAGACCCGTTTTTGTCTTTTTTGGGGGGGGTACAAAGGTCTTTAGGGGGAGATAGCAGGTCAACAGTAGATGTCACAGGTGTATATCATCTGAAAGCTGGGAACCTGGAGATTAAATCTGAAATACAACTCAGCATTGTGTGTCAAGTTGTTCTAATCATAAATCATATAAATAATTTAATAAATACTTTTGATCAAAAAAACTTTTGATATTTGAAACAAGAATTGCATTTTTTCAGTGCTTGGATGGCGAGCACTCCTGTCCTGCCCAGAAACCCCCTTATCCTCTGGATGCTTTAGGTCTCTAGTTTGTGGCTGTAAAGTTTCATTAGGTTGTGATTATCCTAGAGGTCACCACAGGTGATTTTATAGAAGAAGAAGAAGAAGAAGAAGAAGAAGAAGAAGATATTCATTTATTCGTCCCACTAGGGGAAATTCAATTTTTACACTCTGTTGTTTTTTACTTATACCACAGGTACATAACCCAGACACACACATCACAAACAAAACCCATATACATGCATCAAATGGAGAGATTTAGAGTGAGGGGGCTGCTCCACAAGCGCCCCGAGCAGTTGGGGGTTTGGTGCCTTGCTCAGTGGCACCTCGGCAGTGCCCAAAAGGTAAACTGCACCTCTCCAGCTACCAGCTCACACTCAGTTCTTGGTCCATGTCGGGACTTTTTCCCCTGACCCCCCCCCCCCCACTCCCCACAGACTGAGCTACTTCCCCCCCAGTGAGGTCACGTTTCAAAAAACGGTCTCACTACAATGAAATGGCTACTATGGGGACTAACATCATCACACATGAATACACTTGGGCTCATTGGCTCCACAAGTCTCAGTTTTAGTGATACCCAATTAATGTAATTTCAAGACTGTTTAGTGACCCTGGTATGCGCAAACATTCAAACACATTATTCTAAAATAGGCGAGAAATAACAATTATGCCCATATTAAAAAACTGCATGTGATTATCATAACGTGGACATATCTGTTTTTGACAAGCATAACTTCTTTTTCTAGTTTTATATTATACCAGGACCTTCACTCTAGCTCTAAAACTGAACCTGCTACAGCCTCTGAAAGACAGTAAAGTCGGTCAGGATTGCCTGTGATCCTGCGGGCCTCAGAGGGTTGAATTAATAGTTTGACATTTTGGGAATTAGGCTGATTTACTTTCTTGTCAAGAGTCAGATGAGAAGAGTCATACCACTCTCATGTCTGTATGCTAAATACAAAGCTAGTGCCAACAGGCAGTCAGCTGATCTTAGCTTAACTTAGCCTAGCATAAAGATGGGAAACCGGGAAATAGCTAATCTGACTCTGTGCCTTTTTGTATGAATTAAATAAATCACATACAACATGTTAATTTGTGAGGCTATCTGTTCCCCGTTTCTTTATGCTAAGCTGGCTGCAGCTTCATATTTCGCGTGCAAGTATAAAAGTGGAATTGATCTTCGAATCTAACTCTCAGAAAAGGAGGTGAATACACATATTTATTCCTCAAAGTGCACATATTAAAAAAACACTGACAAGGGAAAGAAACTTTGCACGGCCCACTAGAAGGCACTCTGAGGCCCACCAGTGGGCCCAGGTCCAGTGATTGAGAACAGCTGATTTACAGAAAATTAGTGGTTACTGCAGTCAGTTCACAGTTCAACATAGCAGGATAAAAATCACATTTACCTTCACCTTTCCTTTTGCATCTCCTGGTTTACCACACAGAAACGAGAAAAAAAAAACAGGTGGATTACTAACCTTTAACTCATTAAACATGTTATAAAAGAGAATATTTAAAGCACAGCTTACCTTTGCACAGACAATACACAATGACTATGGCAACCAAAATCAGCATAACCAAAATCCCAAAGCACACAAAAACGATCACATGCGTCCGTGAAGCTGCCCCTGCAATACAATAAAAAAAGAAAAAAACTTGGATCACACATTAATCTTTCAAGCAGTGTCACTTTCATGATTCATCATCTCCAATAACACAGGATAATTACATAATTTGAATAGAATATGGGTATGTATTATTATACATAACTCTTCACAACAGGAAACATGTTTACAGTACATCACTGAAAATGTTCTCATCTGTCACATATTTGCATTTTAGCAGACGAAGCACAAATAAGGTAAGAAAAGAGGATTTTCAGGGAGTTCATATCTACTTTTTAAATGATAAAACTCATGATTCTTTGTGATTCTTTAGCTATTAAAACACAGTGGAGTCTAGACAGGAATGTGGTGTAAACAGTGTGTAGGTGAAAGCTGTTAATCCCACACTCAAAACCACAAACCAACATAGATTTGTGAGATGCAACACTTCATCGCCTCCACAGTTTCGTTTTGAGCAAGATGCCACTAACCACACAGCTGCAGATGGCAGGAGAGCTCAAAGTGAGAAAACTTCAAAATTTATCAGCCTGCGCAGAACTCACCACAGATGCTGTCGGATACGTCTGTTCCGCTTTGTTGAATACGGCGTCCATCCTTACATCTGCAAAGAATTTCACAGAGTTAAAGTGGCAGGAGGCAGAATGTTTTTGGCATTGTTGGGCAAAAACTGAACGTGTGGGACTTTCCGTCACGGCCTTTACAGTCTGTTGTGAGAGGAAATGAACCAACAGTCATGACAGAAGCCCCACCATCACTACAGAGGATATTAAAGCAGCAGTAGGCAGAATTTGGCATTATTGTGCAAAACATTGCAATCTTTCAGCATATTGTAATTCAAGTGTTCTGGGAGAAAACTAGACTTCTGCACCTCCTCATGGCTCTGTTTTCAGACTTTAATAAATCTAGCCTGTAACAGGAGAGTTTGGCCAATCACAGATCATTTCACAGAGAGCGTTCCTATTGGCTGTTCATTCAAGAGAGGCAGCTGTCAATCACTCGCAAACTCTGATCAAACTAGGCAGTGCTGATCAAATATGAATTCATATTCCGTTACTGTAATGCCTATTTCTCTCCTCAAATGTTTTCATAAACATCTTATAGTTACTGTTAGCTGTAAAATAAAAAAGCCTGCTCTGGCTGGTGGGTGGTGCTTAGTATTTCCCCAACTGATCTCCACACGGTTGAAAAGTTTCGCATTTTACAGCTAAACAGTACCCTACAAGATGTTTCTGAAAACATTTGAGGTGAGAAATGGGCATTACAGTAACAGAACACTGATTCATATTTGATTAGTGCTGCCTAATTTAACCATCTGATTGGAGTTTATAAGTGATTGACAGCTGCTCAGAGATGCCAGGCTCCAGCTGGGCTTTGACTGGTTGTGTCACGTCCACTCTGGCCGCACTTTGCCGGGGAATCAAACACCCGCAGCTTTTCATAGACATTGCATGGCAGCTCGCCGCTGGCCGCACTTCGACGTTGCTGTGGTGAGAATTCGGCTTGAACCTAACGGTAGCTGTTACGTCATTAAATGACACGCAAAATGCCTTATTATGACACACAGAATGTCCTTAAAATGTTGTGCTGTTTATATTGTGTGCCGAATTTCCCTCCGGGGATTAATAAAGGTTCATCTTATCTTATCTTATCTGATCTTATATGCCTTCCTATGAGAACAGGTTGGGAAAAAAATACAAAGCTAGGATAAAATGATTGGAGTTTCAATACAGTACTTACTCTGTCCATTTTTTACAGACACCATCCCATGACATGTCATCGGAAAATGTGCCTTCACTGCATTTCTGGCATACTGTGTCGTGCGTATGGTTGCCTGAAAGCAGAGCGTGATAGATTCAGCACATAGCGAACACAACGCCACATTCAGCGTAAATCAAAAAGAGGCGTTATACCTTTGTATCGAGCCCCATGTCCCGGTTTACAGGTTGTGTGTGGCAGACAGGTCATACATTCGCCACTGGAGCAGTGGAATCCCTCTTTACACATGCAGGCTCTTTGTTTTTTCTTGCTCGTATAGACAGGAACCTCAAAGTTTAAATCTGAAAGAAGAATGGACTCATGCTGTGCGTCGGGGTACATCAAACTTAAGTCTATCACGGTATATACAGGAACAGTTTTGTTGACTTTTTCCCAGTTTGTCTTACTTGGGTCACAATATGGCTGACGTTGACACTTGAGTTCCTGTGTGTGTTTATCCTGATATTCACTATTCCCACATTCTGTGCACTGAGGATCCAGACAGTGGGTGGAGGACGACATTCTGGTGCCTGAGTTCATAGTAAAAAAAATACAGAGCTGTGCAGTATTATATCATTTGTCTTAAGTGTATGTAGTAAATGGGGACCTGTGGCTTAAAGGAACAATAGAACAAGAGAGATAGCATGTTCCTTGCTCATTTGCAAACAAAGTCAGCAGAGGAACATTAATGTACCTGGACCACACATTTTGCAGCACTCGCCATCCTTTTCATACTGAGTCATTGGGTCACAGCGGGGCTGAGCAGCGGTCATCGTCTGCAAAACAATAAGAGTGATGCATAAATAAGGTTTTTAGATCAGCTATGGATAGGACTGGAGCAAATAGGATTAAAAAAATATTTATATTTTTATGAAACAGACACTTTATCTTGACAGTAGTGCATGAGACAGGTAATCTGTCCTTAGGTTCTCCTAATGGCATCTGCAAGATTTCACAGACCGGAGGAAACAACCAATCAGAGCTGAGCTGGAGCCTGATGACTCTGAGCAGCTGTCAGTCACTCACAAACTCTGATCATCCAGGCAGTGCTGATCAAATATGAATCAATATCCTGTTATGTAATAACTATTTCTCTCCTCAAATGATTTCAGAAACATCTTTAGCTGTAAAATGAGGAAATTTGTGACTGGGCTGCCATGTTGAGATCAGTTGAGGAATTACCAAGCACCGTCAATTGGAGCAAACTCTCATTTTACAGCTGAACAGTAACTACAAGATGTTACTGAAATCATTTGAGGAGAGAAGTAGTCATTACCATAACAGGATAACAGGATATTGATTCATATTTGATCAGCGCTGCCTAGTTTGACCATTTAATATGTGTTTGCTAGTGATTGACAGCTGCCTCCGTTGAATGAACAGCCAATAGGAATGCTCTCTTTCTGAAATGACCTGTGATTGGCCAAAGTCTCCTCATGGCCTGAAAACAAGGAGGGGCAGAAGTCTAGTTTTCTTTCAAAACACTTTTCTTACGACATGCTGAAAGATTATTATGCCAAAATATTCTGCCTACTGCTGCTTTAACATCCTCCGTAGTGATGGTGGGGTTTCTCTCTCATGACTGTTGGTTCACTTCCTCTCACAAGACTGTAAAGGGCGTGACGGAAAGTCCCAAACATTCAAGACGCTGTTGACTCTGAAACTAAAAGCCAGGTGCAAATTTCTTTCTTTCTTTTACACTGTTTGCTATTAATATAATTATTTTGCGTATCAGGAGTCAGAAAAAGTCAAGCGTTTCCACCACAACCATAAGTCTCCTCACTGCTGCAAGGAAAGCGAAAGTGAAAGTAACTTCTAACAGACCTGCGTTATCGAGTTTAACATTGAAATTATAGTTTATGCACAATTTCTACCTGAATATAAGATTAAACTACATTTCTGGGTAAAAGCTGTAACAGTTATAGAACTAATTAAAGTAGCATACTAAAGCTGCATGAAGTGTAGCTTTCAATCACACAAGAGTAAGCAGCTACTTCAACTATCATTTATATAACGATATACTGTACATCAGTCAGCTTACTCACCATTAAATCCATCATCATCATCATCATCATCATCATCATCAGATGCATCTTAGTGGATTGTGTCCGCAGCATGTTGTTGATGTGCCTCCTCACAGTCGCAGTGTGCTGCTGCTCTGAGATCAGCTCTCCTCTATAACCACATTACATGCAGCGAGGGAGGAGCTGCCGGAGGGGATTTCCGCCTGACTGTATTCACTTGACCATTACCTGAGAAATATTCGGATCGTGTCGGCAGCCTGGATCCAGAAGTGACTGCCAGTGTATTCATTTCATTTGGGGAAAGTTCACATCCACATAAAGCCAAGTTGTAGAGGTCTCGGCCATAGTGTGAACCCTTTAGGGCTGAAACTGAAACCTTGAGTGTCATGAACATGAATAAGTAATAAGAATAAAGATGCTCATATACTTCATATGTCACAGAAGTTTTTTGAATAGCTACATTTTATTGCTGACCTTTTCTGTTAACTTATTGATATTGTCTTTTTTCATATCTGTGTGTATATATATATATATATATATATATATAAATATATATGTATACTGTATATACACATACAGTATAAATATGTATACAGTATATATATATATTTATGTATATATTTACATATATATGAAAAAAGACAATATCAATATGTTAACCGATATATACACATATATACAGTATCTATCTATCTATCTATCTATCTATCTATATATATAGACACAAATCACAAATTAATAAATTAATCACACATTTTTATCTATTCTAAATGTAGCTTAAAGGAGAGTATTTAATACTCTTATCAACATGGGAGTGGGCAAATATGCTGCTTTATGCAAATGTATGTATATATTTATTATTGGAAATCAGTTAACAACACAAAGCTATGACACATTTTATCCAGAAACCCATTTTTTATGGATTAAGCATAAAAAAATATACGGCGGCACTAGCTCAGTCCGTAGGGACTTGGTTTAGGAATCGGAGGGTCACCGGTTCAAGTCCCAACTTGGACCAAGACCAACTGGTTGCTGGAGAGGTGCCAGTTTACCTCTTGGGCACTGCCGAGGTGCCCCTGAGCAAGGCACCAAACCCCCAACTGCTCGGGGCGCTTGTCAGGAGCAGCCCCCTCACTCTGACATCTCTCCATTAATGCATGTATGTGTACTGTGTGAAATTAACAACAGAGTGTAAAAACTGAATTTCCCTACGGGGATTAATAAAGGTTCATCTTATCTTATCTTATCTTATCTTATCTTATCTTATCTTCTAGCTTTAAAACTGAGCCATGACAGCCTAAAAATTGTGTCAATGCGTTAAAGGAATTAGTGGCGTTAAAACAAATTTGCGTTAACTTTGATAGCCCTAATATATATACAGTATATATAGTTTTTTATAGTTACCTAATGTCCTGATGTTGAATGTAATGTAACTGCAAATGATGATTTATACAATAAAGAAAAAAATATTCATTCTCCTCATATAGCAATACAGCAGCCACGACATGAAACCTTGTGGTTGATTTAAATTAAAAGAATAAAGTTTGATAAAATATCAGTGGTGGAAGAAGTACTCAGATTTTTAACTTAAGTATAAGTAGCAATATCACAGTGTACAAATAGTCCAATATAAGTAAAAGTTTACTTAAAGTGTCAAAAGTAAAAGTACTATGAAGAGGAATACCCTGTTGTATTACTATATATTATATTAATGGGTGATTATTACTGATATATTAAATGTATAAGCATCTTTTTACTGTTGCAGTTGATCGAGATGGAGCTAATATTTGTACGTTATGTATCTATTTAACCTAGTTTAATCTACAGAAAAGCACTGTACTTAATAAACTTGTTGTATATTTTATATTTAAAATGGTAATCTGCGAAGTGTTGAGATAAAAATTCAAATAAATGTAATGCAGTAAAAAAACACAATATTCCCATCTGAAAGTAGAACCATAAAGTCACACAAAATGACAACAATCAAGTAACTACAATAAATATACAGTACTTGAGTAAATGTAGGCGTACTTAGTTACATTCTAGCAGGAGTAACCACGTTGCATTACAAAGAGATCTTCTTAGCTGTTTTTAACAAGTTCTTAGAGTTTGATTGTTTTAAAGTATTCATGCCTTCTGTTGTACTGTGTAGACAGAAACTACAGCAGACTGAGGGATTCCCCAAGGAGTTTTTAATGAGGTGGGGTTTCCCATGTGGTCACCATGTAACTGCTGGTGAAGCTGCCTCTGTTGTGTTCAGACATGCGTACTGACCATTTAATGTGTCTAAAACATAATCAAGTGAGCCCGATGCCAATTCCCTGTTTTGAATGCTAGAACCAAGTCTAACCAGCTGCCTTTCAGATGTTGTTGCACATGTATTCTCGCCATTACGGCACATGTACTAGGTGCAGCCAAAAACCACACGCACACTTAATTTCTCACCACCTTTTCCTTGTTGGAAACTCCAGTGGATTCGTTTTAGTGGAATTTACTGTTTTATGTGCCTATGTGCATTTTTTGTGCCTTTTCTTGTATTAGCCCTGCTCAACTCATCCTATAATCATTAAATACAATGAAAACTGCATTTTTGAAGTGAAACTGGAGAGGAGGGGATCATGGAAGGGTGGGTGCTGGGGTAAATTTTATTTAACTCATCTTCCATTTGTCTTGAACAACGAATATAAATATTAAGTCTAATATACTCCAACTATGACTATTTGGGGGCGGCAGTAGCTCAGTCTGTAGGGAGTTGGCTTGGGAACCGGAGGGTCACCTGTTCAAGTCTCGACAGTGGAACGAAGAGTTGTTTTGTGTTGGTGGGGGGGGGGCCGTTTTCCCCCTTGGCCCCCCCCGGGGGGCCCCCCAGCAAGGCACCAAACCCCCCACTCCTCCGGGCGCTTTTCTGGAGCAGCCCCCTCACTCTGTTATCTCTCCATTACTGCATGTGTGTGTGTGTTTGTGTGCATGTACCATGTATAAGTTAAACAGAGTGTAAATTGAATTTCCCCACTGTGGGACTAATAAAGTATTTCTTCTTCTTCTTCTTCTTCTTCTTCTATCTATGTGCTTCTGTTACTACAGTTATTTGTCCATTTTTCAGAATTAGATAATAAAAAGTTCTTTGCTACTAGTGCTAATTAACTGTTATCTAGTCTTTAAAATTTCCTTGGGAGTTACTCATTAACTAATGCTTCACTCGTTACTCATTTGTTCCCCATTAACTACCCTTACTGTAAACGGTTAACGGTTAAAATCCAAGTCAGTAGATTTCTCCTAAAAACGGTCAGAACAGTTTGGCTGTTGGATAGTCGTCATCAGTAAAAGAAACAACTGCACTATTGTTGTTGAATCCACCTTTTATGGGTGAAGTCCCTCAGCATATCTGTGTTAAATGTGATGATATTTTCACTTCCCATTTAAATAAGTTCATATAAGTACATACTGTAAATATGAACTGGACAGTTGTCAAAAACTACATCCAGCTTATTGTCAAGTAAGTCAGTCAGTCAGACTAGTGGGGACTAGTCAGACTGTGGCGTTCGAACTGATGAAGCCACTTGAATCAGGGGCGAAACGTCTTCAGAGACAAATGTAAGTCCAGGTGCCTTCGATTCAATTGTTGCCAGAATGAATATGACCTGGATGAATGAGAACATTCACAGACTTGAATTTTGGTGAGGAAAAACTCACCATTTTCAAAGGGGGTCCTTGACCTCTGACCTCAAGATATGTGAATGTAAATGGGTTCTATGGGTACCCAGCAGTCTCCCCTTTACAGACATGCCCACTTTATGATAATCACATGCAGTTTAGGGCAAGTCATTGTCTAGTCAGCACACTGACACACTGGCAGCTGTTGTTGCCTGTTGGGCTGCAGTTTGCAATGTTATGATTGGAGCATATTTTTCATGCTAAATGCAGTACCTGTGAGGGTTTCTGGACAATATTTGTCATTGTTTTGTGTTGTTAAATGATTTACAGTAATACATATATACATAAAGCAGCATATTTGTCCACTCCCGTGTTGATAAAAGTATTAAACACCTGACAAATTTCCCTTTAAGATAAATTTTGAACAGATAAAAATGTGCAATTAAGCATGTTTAACTATTGCAATGAAATATTTGAACTGATTGACAGCCCTAATACATCAGAGATATACATTCCATTACTGTATTTTATTGTATTTCTTATTGGTAATGTGAAAGAGCTGCAGGTTTGTCAGCGCTCTCTCCTGTGTAAAACAGGGTGAGCAGCAGATAACAATCGTCCTGCAAGTGGAGTCATGTAAACTTACAGGAAATTCTTGCTGCTTTGCAGTGGGTGTGGCCACTATACCTGCCTTACTACCTCGAAGAAGTGTAACCTGAACTGGAAGAGGGCGGTGGTAGATAGAGTGACACAAATCACAGCACTCTGGCTTTCCTGCCGAGAAGTAGACTCCTGTTTCAGGTCTAGCATGACAAAAACAAACACAACATCTCTCTAAGCTTTGCTATATAAAAAGATGAAATTTAAATCATTATGATGCCAAATTTAGGATCAAAGAAGAAAGACAATCTGTCCAGGATGGACAGATACACCGGGGACTTTCCACAGGTAAGATTTCAGTCTATATAAGCTACGTAGACAAGGAAGCAAGCATCAAGCAATACTTTCTTTTAACAACAAGTGTCAAGTCCTAATTTACCATGACTATAACAGTGTAAAAATCAATGCTTCTGCAGATCATCCCTCTCACTTTCATTAATGTCTGTGCAGCAAGAGGAGACAACATTTTGGTTTATGGGAGTCTCTGAAGTACAGTATTTCTCACTTCCTCAATTAAATCCCTGACTTCCCTGCTGTTTGTAGTTTCCCCACAAAGGAACACCAATTTACTCAGAAATGTGTCAATGACTGATTTAAGGAACACAGTATGTTCCTGTAATTGCATCTATCTCACAGATGCAGATGCTGATTGTACTTTACAATGCAACGGTTCCTCTTTACAATTCCAGTGAGCTGAGACCAATTTATCTTGTCGCTCTTATTAACCATCACACATAATCTAAAAGGACACAAAAGCAATGCTTTGGTGAAATATTTCAGAAGCAAAACACTGCATGGCAGCTAAATGGAGGAGCATGAAAGCCCTAAAGGAGGTTTGAAAATGGGAGGGTCGTTGTAGTTTTTTGTTTGTTTACCAAATGCAACACGTAGCTTTTGTCACACCACCTTGTGTGTTTTGGGAAATAACTGACCAGAATTGTTCACATACAATATTCTTAGGGATAACCTCTTAAAGTAGCAGTAGGCAAAATGTTTTGGCATCATTGGGCAAAAAATCCAAAATAACCAGTCAGCATATTGCAATTCAAAATTTCTGAGAGAAAACTAGACTTCTGCCCCTCCTCATGGCTCTGTTTTCAGGCTTTAAAAAAGTCTAGTCTGTGATGGGAGATTTTGGTCAATCACAGGTCATTTCAGAGCGAGAGCATTCCTATTGGCTGTTCATTCAGTGGAGGCAGCTGTCAATCACTCACAAATTTCAATCAGACGGTTAAACTTGGCAGCGCTGATCAAATATGAATCAATATTCTGTTACTGTAATGACTATTTCTCTCCTCAAATGTTTTCAGAAACAGCTTGTAGTTACTGTTCAGCTGTAAAATGAGAAAGTTTGCTCTTGTTGGTGGGGGGTGTTTGGTATTTCCTCTTCTGATCTCAACATGGCTGCTGGGTCACAAACTTTCTCATTTTACTACCGTCAAGCTCATATTTGCTCCAATGCTACCGACTGCAGCTTTCACCAACAATAGGGCTGACCTCTTAAATATGGACATCTTAATAAAGACAGCTGACCTTGTGCTTTCAGTTGAGCAACGAGATGCAGCTGAGCATCATGAACAAGGTCAAGAGAGGAGAGCTGTCCATCGAGGATGCTCTGAACCAGGCCAGGGAGGACGGGAAGCAGCTGCTCAAACAGAAGACCCAGGGTGAAGAGGTACCAGCGTTTGAAACCAAGCGTCCTCAATATTTTGTGAGTTGTGATCTCAAAATTTCTGAGTTTGAGTAGGCTGTAGTTTTCTACTAAAGGGGGGCGGGGTCAGTTGGGACACTTTCACATCGACACCAAATAACCTTCCATTACTCACAGCCTACTTGAACAGTAATGAAAATAATTTGATCCCTGAACAGATGCAGATGTCTGCTAACAATTTATCAAGAACCCATTTAGAGCCCAAATGTGAAAGGTACAATTTTATTAAATGTACAAAGAGTGCATTTTACTAAAATTCTGCTCCTTGGTGTGGTTGGGACACCTTTTTCTGGGATAAATAATAATAATAATAATAATAATAATAATAATAATAATAATAATTTAAATTGGAAAAAGCAGTATAAATTTGAATACTTTATATTTACAATGTCATTTGTTTACACATTTCTTTGAGAAAAAGACACAAATTTGTATAATTATTATATTTCTATAAATTACTGGAATATGAAATTTGGAAAAAAGAGGGGGTGCTAATGGACTTTTACTGTAGTAGAAAACAATAACTCAGTTGATGTTACTCAATCAAGAAAAGATGTCTTGTTTGTTTGTCTGCTTTTTGTTGATTTGTAACAAGGTAGGAAATACAAATGACATTTAGACAGTCGGTCCACACTTAAAGTAATGTTCCTGTAGTGTGTGGTGAGCAATGATTTGGCCAAATTAGCACATCACACACTACCAGATTCAATCATGAACAACAAGAGTCCCCACTAAAAGAACCCTGGGAAATATCACAAACATGGTGGATGACGGCCAGGAAGAATTAGCAATGTTAATTTTGTACTGAAAATTCACAAAGGATGGATAGATGAAGTCATGGAGACATGTTGATCCTCCATTCCTGAGCTTCATCTTACTACTACTTTATGCTTCGCATTTTGCATTAGCCACGGCCGCCATGATGACAATGGTTGTCCTGTTATTAGTCTTTCCCAGGTAACTGTGTCATCGACTGTCCTCGGGGTTCCCCAATCACAACAGGACATGTGATCGCAAATATTAAACAAGTTTAAACACGTTCGATTTGAGATCGAACCCTCAGACAAATCAGGGCTTTGCTGACAATTGTAGGGAGCGAGGAATCAGGCCCAAAATCAGCTTGATTCTCATGTAGTGTGTACCCGGCATAGATACTTTATTGATCTCGAAGGAAATTTTGGCATCCAGTAACTTATACAAAACATCCCAACACAATACACCCCAATACACTCTTAAATGAGATAAAAATGAAAAGAATAGAATACAATAAAACAAAAATAAGATAAGTACAGCAATGAAGTGCCAGTGTGCCAGTGGAAGTGCAAATAATGCAAGAGTAGTGAATATAATATATAGTAGTATAATATGTAGTATAATATAGTATATTACAATGTAAGATACAGCAGTGTAATATAATAGTATAATAGTAGTACAACTGTATGATATAATACAAGAAGATGTAAGAAATGACATGGGAATAATAATAACAATAATAAAAACAATAAAAACTATACGTGTAGCATAGCTTAATACAATAGCAATTATATATACAGTATTGTATAGACAGTATATATGTATATATGTGTGTATATATTGTATATATATATATATATATATATATATATATATACACACACACACATATGAAAGATACAGTTTCCAGCAGTCAAGTGCTCAAGGTGAATATGTGAACAATTTAAACTACATTAATAATAACAAATAGGAGTATACAGCATCTGTGCTATGGCCACCATAACACTAGTATCAACTGAATGGCCAGAAATAAGCTTTCCAACAATATATTATTATTCAACAGTATGGTAGAAAAAAAAATATCATATATATATATATATATATATATATATATATATATATATATATATATATATATATATATATATATATATAAAAATTACATGCTGTATGTTTCAAAACTGTGAAAACAGTGTGAGGAATAGTCAGCAGGGCTCTGAGGTTTAAAACGAAGACAGTGTGGAGTATGAGTGTGGTGAATGGTATAGGCATAGCTGCTTTCTAACTTGCTAAAAAAGCTCTGTCCCAACTGATCCCACTCTAATGTGCAGTGGGTCTTTAGAGCTTTTTCAGCTGTGGAAAACAACACAGTAGCAGTGGAAATGAACCTAATCAGTAAAGCTGTGGCCATACAACAATGACATTGTGTTTACAACATTCCTCATCTCCACAACACATTTGGGAGTATCAATCTTCTCATGTAACTCTCTTTGACGTGTAATCAGTTTAAAGGTACTGTTTGTAACTTATATGTCTTTGTGAATTACCTACTTCCTCTGAGGCGAGGGAATATGTCTTGTAGGATGACAGACTTGTGTCCAATGTGTGTCCCTCTATTGTTCTGTTACTGAGCTGCTCGGCCTGCTTGGTTGGTTTTAAATTTAATCTGCCTGTGGCCTGTTTCGTTTGCCCTGACGCACGTCTATGATGGAACCTGGCGGCCTATTGGTCGACGCCTTAGCAGGAAACAACTAAAAGAAAAGTAGATGCAGCAGTTAAAATTGTAAAAGGTGCTTTCCCTTCAGGTATTCATGTCTGACCTTTGTTTTGTTTTTTTGGCTTTTGTTACAGGAACTGCAGCCCTCACAATACAACTTCAGTGTTCACAAGCACAGCCACTACAGGTGGCAGAAGCGGGTTCTTCAGGTGAGCGGAAAAAACAAACAAAACATTATCAATATCATACAGCCATGCTAGCAGCTCTGTGAAGCTCCAACTGATTTTAATTCGCACTAAACACAAAGTACAACTGAGGCTGATATCATTAGTTTTGCAGGCATTTGGTCATAAACCAAAGTATTAGAAAATTCAAATGTACCCGATAAGATGCTACTGTATATGAAAAATGAATTGATCACCAAAGTGATTAGAATTCATTCCAATGTGAAGAGGACAAATCAGGAGACCAATTAAGTCAGTGGGATTCATCCATTCATCCTCTGCGACCATGAATGTTGGTAAAAACATTCATGACAATCCATTCAATAAGTTTTCGGATATTTCCATGTCACAGCCCCGCTAGCGTGGCTAAAAAGACTATATCAAATGTTTTACCGTAAATGTACACACTAGACACTTATTAAACCCTCTCATTGTGACAAACCCAGATGGATTTCAAGACCAAAATGCTGTGCAGCATCGAGAAAGGCATCATCAAGCGACAACTTCCCTTCTCCATCGTGAAGAGTTGTGATGATGGAGTGGGGTCCAGATTCTCTATTTCCTTTAGAGGACATCATGATTATGAATTGGAGGCCACTTCACTGGAGGACAAACACAAGGTGAATTTATACTTAAAGTGTCTACTTTTACACCATCATTGTGAAAATAATTCATGCTAAGAGGAGGAAAACCTTTGATTTATTGGTGGACTTTATCGATGCTTTCATTGGGACTTTTTTTTTTTTTTTTCCTGCTGGTGATTCTCAGATGATGCAGCTTGTGAATCGGATCATTTATGAGAATATATACAGCGACGATGCAGAAACATGTCAGCAGCCTCAAGCATCGCACAGCCTTCGGGAAGGAGTCCTATTGCTGCACCGAGGCGGCCTGGCATCATTCAGATGGGTGAAGTACGGATGTGTCCTTGTTACTGTAAAGCTGCTATATTGTAAAACAGATGCACAACAAATGTGCAGCAAAAAGTGCTGACAAAGGATTTACAAACACATGTTGACATCCAAATTCCCAGTTACAAATACATACTTTTAATCAGGAATCTGAATGATTTCTAGAGGTTTTGGGTTTGTTTTGTGCTCACATTGTAGAAATGACAAAACTAAAGAACCTCTCCCGACATGTCCTTTAACATTAAAACACTCGGCTGTGAGTAATGATTAGTGTCCAATATTAATATTCTTCCACAATAAAAGTTCAGTTCTGTCTATGTTAGCCATTGCACAGATGATCTATCTAATTAACTAGTTAAAACGTCTTAACTTTACATCTACTCCCTTTCCCCTCATTGAAAAATTCAAAATCTAGATGTCTTTTACGTCCCTGAAAAAGTCAGTTCTCATTGTATGTGCACCAGAGATTTCACTTGTATAAGTTAAACACTGGTTAACAAGCTGTGGTGTCACAAAACCATGCTTGTATGTAAGTCTTAAACTATTAAACAGCCTCTGCACATACATCATCCTGCACATTGATGCTCAAACATGCAAAAGAAGCACCAATGAACAAAACACATTTTTGAGTGGAGCAAGACTTTAAGTATATACTCAAAAAGATGGTTTCTATACTAAAAAATGCTTGATTTTTAAGTGTGCACTTTGAAACTGTGAATTAGCTTTAAAACATTAAAGGAACAGTTTGACATATTTGGAAATATGCTTATTTGCTTTCTAGCTTAGGATACAGACTGGAAACAGGCAGACACAGCTACTGTTTACTCCTATTACTACAGTATACCCATAAATCCATACTATTTAGTATGCCAGAAAAAGATTTAGTATGTCCCAGTACATAGTACGTCAAATGCAGTATACCAAAAATACCCAACATGTTCTCATCCCAACTCATCATATACAGACGCTTTGTCATGCCCATCTACGTCACTTTTCGCTTGAAGTAAACACTTAATGTTCTGAATTAAACAAAACACTTTTTTAGGATTAGGCAACAAAACCACTTAATTGGGTTTAGGGAAAAAACAGCATGGTTTGGGCTTAAAATTACGATGTTTGTACAGTAAAATGTGACTTGACATTGTGAACACGGGACACAAAAGATCAACTTAACTCACTCAAGTGAAAATGAACGGTAACATATGGGACACAAACAGCAGTCAGGATGAAAGCCTTGTGTTGCTGGACCCATCCTCCTCCCCTCCTGCCTGCTCTGTGTTGTGTCTTTCACTCTTTAAATTATGTCACCACCACAACATATTCTCTGAGTGTTAAATAGTGGCGCAGATGGGTTTATATTATTATTATAGTTAATAGAAAGCCTGATACGTTGCATACCGGCATGGGTGCTTTGTGCGGCGGCACTGAATGCCGACAGCCATGACAAAGCCTTGGTATTTGACGCCCTGGGAATGAGAACAGGCTGAAAGACCATCTGGTGGCCTTATGCAAGCCAGTATGCTTTTCTGGCTACTTCAACCTAAAATCCTCTGTGCAGCAGATGTGTGAGCAAGACTTGTTCAACTTTTTCAAGGTGCAATGTTATGACAAAACATTTCCCAACTGTATGAATACTGCATACAACAGTACATATTGTAAGGCCATCTGCAGTATGTACCAAAAGTCAAAAAGAAAAAACATGCAATTAGGAAACTTGTCTGAATCCTTGTCTGGCTCTGCCTAACGGTATCCAAAGCCATCCACCAATTAGTAATTAATTAATAATGAAATGCCAAACAAGGTTTGATGTAATTTGAAACACAGCTCAGGTCCTGCTTTTGTGGCTTACATTACCTTCTCCATTTTGTTCCAGATACGAGGTCCAACTCCACCAAGGTCAGCTAACGCTGGTCCCCTACGGGCGACGAGGCCCAGCTGACGCTGAGGTGACGTCATCGGTGCCCTCGTCCATCGTGATCCACCTGTCAGACGGAGACACCAGCATACAGAAACCTCAGAGCTCTGACACTTTCACACTCATCACCCACAAAAATGAGTACCAGTGAGTGAGAATTATTGAGATGTGCAAACGAATTATGTCCGTCACATCAGCTGTTCAAATTAATTCACATCTTGTAAAAGTGTGTCATTTGTGTAATTTCAGTCAGCAGGCTATTCTGCAATGAATTCATTACTTCCACTGAGGAGGTCATGTTTTCTGTCGTTAGTCGGCAGAATTACAGAAAAAAATGTTGCCCGATTTTCATGAAACTCGGTGGAACTATGTAGCATAGGCCAAGGACAAACCCATAAAATTTCGGAGGAGATCCAAATCACGCTGCGGATGCACAAATTATTTTTCACTTTTGTGAACACTGTTAGATACGGTATGATTTTTGTGAAGGGCTGCGTTCTCTGAGTGCTCTTTTAGTTTATATTGTTGCATAAGTGGGCCCAAGTCATTGTTTTTTTGTACTCAAGTTCTGAGTCAAGTCTTGCCTAAGTCAAGTGCCTTCGACTCAAAACCCAAAGTTTAGGAGTCAGGTCTTAAACTTTGAGTTTCAAGTCATGATGCGCTCTTCACCAAATGTAATTCCCTTTGCATCTCAGTTTTTGGTATCAGTCCAGACTTGCACTTTGTAATGTAACGTTAGTTCTTCATGGTTCAGTCACTATAAGCACCACAGATGTGGGTCATTAGAGGCCTACTACGCCCACCACGTCATAAAAGTGAAAGTGAAACTTAAAAGCAACACGTTCTAACATAAAACTGAATGACACATCACGTTTCAAACAAACACAAAGGCTTCTTTAGGTTTAGGCAACAAAACTACAACTTCTTTAGCTTTAGGCAATCCCTCGCCAAAAAAACAGTTAAGTTTAGGGAAAAACATCATGAAGTATGAACACAAAAACAGCTACACATTGTTGTCTTTGTGCAGGATTAAAACACTGGTCTCCTGGGTGAAAACACTGTCTATTCTACAGGGCTGCAGTAGGCCCCTATTGACCCACATCTATGGTGCCTATAGCGACTGATGACACCTTCGTAATGGCCTGACAGTCTAACAGCTAGCTTGATAATGTCATAAATACCGGGCATGAGCGTTCATTACCAGACTTATCTCAGCTAATGGGAGACGTTGAGTTAAAGGTTGTTGATCTATTGCAGCTTCCGGGTGCCTGTACCAGATCAAACTACTGCCCCTGGGGCTGCCAAGCAGGAGCGAGATGCTTGGGTCGAGGCCATTGACAAGCTGTGTTCAGAGTGGAAGAGGAAGTCCAAGGGCGAACACACCCTTGGGGAAAAAACGAGTCGACGTCATCTCAGCATACCCAAAGGCGTGGAGGACTCTGACACAGATCTTGAGTCAAGTGGTGGATTTGGTGGTGAGAATGTGACTTATCCTCCAGTTGATTATGAAAATCCCACTTCTGGCGGAGGAGATCATATATCAGCTGGCGACACGGGTCAAAGTTATCCCTCAGCCGATTATGCAAAGCCGGTTCCCAAACCTCGCAGCATTAGGAGCACTGGTTCTATCATGGCTGATATTTTGCCTCCTGTCCCGTCACCAACCTCCCCTCAACCTTCAACCTCCAACAATGCCCTCAAACCCACTTCCACAGTCCCAGAGTCTTGGGACCACGAATCAGGCTCGTCAGATGACAAAGGGCCTCCACCCCTGAGCATCCCAGCCCCACCACCTTTACCCTTGAAATTAGCAATGAAACAAAGAAAACCACCACGTACAAAGGCTTTCCACTGGGACCCTGTTAGCGCAGACAAGGTAACACTATCACTTGTCAGAAGACATTAAATTACCATATTTTCATATTTAAGAATTAAGCTTACAAAGTATCTCATTAGTGGGGATTATTCTTATTTAAATGTTGTGTCATTGTGGCAAATACTGAAAGTTTCAACTTGCATATTGCATCGTTATTATGAATTATTCTTTGTTTTGTCTGTCGAGTTATTGCTTCTTCAGTGTTGCTCTTTTGTAATGCTCATATTGATTTCCTCTTATAATGGAGTTGTCTCGGTCCTGAATTAATTTGTTTCTTGGCAGATTGCAAACTCATTTTGGATACAAGAAAGCACCGGGAGTATCAAAATCGACACGTCGCGCTTATACGAGCAATTTGCCATCAAAGATCTGTTGACGGTCGGTGTGGCTGACCACAGCAATACGCATCACATCATGCTCAACCAGAAGATTGCACAGAACTTCAGTGAGTAGCTCAACAAATGAATATGTGTTTGAGTTTTGAGATGAAGTTAAATTTGCAGCATTTTAGGATGGCGATTAGATTTTCCTAGCAAAATGATGAGTCTAATTTTAATGTTGTAACGCAAAGGTGTTCGTTTGGAGTACTTCAAATAAAGGAGCTTATCCTTTCAGTAAATTCGAAGTTGTGGTGTGAAATAAAACCCAGCAGAGGGAAGCACCGCACTGGACGAGAAACTAGGATCTATGCAGAAGCAGTGTTAATGCTAATGCTAATTAGACTTTAATGGCCCAGTAAAGAGGATGCTGACCTGTGAACTGTTTTAGGGATATAAATGCTGCCATTTAGCTCTTCTAAAATGATGGCTGAGACTGTAATGATGCCACAACAGCAGGTGGATGTTCCTCCTATGTGTCTGCAGGGGGCAGTGTGTCACTAATCCTGCAGTGCCACGACAGCAATTGCAATGTGCAGAACTATTGTGAAGTGGAACATATTCTGTATCTCATCTAATGGCTTTTCACTTTTGATTAACTGAGTGAGCGTGGCTTGTATATTTCAAGACCCAAGCCAGGGGGAGAACATCTCCAGAAGCTTCCTCTCACATCTCCTCCAACAGGCACAGACACTGTGATGCGATACAGATGTGGTGGTGAGCTGCTAAATGGAATCAGTGTGAGTGTGCAGGCGGCAACATAATGAGAGTTCACATGGTTGTGAAATATGGATAGGGGATCTCAGCATTAACCACAGTGATTTCCTGTCTGGGTACAGAATACCCCAGCATTCGGAGTCTGTGCTTCTGTCTGACCTGGAAACTTGGGTGGTGTCATGAGCAAGAGCTGAGTGATGACAGCCTGCAGGCAACCTGAGGCCATGCAACTTTGTGCTGCAAGCTTTAGAAAAATTTTGACATTTGAAGAAGAAGAGAAAACTCTCTGTCTCTCCTAATTTGGTCCTATTAACACCGATATAGAGGGTGACATTTCAGCAGTAGCGGAGGACGTCCTCAGATCCTTTATTTAAATAAAAGTAGCAATTCTGTACTGTAAATAATCTTGCAATGAAAATCTAAGTGTGATCAGCAAAATGTACTTAAAGCAGCAGTGGGGAGAATTGGAGCAAATATGATTAAATAAAAGTTATTTTTATTAAATATCCTGACAGTAATGCATGAGACAGGTAGTCTGAAAAAAAAAATCATGTGCTTCTCTGTCCTCCGGTGCTGCTAATGGCGTCTGCAAGACTTCACAGACCGGAAGAAAACAACCAATCAGAGCCGAGCTGAGCAGCTGCCAGTCACTTGTGAACTCCGATCAAACGATCAAACCTGGCAGCATTGATCACATACAAATCAATATTCTGTTACTGTAATGCCTATTTTTCTCCTCAGATGTTTTCAGAAACATCTTGTAGTAACTGTTTAGCTTTAAAATGACAACGTTTGTAACCCTGTTGAGATCAGTTGAGGAAATACCAAGCACCGCCCACCAGCCGGAGCAAACTTTCTCATTTCACAGCTGAACAGTAACTACAAGATGTTTCTGACAACATCTGGGGAGAGCATGAAGCATTAAAGTAACAGAAAATTAATTCATATTTGATCAGCGCTGCCTAGTTTGACCATTTGATCAGAGTTTACGAGTGATTGACAGCTGCCTCCCTTGAATTAACAGCCAATAGGAACGCTCTGTCTGCCTGAAATGACCTGTGATTGGCCAAAATCTCCCATCATGGGCTAGATTTTTTACAGCCTGAAAACAGAGCCATGAGGAGGGGCAGAAGTCTAGTTTTCTCTCAGAAATTTTGAATTATAATACGCTGAAAGGTTATTATATACATTTTTCCAAATTATGCCAAAACTATTCTGCCTACTGCAGCTTTAAGTAACACTACTATAATCTAAAAATACTCCGTTACAAGGAAAAGTCTTGCATTGATCTCATCTAAATATTACAAGCCAAAGGTACTTAAACTATCAAAAGTTTTTAAAATCCAGAAAAATGGCGCCTTGAATGTTATACTATTATATATTAAATTATTAGATTATTATTACTGATGCATCAATGTGCATTTTATGGTTGTAGCTACCTTGAACTATGGATATCTACACTACTGGATAGTTTGGTCAATGCATGTAACACTGCATTATATTTTATAAATATTTTATAAGAAACCTAGGGAGTAAAAGTATAAAGTAGCCCAAATGCTGGTACTCAAGTAAAGTACAAGCACCTATATTTTACAGTAATGAGTAAATGTGACATTACACCATTGTATTATATTACAGCTGTTAATTAACTACCACTATTATACAACAATTGAAAAGACGATCAAAAAGAGATTTTTTTTTAAATAATAAAAATAGCAAAGGTGATAACTGACTATTTTCTCTATAAAAACACAAGAATTCCCAAAGGAATCAGATCTCATTGAAGCCACATATGAAAAAAAAGAGATCTGTTAATAGGACTTCTTTCTCTCCGTCTTTCTTCTCCGTCTCTTTGCTTCCCCCACACAGACTCACTCTCTCACCCTCCCTGCGCTTGTTTGCATGTTTATTACCACAAACCTGCCTAAATTTGTGCTGTTTATTCAGCTCATATCTCATTCTTTGCCACACTATTTATTCATCTGATCCCATTACACTGGGAGCCAGTATGCATATATATGCGAAATGGAATTTTTTTTTTTTTTTTTTTTTACAAAGATAGCAACAGCTCAGCAGATAGTCAGACTACACCAGATGATATTATCACAGGTTGGTGATCAATTAACAAACAAACTCAGAACTGTTAATTAGCACCAGACGTAAAGCTTGAATCCTTACTGTGTCTACTGTAACAACATTATGTTGTTTGCTATTACACACTGAGGCAGATGGAGTTAGACAGCTTGGGCAGGTGGTTGTATTACTGTTGTACTGCGGTTCTGAGTGGTTTCCTCTCTGGTAATTAACTTGATCCTTTTACGTAAGCAAGACCATCAGCTGTGCTGAGAATCCATAGGTCAATGCTGTAATGATCCATGTACTTATTTATAGCATTTTTAGCGCTCTACAGGAATCCAAAAGACTTCTGACAACAAGAATGTGATTTGTATTGAATTTTTAAAATTGCATGCTTTAGAAAAATACCTACAGAGCAGATGAAAGACAGATACAAAGTTGTGGATGTCAGTGTGGTGGGATTTTGTAACACTTAGGGCCGAGACTCTGCACAGCACCACAAATCAGTTTAACTTTCAGTCTGAGGAATTATCTTCCGCAGTATGTCAGAGTCACCCGTCATCTTTGATGTAAGGATGTAGTAGACGCCACAACTAAAAGTACTCCTTCTAGACGAACGTCCCCTGTGACTGATATATCATTATGTGGAGCTACTTTTAACTACTGCAGTTAGGCAGTGTAGTCTAGTTCCAACCAAGGTGTCGGGCCCCTCGAAAGGGCCACAAGATAAATCTGAGGGGTCGTGAGATGATTAATGGGAGAAGAAAAAGTTCTGTTGCTCAAATTTGTATTTTTCTACTTTTATTTAGTGTGTGCCACTGTGTGAAATACGGGATCATTTTACCTCTTTGGGCCTCAAACAGCCATTTAAATAAAACCATCTGAGTGGAAATGGGTCTTTGATGGAACTGCTACAAATGTGAGAAAGGACAGTAGATACTGCTTTTTCAGGAGGAGTCTGAAGCCAAAAACAAGTCAATGTGGTATTTTCTTTAAAGACTCACCGAGTTTAAATATAAAATTTTAATATGAAAAGTAACTAGTAAAACAGCTGTCAAATAATTGTAGTGGATTCAAAAATATATATAATATTATCTCAAAAGTTGGGAGTATAAAGTAGCATAAAATGTAAATACTCAAGTCTAGAAGTGCACTTAAAGCTACTAATAGGAACTTTCATTTGGGTTGACTGCGGCAGTCTCTGTGGACAAAACTTATACCACCAGAGTCCCTTTAGAGTCGACTCAGAGTCCCTCGTTTCATAGAGGCAGGAGGAGGCCTCGCTGGAGTCAGCTGACGGAGTTTCTGGTGGAAATCATGCAAAAATGCGCTAAAACTTGCATGAGATTCACTCGACCTATCTTAACCTCAACCATTCAAGGTCAATACCTAACCTCAACCATTCAAGGTCAATACCTAACCTCAACCATTCAAGGTCAACACCTAACCTCAACCATTAAAGGTCAATGCCTAACCTCAACCATTTGAGGTCAATACATACCCTTCCTAACCTCAACCATTTGAGTACATACCTAACCATAACCATTCAAGGTCAATACCTAACCTCAATCATCTCATGAGAGTTTTGCAACTCGTGTGTTACCTTCTAGACCTTGTAGTGTCTGATTTCAGTGGGACCCGATGACAGGCATCAATAACTATATAGAAATAGGAAATTTTCTTGCTGCTGGTCTGGTTTACTGCTAAAAGTTACTTGTAGTAAGTTTATGTTCAGTACTTAAGTGGATCTTTCTGTCACTGGGTGAGACCCATTGTGGATTTGTATGATCAGAGTGCATATCTGTTTAGAATGTGTGTCCAACTTATTTACCTTGAGAGCCCCTGTGCAATGTGCATGCTGCCTATTTAATGACTGGAAATGTCGCACTCCTAATTAAAAGTACACCTGTGGCTTCTTACGCCCAGTGGGATACCCTCTCCATCTCAGACTCTAATTTGCCAGGGCAATGCCCAGTTTGTCTGAGTGCCAGTCAACAAAAGGGTTTGATTTGCACTGTGTCTTTTTAGGCCAGATGCTGAACCGTCACTCTTTAGGACACTGGTAACGCATAACATTGTTCCTGATACTTGATGTTATGATTTCTCATTTAAAAATGTGACACAAAAGACTTTGTTGGTCCTGGTGAGGGAATTACTGTCTCCGGTCTTTAATGTCAAGGACAAAGACATGTTGATTACAGCTTTGTACCTCCAAAATGCTTCACATTTAACAGCTGCATCTTATTCCCTTTATTGTGAGCTGATTTTCTATCACTTATCAACCAGGACGGACAGATAAAGGAATAGTTTGAAATCTTGGGAAATAACCCTAGCCGCTCTCTTGCCAAGAGTGAGATGAGAGGATCGATAAATCTCTTATACAGGGTTCAGTGATCATGTTTTTTTTCAGGGCTGTCAAAGCTAATGTGATAATTAAGTGTTAATGCAAATTAAGCATACTACATTTGCTCACTCCCATGTTGATAAGAGTGTTAAACACTTGACAAATCTTCCTTTTAGGTACATTTTGAACAGATAAAAAAATGTGCAAAAATTTGCGATCATGGATAAGCATATCATGATTAAATATTTTTTTATATTTATATTTTTTTCCAGGTTATTTTTCCCCTGGACAAATCTACTGGCACAAAGTCGGTTTTTATTTGCCCCTATATAAATTATTTTATCTATTAGCAGACAACAGACAGCAAAGACCAAAGCTGTCATGTTTAATCCTTATTTAAATAAATTAATCTGGAGTTTTGCCCACATCCTCTAATGACGTACATCTGAACTCTTATTTCCAGGATAATTGAAATACTCGCTTGCACTTCAGCTCATAAATTTTGACTTTACACGCCGCCATTTTCTCGTGAGTGCTTGATTAGTACTGTCCATGTGCGACTCTCAACAGATTTGAGAGTTAAGCGAGATGGCTCACTCTACAACTACGACCTCCCTCCTCAGCTCCTAATTTTAACCCTAACCCAAAAATCAACATGCTATTTATTTATTTATTTATTTTACCACTTGCCCAAGTGGGAGCCAGTCAGCTTAGCATAAAGAGTGGCTAGCCTGGATCTGTCCGAAGGTAACAAAACCCATACAAAAAAACGCATAAAACCAAGGAGTTGTGGTTTCACAGATGTTACATGCTAGAACTATTTCTTGCCTGGGCCAACAACTGTTTTTTTCTAATATTTAGCTTTTTGATATAAACAAAGTATATAGTCTGCGATAGACTGGCGACTTGTCCAGGGTGAACCCCGCCTTCGCCCTATGCCAGCTGGGATCGGCTCCAGCCCCCCCGCGATCCCTAAGGGGATAAGCAGTTGACGATGGATGGATGGATGGATGGATGGATGGACAAAGTATATAATGTGTTAATTAATGAGCCTTAGAGGTGTTGGTTGTTTTTTTTTTTTTTACCTTTAGACAGAGCCAGGCTAGTTGTTTCTTTCCATTTCCAGTCTTTATGCTAAGCTAATTATCTGCTGGCAGTACCTTCATATTTAATGGACAGTGTTTTGACCACAAGTTACTTGACAAGCTCCTAACTTCAAAAAAGTAAATTGGACGTGACACTTCCAAATCAATGCCTGACTGTCAGACTGTCTCAGCTGTATTTTGTAAAATTCACCATGTATTTTACATACATGTCTAAAATTCCTGAAGCTGACTGCTAATGAATGCTTCTCACAGCTGCTGAATAATGCAGAGGCATTTTCTGTAAAACAAAAAAAATCACTTCAGCTTTGACTTGATAGAATGCAAATTTGTGCATTTCCCTTAGGCATTTCAGGGAAAGTAATTAAGCAAAGGACCCTTTGTCTTCAGAATGCTTTTTGAGTATTTCATCACAGGATAAGAAGACTATCTGTCAAGAGGGAAGCTTTCATGTGCCATTGAGTGTGTTGACTTTTTTTTTTAATCTATTGTTCTTCTAGACATTTTCCTCACACGTTTTCCAGTGCAAAGAGGAGAGCTGAAGGACAAACTGTTCATCGTTAATGAGGAAGATGGAGGCCTGTCTGATGAGCACATCACCTCTCTGAGGAGGTATGACTTTGTGCCAAAAAAACGCTTATTTGTATTCGCTCCTGATAGTGTCACAACTGAAGCCGAGAGGTGAATGACTTTTTGCGTCCAAGTTCACGGGTGGTTGATGCGTCACCGGCAGAGACGAAATCTTTGAAAAACTAGCAGCTTAGCTTAGTTTAGCAAATCATCAACTAGGGATATGAGTGGTACAGTCAGGGCAATGTGAAAGGTTTGCACAGCAGTCTTCATAGTGTTCTTATACTAAAGAGCAGATGCCAGAACCTTTTACCAGAGCAGCTTACTAATAAAAGTTTTATCTCTGGTTATTTGCGGAGATGAAAACTATTGACATGCCCCTGGGAACATAGCACTGGAAGTGGGTAAAATGCTTCCTGACTCTTACCGGCAGTTTACTCAGTGGCTTTGGACGCTGACCTCCTGGAAGGCGAGAGTGATCTAATGTACTGTGTGGAGGATTTTATTTATTCTATGAAAACATAATATATATTTTAATGCGCTGTGGCGTAGGCCTGAGGAATACAATTTTGAAAGAACCACTCCCAACAGGTGCTGCAATATTAATGGCCGTTGCTACTCCGGTGGCACATAGCCTGGCTCATGAAAAAGTGAATGCCTTTGGTTTGAGGTCAGAACGCACAGAAATGACAGGAGGAGGAAGTCCAATTTAAAATGAGTGGGGTTCAAATTCAGTGCAAGCGAGTAAATGGCAGTTCCCATCAGCGTCTTGCTGTTTTATAGAAGCCGGCGAGGACTGTCCGCCTCTACTTGGCTTTTAATCACCTGCTTTTCTCCGGGCCACTGGAAATCAATGTAATGGCATCAGTCCAAGGCAGGAAGCCAAAGAACACGTGATGACATAAGAAGGCATAGGTCAAAACAGGAAAGCATGTGTGATGGAGAATAAAAGCATCCCCAACTGTCACAGGCATCTTTAAAATGAATCTATAGGTCGATAGGTACGTTTTGTTCTCCTTTTTTCTCTCTCTTGGATATACAGTATAAGGGCTGGTATTTAACACGTGGACTCATTATGATTTTTAAAAATGGGGCTTTTCAAATGTGCAGATGAGGAACAAAACCACATTATTTGAATATACTGATCAACCTATATTTATAGTTTTCAACTAAGACTGTAAAAGTTAATGGAATAAAAACATGTTAACGCAGTTGATCGATCGACGAACGCTCAGTTTTAAAGCTGGTCAGTTTAAAGATAGTGGTATCATATGAAAATACAACACCTAAGGAATCCATCTAACCAGGTCTTACTAGCTTGTCAGGAAAGGGGTTAAATAACGCTCCAAAGTTTTGCTAAATTTGGATGAAAAAAAACTGACATGCCCATTTTCAAAGGGGTCCCTTGAACACACTGACAGCTGTTGGGCTTGAGTTTGTTATGATGTTATAATTTGAACATATTTTTTATGCTAAACGCAGTGTCTATGAGGGTTTCTGGACAACATTTGTCATTATTTTGTGTTAATTGATTTCCTAGAATAAATATATACATACATTTGCATAAAGCAGCATATTTGCCCACTCCCATGTTGACAAGAGTATTAAATACTTGATAAATCTCCCTTCAGGGTACATTTTGAACAGATCAATTTGTGATTAACCACAATTAATAGCAGACAATCGTGATTAATTGCGATTAAATATCTTAGTGGATTGACAGCCTGAGCTGTAATATGAGGCGGTACACAGTGCGATACAGAGAGCAGCTGCTGAGGTTGACTATCCTATTAAATATTTTAAGCGATTGACAGCTCTATTTTCAACATAACATGCAAATAAATAAGCTTTGTAGATAAATTCAAAACAAGTTAAATTTTTGACAAGTCTAAAATTTGGGGATGAGGTTTACAGGGGTGCCCTTGGTGTTAATTACTCCTTTCACACACACATTAATATTTCACCCACTGGTTGTAGTATGATCATTAAAATCAAAACCTATGAGGTACTTAAAATAAAATAAAAATCATATTACTATTAAATTATACAGCTTATTAAATGTGTTCAAGCAGTAGAAATCCAATCCATAACCCATATAAAGTAGACCAGTGCACATTTTCAACATGCTCTTTCCTCTTACCAATAAAATATTCACTACGGCACCTACAGACATCAGCTCTGGGAAGGGAAGTTTCTACTTTTGTGATTGTTGCCAAGTTTTTATCTGTTGAGGGTTTTTTCCCTCTTTTTTTGCATATGTAATTATTTTTAACCATGTTTTATTGTTTGATGTGGACCCTTAAAGCAACTCTAATCAGTACTTTTATGATAACATGATGTGGATCAAATGACTGAATGTGTTATGTGAATGGGGTTGTGTGTAGTTCCCATCAGATCTAGAGGCATTTTTTTATTAGGGCTGTCAATCGATTTAAATATTTAATCGTGATTAATCACATGATGGTCAACAGTTAATCTTGATTAATTGTAAATGTTCAAAATGTACCTTAAAGGGAGATTTGTAAAGTATTTAATACTCTGCCTTATGCAAATGCATGTATAAATTTAGTATTTGAAATCAATTAACAACACAAAACAATGACAAATATTGTCCAGAAACCTTCACAGGTAGTGCATTTTTCATAAATAATATGCTCAAATCATAACTATGACTTGCCCCAAACTGCATGTGATTATCATAAAGTGGGCATGTCTGTAAAGAGGAGACTGGTGGGTACCCATAGGACCCATTTATATCCACATATCTTGAGGTCAGAGGTCAAGGGACCCGTTTGAATATTGGCCATGTCAGTTTTTCCTCAAAATTAAGCTTAAGTTTAGAGCGTTATTTAACCTCCTTTGCAATGAGCTAGTATGACATGGTTGGTACCAATGAATCATTTAGCATCAAAATAAATAATTAATTTGAGTATATGTGTTATTATTGTGTTAAGTTTTATATATTTTAGTTTTATGGCACGCAACTTTATTGTTTTCCTTCACTTATCACTCTCATCAGGATTTTAAGCAAAAAAGAAACTAGTTAGTGAACATAATGAAGCATTTAGCAGGTAAAGAACCACACATTTCAAAATTATGTTTTCATGTAGGATCCCAACACTCACAGTGAGAAATGGATTGAGAAAATACATTTCCAGGGCCTTACAGTACATTAAAAACTAGCAAGAATTGTGATATTGTTTGTTTTTATATTCAAGGTTCGTCCCCACATTGGGCGATGTGGAAATGTATAAATCGCACAAAGGACCTGTGTCAGAGCTGCATATTGTGGACCAGTACATGATGGAGGTACAGTGTTTAATTCTCCATATTAACTAGAATTATGATTACCAGAATTAAGATAATGCAATCTCCTTTTGGATTTGATTTGTGACACCGTGAGCCAAGCAGAATCTCAATGCAGCTCCTGCTCATGTGGCACTTTCTTTAAGAGGGGCTCATCGCGTCAACATTCACCTGCCTCCTCTTTCACACACTGTGGGTGTCATGACAAGTTCTACCATTCATCTGGTTATCACCTCCCAGCATGCCTGGCAGACATCTGACCCATGTGTGGTTGGCTAAAGGCTGCAGGTGGGGTAACAGATGAACAGCGGGATCAGCCCACAGTGCCTTTCAGGAATATCTGACACCAGTCATAAAGGATTTCATATATAAGAGACAGGGTAGCATCGCTTATGGAAACCTCATGTACTTCTGGAGGCACAAGCCTTCTATGCTAGACTGCAATCAGCTTGGAAACACAACATAATTAGTCTTCTTTACTGCTGCCAGCTAAAACAGGTATTCAAGTATTGCACTTAATAGCAACTGAAAAGCAATCATTTTAAACTCTGAGATGAGAGGTGATTGCTTATTCCTTTGAGTTTTTTTCTTAATCTAATGTTCTGCAATTTTCGGTCGTTCCACACATTCTCCCCTTAAAACCAATTACATTATTAAAGAAAATGAAAGGGCTGACACATTCTTTATGAATCATCACCGTTTCGCAATTTTTAGCATCATCACTTGGAGTCAAATGTGTCCTCCATATGACACATAGGATAGTCAACCTCAGCAGCTGCTCTCTGTACCGCTCTGTGTACTGAATCATATTACAACTAGGGCTGTCAATCAATTAGAATATCTAATCAAAATATAGTCACTCAGTAGTTAACTGATAGTTACTTCTGATTAATCGCAAATTAATCTCACATTTTTTATCCATTCAAAATTTATCTTAAAGGGAGATTTGTCAAGTATTTAATACTTTTTTCAACATGGGAGGGGGCGAAATATGCTGCTTTATATAAATCTATTTAATTATTTATTACTTGGAATCAATTAACAGCACAAAAAAAAGACAAATAGTGTCCAGAAACTGCAGCCCAACAGGCAACAACAGCTGTCAGTGTCAGTGTGCTGACTTGACTATGACTTGCCCCAAACTACATGTGATTATCATAAAGTGGGCATGTCTGTAAAGGGGAGACTCGTGGGTAAGATAAGATAAGATAAGATAAGATGAACCTTTATTTCGGGGTACCCACAGAACTCTTTTTTAGTTACATATCTTGAGGTCAGAGGTCAAGGGACCCCTTTGAAAATGGCCATGCCAGTAAGTTTGGAGCGTTATTTAGCCTCATTTGCTACAACCTGGTATAACATGGTTGGTACCAATGGAGTCCTTAGGTTTTCTTATATACACTGCTCGAAATAATTGAGGGAACACTTCAGCACATCAGATCTTAATGAACAAATTATTCAAGTTCTCCAATGTACATTATATAATTTGTTGAGAACAAAATGACAACAGATAACAGTGGAAACCAAGATCATCCGTCCTCTGAGGGCTGGATTGAACATGCCTGTATGCACTCCTGACAGCCTATGGGTATGCTCCTGATGAGCAGCAGATGGTCCTGGGGGATCTCCCCCCAGATCTGGATCAGGGCATCAGTGACCTCCTGGACAGTCTGTGGCAGTACTTGGCGGCTTCAAATGCACCAATACATAACGTCCCATAGGTGCTCAATTGGATTTAGGTCAGGAGAATGTGAGGGCCAGTCAATGGCATTAATGTCTTCGGCATCCAGGAACTGCCTACCCACTCTGGCCACATGAGGCCGGGCATCGTCCTGCACCAGGAGGGCCCACTGCACCAACGTAAGGCCTGACAATCGCTCTGAGGATTTCATCCCAGTACCTAACAGCAGTCAGGGTACCGCTGGCTTTGACATGGAGGTCATGCTGGATGATGTTAAAGGCAGCATAACTTTCACCGCGGCGTCTCTCGACTCTTTCAGACCTGTCACATGTGCTCAGTGTGAACCAGCTCTGTGAACAGAATGGGGCGCCAATGGTGGACCTGCCAATTCTGGTGTTCTCTGGGAAATGCCAATTAGAGGACGTTGGACCATCATACCACCCTTGTGGAGTCTGACATTTTGGCCAGAAACATGCACACCGGTAGCTTGCTGGAGGTCATTTTGTAGGTCTCTGGCAGTGCCAGGGTTGTCTTGCTGTTGCCTCTCCATTGCTGTGACCTGTTGTCACTTTCATTTACACCTAAGCAGGTGATTCACAATCATTTGTGCTTCCTAAATGGTCAGATTGATATCACTGAAGTTTAACTGACTTGGTGTCATACTGTGACACTGTGTGTGTTCCCTTCATTTTTTTGATCAGTGAATATTCTTAGGTTTACGGTGCCAGTATTTTCACTCCAGCTTAAAACCTAAGCCTGTTACAACCGAAAAATCACAAGTTGTGCTAATGGATTAAAGAAATGAGTGGAATCAAAACAAATTTGTGTTAATGTGTTATTTATTACAACACATTATCTCTCCCAACTCCCAACAAACTGGGACGCTCTAGGTATCCCTCTAGTGTCAGTTTTGGATGTGTCAGAGACGGCTTGTCAATATGAACTTGTTACATGGATAGTGTCAAAATAAACTCCTGTCTTCACAGGATGTTAAGTTTAGGCAACAAATCTACTTTGTTAGGGTTAGGAAACAATTGTGGTTGATGTTGACTGAATAAGCGAGTGATTAATGTCCATAAGCTATGTCAGTTGCTATTAGTATCTAATAATGAGGCATGTGGGTTTACATTGGATTTAGCTGAAAGCACGGTGCATTGATGAGTTGGTATACGAGTTGGGAGTGAGAACGGGTTGCATATTGCCAACATGTGTCTGTTAGTGATTTGCTTTAATGCTTTTTTTGCCACCAAAATATCTCAACAAATATTTGATTGATCACCATTAAGTTCTCTACAGACATTCATGGTCCCCAGAGAATGAATCCTGCTAACTTAATTGATACCTTATCAAGCTTTTTAGTGAAATCTCTTAACAATTACTCGACAGATTGCCATGAATTTTGGTACACAAATTCAGGTCCCTCTCAGGATGAAATGTAATAACTTTGGTGATCCTGACTTATTATCTTGCGCCATCATTAAGCAAAAATTTTAATTTGTCCAATATTTTGGTTTATGACCAAATACCAGTAAACCTGTAAAACCAGTAGCACTCCCTTCTGTCTCAGCTGTACTTTATGCTTAGTGCTGATTTACAAATGTTAGCATGCTAATACGCTTAACTAGTAGGGTAAACATTATACCTGCTAAACATCAGCATGTTAGCATTGTCATTGTGAGCATGCTGCCATTAGCATTTAGCTCACAACACCACTGTGCCTGTGTACAGCCTCACAGAGGTACTTGCATGCCTGTAGACTCTTCAGAATTGCTTTCCTTCAGGCAGATGAAAATGGTCAAATTTTCTGTCTAACTGTTCTGACTAATCACTTTCCTTTCAAGATGTCTGTGGGGGAAACAAGAGTGGCATCTGAGAGCAAATGTTCTACCATTAAAGAAAACTAAAAGCATATTAGCGTTGAAGTGCTGACCTTTTCCCTGAGCTACAGCATATCCTAATCATGCTTTGTAGACTTCTCTGTGTTGCGCGACACTGTATATGAGGTCTTTGTATGTTATTAAATCATGCCTGTCATGCTTTCTCTGGGAACTTAAATCTATACTAAGGCAGACAGAAGCACATTCGTCTTTAAATCTCTAATTTGAGAGCTTCTGGTTATGGATCAGAGTTAAAGTCGCCAGATACCTGAGAATGTGACCACTTAAAGCTCAGTGACTAATGTGTGAACACATTTTTTTTGCCCAGGAGGAATTAAATCATTAATTGTTACCTTGGCATGGAGTCAGTGTGATCTGTTAACCTTGCATTAGAAATTTAAAATGTGTCAGAAAATGTGACAAGACGAGTACTCGAGAATCTGGGGGATGACATTCTGGGATAGATTTTTTTTTTTTTTTGTCAGAAACAGCCAAATGATGATATGGTTTTGATTCCCAACACTAATCATAATACATCTCCTTAACCATCCGTCAGACCAAGTGCCCTTTGGCTTTTGGGAGACGGTACCTGAGCATGAGCGAGGCGGTCTGACAATGTGGAATGATTTATTAGAGGTTAACACTGACTCAAAGGTCGATTAGGCAGCTCAGCCAATCGTTTCAAGGTGTCAAGCCTTCAGTTTCTCTGTTAAATCAGCCTGTCGACAGGCCTCTACTTTCGCCTGCGGTAATCTCGCCAAAGAACTAGAGTCTGTGAGAGCAAGCTGCAGCCATCCAATGACACTATCTCCCTGCAGCGCTGCTTTTATATAATTCTAAATAATCACATGGAAATAGGTTGTGGGATGATGTGATAATTGCCCTCTCTTCTGTATAAACACAGCTTATTACATTCCCATATTCTCCCTGCTGCAGATGTGCAACATCCCCTGCCTGAGCACACAGCTCGACCTGCTGCTGACTCTGAGAGAGCTCCCGATCAGCATGGACGACCTGCAGCCTGTGAGTTTACTCCATCACCTACGGAGTCCAATCAAAGGTTGAATCGGATGTTGAGCTGTTTTAAAAGTTTGTTCCAATCGTACAAAAAAAAAGTTAAAACCAAATTTATTCCATAATGCAAATGCTAATGTACAAATACATTGTGGCTTTAGACATAACGGAAAAGAACATCTAGGGACAAACTGACATTAATACATGAAAGCCTTTTTCCCGTCCAGTTTGAATTTTATGTTTGAAGCGGTGGTTGAAGTGGTTTCTGTTCTATTTGCTGGATGGTTAAGAGCCGAAACAGAAAGGCATGAGAGGCACTTTAAGACACCTCTCTTCATTTGATGGAGAAGGAAAGATGGATCTTAATCAAATCAAGTCCCATTTTTCTGTAGGTGGTGTAAAGCATACCAAGTTTTCATCTTTATCAGAAACCCAATAAAAACCCACTTTGAGGTTTTCACCGGGGAGAGCCGTGGAAAAAAATCATGAATTTCACTTCATTCAACAAACTTCTAGATTCTCTTCAAAGAGAAGCACTCTCAAATGAATACAGGTGAAACAAAATAAAGATAATATAAAGTTTTTATTTAAAATTGTATTATTAAAAAAAAGTTTTTTCTTAACCCTTACATATATAACAGGATGTTTAATGCTCGTCTACAGGTATACAGATATTTTTCCCCTCTGTTTAAAAAAGAAAATTCAGTCCACACGACCTTTGTTTTACAAAATATCTCCGTCCACATTTGTATGCAAAAACATCTCCAAACGCGTGCCATAATATTTACATGCCACCACAAGTTAAATCACAAGTTAAGGGTCAAGGAATTTGGTTACCACCCTTCTCACCCCCTTTCCTTATGCTTCACACAGAGTCAAAGTCCCGCCCCCTCCGGTGGACCACCATGGGACCTTATTTAAAAAATATATGAACGGTAGTCAACTGTGAGAGAGAAATACTTTATTGATGCTGTTTGAGTTGCAAGTCTTGCAAGTGATGTCTGAAGCGGCGATGTCTGTGTGTTTAGTACGGGGATGTACTTCGTTTTTTTGCTTCCCAGGTTATAAAAAGACCTGGAGTCGCTGGATAAAAAAACTTCAGGTATGATAATGTTACATCTGTATTTTCCATAGCTAGCTAGTGATGGTATATTGTGCGGGGCGAGAGCTGTAGTTCAATGAGCGGTTTCACACAAAATTAAATGACATACTGTGACTTAACTGACTTGCAAAAATATCTTTTAAATTTAAAAACATATGTGTGATTTATGGTGCAATTCAAATTGGATCAAAAAAATATTTGCCCCTCACCACTGACTACCATTCCCATGGTTTCCACCAGAATTGGAGGGACTTCACCTCTCTATTACAGTCGGTTCAATAAAAGCATTATGTTATCAATCAATTATTGTTCGAGGGGGGCTGAGATTCCTGGTTGAACTGCATGACTGTCATCAGCTGCCTCTCAAGGGAGGTCGTTCAGGTTTATGTTCATAATCCTTCTGAGAGCTCCAAACTTCACCTTCAATCGCCCAAAAGCACACTGAATAACCATTCGGCCTCAACATGTTTAATGTGGTCCCTGCAAAGGCCGCCTGTGACTGGAACGTTTTTCAAATGTAAAGTAGTAATTAGTCCAAGCAGTGCTAACAAAATGTAAAAAAGACGGTAGTCTGCCATCTTTGATATTGTTATTGCCACGTGCTCATTACACAATGCAACAATGGGCATGAGCGAAATGAGGAGAGGACGTCACTCAAGCACCGAGCTGTGAAGCTAATTTTCATAATAGCCAAACGGTGGTACTACAACTTCTGTGTCCATCGTGTGATGCCATTGGGCCCAAAAAGACATTTTCCCATTGACTAACATTGGGAAAGAGATGTCTAACTCAGCAGATTATTTTTTTGAGGTGAATCAACTTCTAGTATGACCTCTTGAATAACCCTGATTTAAATCACTAGGTCCTAAAAGTTGTAAAATCTACTAATAGCTGAATCAGAGTTATTTTCCTTCCCTCGTTCATGTGAGTGAGCCCCAGACCGAAGGCTGGGAGGTGGGGTTAAACAAAATGCTACTGCACCTGCTTTATGGGCCCAATGGATGCAAAAGATCGCCGAATGATCTGAATACTTTATCACTTAGCAGTTGAGCCATTTTGGCTTCATGCGCCACTGAGCAACTCTCATAAGAATGAGCGGCATCCTGCCTTCAACGCTGTATCCAGCTCTCTTTATACATCCAGGACATCATCATTTTCCAGCCGCTCCATTTTACACATCCACACAAATACTGGAAACTGGAGTTTTTAAAAATCTGCACCTTAACGTTTTAAAAAACGTCCAGTTTTGTGATCCAAAAGTGTGTTTGCATGTGAACAAGAGGCCAAAAGGTAAAGAAAAATATCCGTTTTTAAAAATACCTGTGTATTTGTAGACTGGGCTTAAGGCCTGTGCAGTGCGAGTATCTGGATATTTCAGGTTCATCAACTAATCGTTAACACTGTTATAGAGAATTGTTGTTTATTGGCATAGAGGCCTGCAGGGTGTGAAGATATTGCGAGACAAGAAAACCTCCCAGCACCTCGACAGTTTTTTCCTGTGCGATTCTCTCAAGCCTCTGTTCCTTTCTGCATCAGTGCTCCAGTCCTAATCTCTTGTCTGCTGACTATTTGAGAATGAAGAGAAACAATGGATAAGAATGATGGCACTGTAATCCATTGACTGTGTCAGTAATTTCTCTTTGTCGAAAACACAGACAAACATATTGTGTGCTGGCAAGATGACTTGACAAGAATGATTAGAAATTTCATTAAGTTTCAATTTACTCTTGGCTTTTTCTTTATACTGCATTGTAGTTTAGATATATTTATAAAAAGGTCATATTTTTTTCAAACTTTAGTATTTGCAGGCAGACAAAATGTATCTTGCTATCTAAGATACAATGTGGTCAGACATGAAGAGGTAAAGGTCCTCTCTGTTGCAGAATACTCTAAATCCTTGAATTCCCTGACACGACAGGCATCTTAAGGCACGAACATTTAGGAGGATTTACTCGCCACCTGACGGACATAGAGGCTTTAGGGGAGAAAATGGAGAAGTCGCCACCTGGGGGGATGTTTCTCACCCATGAAGTGCTTGTTGGTACTTTGCCTCACTGCTATAATGTCAGGTTTTATTCTGCATTGTGGCTCTGGCTTCTTTAAGCTGTTTGCTGTGCTCTGTGTGCAGCCATTTCCAAATATAAATAAGAGAGGCAAAGACACAGAACCAAAGCCAGTGATGCAGTAGACAGGGAGAGCTCTGGACAGGGAGGCACCCCCTGAAGCTGTGATGACCTGAATGGTAAAACCAAATGTAGCTTTCTCACCAGTTTTGTCAATCGAACCTCCTTTTTTTTCAGTGGGAGTCCCACAAAAGTTAGAGCACCTTTAGTTTCTTTAATGTGACATATATCCAAGTGAAACAGAAAATGTGGAGACATATAGTCCTATAGATGGATTTAAATCAAATCCTTCAGATTTGATTGGATCACTGCAAAGTCGGGGTGGGAAAGAAAACTGATTCACCTTTGTATTGCAAATTTATTTTTCTGATTTTGAAATTGTTTTTTTTTTTTTACTGGCAGGATTGATATATTTGCTTCATTTGAGTCTATGCGGCGGTAGAAGGAAGTTACCGCTTTTATTGTTGTAGTCTAAGTAATGTGACGTTCCGACAGCCAACACAAACCGCAGCGAGACAAAACCATAAAGTAGAAAATATTGGAAGGTCTGCATGGATATGACCTGAACCCACAAATTTTAAATCCAAAGTGGTAAACACTACACATACAGTAAAGTATGTAAAAGCAGAGCTAGACATCATGGCTAAAGCTGCACGCTAACTCTGACATGGACAGCTAACGTTAACCAGCCGTCACTGGCATCCCCGTGGTTTAATTGGCCGAGGCTACAACTGTAGTGTACCAATATACTGACATTTATTACATTTATTAAATGCATTCACTCGGGCCTAACTGAGCTGACTGTTGATGTATAAAGAGCACGGAGCTGACCAGCAAGCTAGCGACAGAACTAAACATGTGACTACATCTGGTTTTCAAAATAAAATGTTAACAAAGGGAACTAACAAATTACATACAGTATAAGGAAATAAGATTGTATTATTATTCACCAGAGGTATAAAACATTACATGTCCCTTATAAATTAGAAAGAAAATACAACTAATTTGTGTTCTTTAGGAATCATTAACTCATGCCTGATAATAATTGATATATTTGACTTCAGGAGATCTCTCACTACATACGTGCTGAAATGATAAAACATTTTTTACTGTATTCATTTAGAGATTTTCCAAAGTAATAGTCCCTAGTGTAATATTTCAACTTTTCCCCCAACAAAAATCACAATATAACATAATATTGAATCGCAATACTTGAAGAATCACATTACATAAAAATCACAATACATATGAAATTGGCATCCAAGTATTGTGATTGTGTCAAATCGGGAGATGGGTGAATCATCCCAGGCCTACTAAAAAGTGGGTGTGGATGTGAATATGAAGAGCAAGCCTCCAGCAAGCCTGTTATGGTCCCAGAAGGTCCCATAGGAAAGCTTAGGAACGCGGGAGTGTGCTGGTCTTCGGATGTGAGGAAGTTAACCAGACATGCATTTGTTAAGCCGACCAGTTAGTCTTCATCCTTTATGTCTTTTCTCTTGTAAAACAGAAAGCTACTGAAAGGTACAAAAATACTTCTGTTAAAGCAGAAATCTCACCTATGTCTCGTGTGTCAAAGTTGTAAAAGTTGAGTGTGTAATGAGCTCACTGTTGCCTCGTGTGGCTGTTGGTGGCAAAAAATGGCCACTACAACTACATTTCTCACCAAGCGTCAAGTACCAGTGTGTATTTTCTGCCCTCAGGGGGCTGCAATGAGCCCATTACGGCTTCGTTAGCCCACCAGAATAAAACCAAAGCTATACTTTACGTGTCCGTGAAGGTCGGTGGGACATAAATTTCTTTGTGTGTGGCTAATGTCCACAAAGCTATGTGCATGTATGCAACCGGAAATCTATTCATTCCCATGGAAACCTCTGTGATCTCTCATGTGTTTGTGAAACTCCTCCCTTCATTTTTTTTTGCCTGGAGTATGTTGAAAAATATGAACCTTTGTGGCAGATTTTGACCGCATACAATGTGTGCCACAGGAAGTTAGCATTTAATGTTACATTTCCATGGAATTAACAAAATGCAGTGTACAACCGGTTCTCTGAGCTTTTCTATAAAGCATCTGAGGCCCCATGCTGGGGATGAGACAGTCCCGAATGGGGCCAGCTTCCACCTACAACTCCCTCACCAACATTGTTACATCATTTAGAGGAGGACGAGGGAGAAAATTAGAGCAGCCACGCTCTTTCGGAAGTGTAAATAAAGCTTCTGCCAACTGAAACACACCCCTCCTCCTATGATATTACTCTTCTATAGCAAAGACCATGCATGGCTATGACCCACAAGCTTTAGTTTTACATGTACCCAAATCACTTTTTATTGGATACATTTATGGGGCGGCAGTAGCTCAGTCTGTAGGGAGTTGGCTTGGGAACCAGAGGGTCACCGGTTCAAGTGCCAACATGGACCAAAAACTGAGTGTGAACTGGTAGCTGGAGAGGTGCCAGTTTACCTCTTGGGCACTGCTGAGGTGCCCCTGAGCAAGGCACCAAACCCCCAACTGCTCGGGGCGCTTGTCAGGAGCAGCCCCCTCACTCTGACATCTCTCCATTAATGCATGTATGTGTGTTTCAGGTCTGCATGTACCATGTATGAGTTTAACAGAGTGTAAATTGAATTTCCCCATTGTGGGACTAATAAAGGTAGATCTTCTTCTTCTTCTTATAACTGAACATTTAACACAGGTTTAATGTGTTTTTCATTAATTATTATATATTATAATTATTAATTATTTCAATAACAGCCTGCTCACAACATCATGTTTACAATTTGTTCTGTAATGCACAATTTAGTTTTTGATGTATTTTTGTAAAATTTAACCTCGGTACCAAATCAGATGGCACTCTAAAAACAGGTTACATGACGTCACGGGCTGAGCTGCTTCATTTAGGTTTATACAAACTACAGTAGTTTGCTACGATGGTACAGATATTTTCCCTGCAAATCCAGTAGGTATAATGTAGCTGGATATCTGCTATCTCTCCTGTGTAATGAGGCCGTCCCACTGGCAGGTTTTGGGAAGTTATTCTTTAAACAGGAGCATATGGTGGGAGCATGGCGCTGGCTGGCTTTTGGAAAAGCTAAGTCTTTGTCAAGGACTACGATTCCCATAGCATCTAGTCCTTTTTCCTGCAACACACCATTGCCAAAACCTAAAATCCCACTTTCATTTTTTTTCAGCTTTTCAGCATAATTTCTATTCATATTCAACAGGATTTGTTCGGAGATGGTTAAGCAGGGAAATTGTATAATATTCTAGAGGGATATTTGTACTTGACACAATTGCATACCAAATAATGATCTTGCCAAACAACAAGGCTCTGATTATTCATTTTACGAGGTCAAATCAGGTGTTGTGAGATTGCTGTTTATCTTGATAATGTAAAATACTAAAGCCTTGAGTTATTTTTGTCTACACTTTGCTGGCACAGACAGCCCCAAAACAAGCTCCAAGCATTACGCCACTTCAATTTCACAAAGTTGTTCTGTGTGGAGAAATGAATGCGAGAACCTGCATGCAGCTGGATTACAGAACAAAATGACTTTACTCTGTGCCTCTGTGTTTGTCTTCCAGCTGATTAACCAGAAGATCAGAATGTGCACGCAGCTGAACAACTGCAGGTCATTTGTTTCCGTGCTGGAGTACCTCCTCGCCATTGGCAATTACCTCAACGAGAACGCCAGGAAGGAAAAGGCCAAGGGATTCCGACTCTCCTCCTTAACTAAAGTATGACTCCACCACTTTTGCCTGACCTTTGATAGAGTTGCAGTACAAGGCTAATAAGACTACTCATTGATATACACAGCAGGGCTTCTCTGCATCTTCTTTCAACTTTCTCTTTTGCTCAGGTTCACTCGGGTCTTTGACACAGTCCTTCTGACAGTTGTGTCACTACCTGGCGTCACGGGAGAAATGAAACTTTGCACAAAAGTGTGGCTGAATCTCTTAGAAGTGAACCATCATTAACTGCAGTCAGTCAGTGGATCTTTTTATTAATGCTAAATGTCTGAGCCAGTTTTCTGGTATATTTAAAGGGATAGTTTAACCTTTTTGGGAGGTATGCCTATTGGCTGTCTTGCCGAGAGTGTCACCCTCTTCCCATTGGATAAAAAAACAGCTAACGCCCACAAACATCTGGCTTTTGTCTTTAGTGGGAAAGGTTTCAATCAGTAGTCATTCCTGGGATAATTGACACTGCAGTCACGAGTATTTATTGGCTCTAGTTCATCAGTCATCAGCAGTCATGGAAACATGACGTGGACTCACAAATTTTTGCCCCTTTTCTAACATGATGAAATGTGACATTCATTGAAGTGCATTTATTATAAATTAAATCAACAGAAATTTGGATAATTAATATAATATATGAACGTACAAAACATACAATTAATATGCTCTCCTCAAAGCAACCAGATTCTTGTTGCAGCAATCAAGTCTGGTTTGAGAGTTTGAAAGAAAGACTGATTAAGTAACTTCATTGTTTACTAACCCTGATATCTGGTACGTTCGTGATGTCTAATGTGACACACCAGAAAAAAGACTCGGTCAGAACTGAGTATATGTCTGGACCATGTACGGTCAGTCTATGAATTTGTGGCTAAATTGTTATAGAAATAAGTGGTCGAGTCTATAATGTTAAATCCAGAGGTATATATCCACCAGGTCTGGTGAGAACACTAGAGGACATGCTGCTCCACTCAACTGGCCGTTCAAGTGGTGCCGTACCATATCAGTGAATGCAACTGATTGGTCCTGTTTCAAACAGGAAACAACGTGGCGGACTGCTTGTGAACTTTCTGTTGTTCCAGTTAAACAATCCACCAAAATCTACTTCTGACAACCTTTTAAGTGAGAGACAGGCTATACTACTGCTGAGTCTGGTTTCACTGTCGAACTAGATCGCCTACTTTGACAGCTTGGTCCAAGTTTCGTGAGCTGGACACATCGCACTGGATGGGTTCCTTTACAAAGGCTGTTTGCCGCCTTTTATTTTGAAAGAGCAATAGCCAGTGTGTAACTTCATCACTCAGGCACTCAGTGACAGACTTTTGCATTTGTAGGGCTGGCCCTCTGTGGTCCAGCCAAAAAAGACAGAAAGGCAAACATACTGGCAATTTTTATTTTCCTGTGTTTAAATAAAACTGCCCATACATGATTATTTTGGTAGAAAAAGGATATCAGATGAGACGACTGATACCTCTCTTGACAGGGAGTGGCTTCAATCTTCTCCCTTAATTTCCCAAAATGTTTAACAGTTTCTTTAAAGGTTCAGTAGTCCTTGGATGCATAGCTTTAAGTCGTGTCTGGAGTATTTTCAGCCTCTGTCTGAATTTAGTCTGAGCCACGCTTTCGTGTGCATGTCTCTCTACTGGGAGGGTTTAAGGGGCAGTGCTCTTGGCACAGAAGTAAAACGTCCTCTGCTCCATTTAATGAAGCCGAGGCCTTGTGTTCCCTCAGAGGTGTTTCCAGGTCTAATTGAGAATAGTAAACTGTTGCTGCTTGAGACAGACTCATCAAATTAATGGCTGACTGCTTCCAAGAAAAATGCATCGAGGTTATCTTAGATCTTTTCGTTCTTGTTTTTTTGACTTGTGAGCGTCAATACCTGTATATACTTGGTGCGTGTCTTGTATATGTAGTCCTCAGAGACTGGCCGGGGCCCTAAATTGGTAAACAACATAACCTAGAAAAAGAGAGCGCCTATCACAGGGTCAGAGAGGTCCCCCTTGCATTTCAGTTATGTGGCCTCATCATTGCCATATTATACAAATACAGTAGACACTAAAGCAGCTCTGTATCATGGATGTATTAACAGAACTGGATACAGCATTTGAAAGTTGCTCAATAAGATATTGTAAAGTAAAGTAAAAAAAGCTTGACTTCTGAGTAAAAATTACCCAGATCATCTGGCAGTCTTCTGCATCCACTGGGATTAACAGAGCAGATAGATAGATAGATAGATAGATAGATAGATACATTATTCATCCCTGAGGGAAAATTCACACACAAAAAAAATTGTATAAATAAACAAGTTTCGGCTTGTAAGAGAACATATCCATAGGATGTAAGTTACCATAATGTGGTAAGTGATGTGATCAGAAGTGATCAGACAATAGTAACAAGCAAAAAAAAAAAAAGCGGATAAAAAGATTAAAACGATAAAAAAAAAAACACAGAGTTGCTGGAAAGGCTGCTGCCTGCAACAGCACCAGAAGTAGAGAAAATAAATGATTAGCTACTAGTACTCAGCTAATAGTGCATTTTACAACTTTTAGGATCTAATTATTTAAAGGAGGTGAGACTGTCAGTTTACGTGATAATATCACAATAATAACGAGTTCATGCAAATTCATTTTAACACCACTAAGTTGTTTAATGCATTAAGGCAACTTGCGGTTGTAGCGGGCTCAGTATTAAAACCTAATGAATCCATTGGTACCATCCAGGTCATGCTAATTTGTCGCAAAGAAGCTAAAGAACGCACTTTCAAAGGGGTCCCTTGACCTCTGACCTCAAGATATGTGAATGAAATGGGTTCTGTGGGTACCCACGAGTCTCCCCTTGGAAACTGATTTCCAATAATAAATATATTCAAATGCGTATTTTTTTGTATTTGAGTATTAAACACCTGACAAATTTCCCTTTAAGGTAAATTCTGAACAGCTAAAAATGTGAGATTAATTTTCAATTAACCATGATTAACTATGGACAATAATGCAATTAATCCCGATAAGATAGTCTAATTGATTGACATCCCTAAATGAAAAAAAGTGTATGGGAAAGTCTTCTTGGGTCTAAATGGCATCATGTGATGGACATGGAAACTGTAATTCCACCGTCTGGCCACTATGTAATATAAATATATATATATAAATACGTTGTCCCACTGGGAGTTCCCGGTATGACAGACGCCCTGCCAGTGGACACGGTATATACTGTCATTTCACCCAACCCTAAGCCACAGTTCGTGCACTACTACTAACTTGTGTAATAAAAAAAACTGTGATCACGTCTTGGTTGCACTACAATGCATTTTACATTTAACACTGACATACAGGAGGAGGTTACAGGGGTGATAGCACCCACATAGAGGCACAGCAAGTTAGCAAGATAGTTTGTAATAGAAAAACCAAGGTAAACCTTTGTTGAAGATACAAACACACAACACAATGGACATGTGTCACAGAAAGAAATCTCTGACTAAATGTCAACAAAATTCTTTCGCTGGCCTTCAGTAAAGGAACATATTTACAGAAGCACACAGAAGTGTAAATATCACGGTTCATACATGTCTTTCTTTCTTTACGTTTTATGTCCTTGGGCTTTGTGGCAGAGGACTGTCCATTGCCTTTTTTTTCACTCTGCGTTTTCTCCCTCCCCAGCTCTCCCAGGTCCGTGGGAAAGACAGGAAGTTCACCTTGCTCCATGCCCTTGTGGAGCAGATCATGTTGCATGAACCATGCCTGGCCACTTTTACCCAGGAGTTGGCAGAATTTGAAACTGTCCCGGGAGGTATTTGCTAACCAAGATTTGATCAAAGCTGAAAACAAATCTGTGTAGCGCTTTTCAACTGAAGTCTGTTAAGCGAAACGTATATTTTCAGTGTGGGTCACTGTTTTTTTTTTGGTCTCTCTGTTGGATAGCTTCCATCAAAGGCCTGACCGCAGAGGTAGATGGTGAGTAGATCACATTTTACTACTGTGTCCAAAGACTGTTGTTCTCAAATTTGCTGATATCACTGTAATACTGACCCTACTTTTTTGTGCCAACGCCAGTTATTTGTGAGGAAGTGTGATTGTAACATTCACTACATCTCTTGTTGGATCTCTAAATTATAGAGTACAGTCTAGACCGGCTCTATAAGAAAAGCATCTTGACATAACCTCTGTTGTGATAAAATAAACAGGATTATATTGAACTGAACTACATCTTTCTGTATTTGTAGTTTCACTGTACTTTGTTGAAACACCATGATCTCATAGATCATAGTGGGATCCAGGGATGATGTATTTTTGTAGGCCAGTCACGAAGTGAGCATCACCCTGGTTCCCTCGACAAGAAGTTGATGGTATTTTCCACTGGGTTTTGGATTATTGAAGCTCTGTGGCAAACAAGGATTTATGATACTTACATATTTTGATCAGCAACATAATCTTCACAAATGAACACCACTTCTATGATTTTCAAAGTGAAAATGCAACAAAAAGCTAACGTTATGATGTGATGACGTTTCGTATTATTCAGCCACTTGTTAGCAACAATCTTTTAAGACACACTATGGCTTCAAAATTCACGAGTGGGGTATTTGTTGATGCATTTCATATCGTAGAAGAAAACATTTCATTCTCTTTAGCTTGTGTTAACCACAGACCTTATTTCAGGCATCTAACTAAAAACCCATTAAAAAAACACATTGACTTCCAGACGAGAAAACTGGACGTGCTAGTAGGTTTTAGGACTCTTCCACGAGCGCTCTATCATCAGTGGGTTCAACAAACAGATGCTACAAGCACAAATACAGCACTACACAGGATCACACAGGAGACAACATCTGATTTAAAGCAGCTATTTGCTTCAGTGGTCAGACATGATGGATGGTAACCAAGGTGTGTGTGTGTGTGTGTGTGTGTGTGTGTGTGTGCTTCAGTCCTGAAGAATGAACTGCAGAAAGTCGTTCAGTATAGACAAACTTCCAAGAAGACAAATGTTGGAGCTCAGCACCCAAAATTCGTCAAAGACCTGAAGGTGAAGTAGTAAATCCTGTATTTATTATCTATTAATGCATTAATTTAGAAGGACAAACACTGGATTGATTACAGTGTTTCTCGCACAAATTAATTGTTTATTACGGTTGTCCTCTTCTCTCTTTCTCGTTGCTGCCTGTTACAGAGCATTACTGCCACTAGGGATGTAAACGATTACAAATACTGTATATTATTTTGATATGTACACGTTTTGTGCTCTGAACATTCACAAGCAGCAGCCAATTTGTTTTGAAGTAATACAAAAACAGTGATTTTATTAGACCTGACAAATTAACATCATAAAATATTAATAAAATTCTTTTTAATGGCACTAATTTCTTTAACGCATTAACGCAACTTGCAGTTTACAGGTGGTAGCGGATTCAGATTTATGGCTAGCTAATGAAGATAGCGAGATCATATGAAACTAGAAAACCTAAGGAATCCATTGGTACCAACCGTGTCATACTAGCGTGTCGCGAAGGAGCTTAAATAACGCTCCAGACTTGAGCTAAATTTTGGTGAGAAAAAAGTGCCATGACCTCAAAATACGTGAATGAAAATGGGTTCTGTGGGTACCATGCCAGCTGCTGTTGCCTGTTGGGCAGTTTTCCATGTTATGATTTGAGCATATTTTTATGCTAAATGCAGTACCTGTGAGGGTTTCTGGACAATATTTCTCATTGTTTAGACTTATTAATTGATTTCCAATAATAAACATATACATATATTTGCGAAAAGGAAAACTATTTGTCCGCTCTCATGTTGATAAGAGTATGAAAAACTTGAAAAATCTCCCTTTGAAGAACATTTTAAACAGATAAAAAACAATTAATCGCGATTAACTGTGGATAATCATGCGATTCATCACCATTAAATATTCAAAATCAGCTGACAGTCTGACTTTCGTTGCCAGTATTTACTGCCATCTATCCTGTTCAAAAATACGTAGTTTGACCTCTAAGAGATAGCAGTAAACTTTGAGCAATGATTGACTGAACGAATGAACAAAGTCCCTTGTGCTTTTTCTCTTCACCCCAGACGGCTATTGAGAAATATGCCGCGGATCTCTCTGCGCTGACGAAGACGTGTGAGGAGATGAAGAAACTCTATTCTGTCATACTGGTAATCCATGAGTTATTATTTCAATATCTCTTTTATACAGCCTCACAGATAGATTGTTCTTTGTTCCAGTAGTGTCTAGATGGCCCTCTTCAGTTATTTGTCATCTTACAGCATGTCCCCACACACACACACACACACACACACACACACACACACACACACACACACACACACACACACACACACACACACACACACACACATGGGAAGAGTACATACTGTATATTTCACAGTGTAGATGTCTCCAAGGTTACGTATTTTTCACTAGCTGTCCTTCAGGGCTCACACCGGGAAATAATGCATCTGATATAATGGTTAACTGCAGCCTCCATGTCATTAAACTGCAAGCATCACTGATTTGCAGCCTTGAAATACCCTACTTTGGATAATTTCTTCATCCTGACCCTTAAATGTACGACGCCACATCAATGAATGCTCTACAAAACTATGAGAAAGCTGCGAGAGCCCCCCTGGTGGGGTTCTGATGTGTGCATTTAAAAAAAAAAAAAAAAAGCAACATTAGCCCACACAAACCACAAAGTTATGTTTTTTTCATGTATTACATTACAACGCTTTCATTCAGACTTGCTGTATTTACGATATAAGTGCTGTCTGGTTTTGACTGGACTCTCTGAGACCAGAAACGATGAGATGCCTTTAAGCATTTGTGTTGACATCAGACCTCTCATAAAGAAAATTCCTCTGTCACACATATCATCAGATGTAATGGAGGTGCCAGCTCCTGGGTATTTTTTTTTTAATCACATTGTCTATAAAAGGAGGACATTTTCTTCGCTCACCAATCTGGTTAAATAAGGTTTATAGAGCTCAGGCCAACTTTTGACATCTTAACAGGTGCTGTCTTTTTTTTTTTTTTATAGAGTCCCCTCCAAAAACAATCAATACAAAAGAAGTGCCTGTTTTCTCTCCTTTCCCATATCTCTACGGACAATCCATCATCATAGAGAGTCCACTTACCCTTCCTAATGTGTTTGATCCTTGAAATATTATAGTGTGAGCTTTAGGACTTGTAGGGAATCGTGTTATATTAGGCCCACAATTAGATTCCTGTGCACTGCAAACTTTTTCAACACACTGCACACAACTAAGTAAAGGGGGATTTTACTGAACACAGCCAATGCTATAAAGTGAGAGCACAAAATAATAGGGATATCCTTCTGATACTCAATTTAGAGCTTTGTTTTTACAACCAGCATTGTCTAAAACTAACAGCATCCCTCTTGATCTCTTTATCTTCAACTCTTCCTTTGTGACTGAATCAGTAAGGGGTAATGTAATGGTATTTACATGGGATGTTCTGGCTTTCACAAGGAAAAGGAATAGTTTCAGAAAAAGGGCTTGTTTGCTTTCTTCCTGAGAGTGAGATGACAAATGTCTGTTCAGTAAATATGCCAGAACAGCCAGAAGCTGGTTAGCTTATCCTAAAATACAGTCTGGAATCAGCTAACATAGGTGACTTCCTGGAGAGTCCTGATCAAATCATGCCCTTGACAAAAATCTAGTTTGGTACATAATACCCGTAAATCCACAACTTGTCATTTTTGCCCTTTGACCTTTGTACAGATGAAGCAAAACAAGACGCAAACAAATGCAAATTCGGGCTGCACGGTGGTGCAGTGGTTAGCACTGTCGCCTCACAGCAAGAAGTTTGCATGCAGGGTAATTAATGACTCTAAATTAGTAGAGTAGAGTCATCCATAGGTGTGAATGTGAGTGTCAATGGTTGTCTATCTCTATGTGCCCTGCGATGGACTGACGACCTGTTTAGGATGTACCCTGCTGTCACCCGATGGATGGATGGATGGAAAATGCAAATTAGTGAGCTTTAGAAGTGCCTAAGGCAGAGCCGGGCTAGCTGTTTCCTCGAGTTTCCAGTCTTTATATAAACATGACAGAGGTATCGATCCACTAATCTAACTCTTGGCAAGAAAGCAAATGGGTGTGAAGATGGGAAAAGATGTCCATTCACATAAAAGTCAGACTGCACCCAACAAAAGCCAGTAAAGCTAAGGGGTTGCCGACATTCAGGAAGGGTTGCCATTTGTAAATGTGCATCTTCTGTTTTGCTCAGCAGCAGATTTTGAGGATAGGTCTAGACAAACACAGAAAAACATGTTGGTTATCTAATGAGAATTTGCAAATATTTGCATCTATGTAGTCTGAGATTTGCTGATGTTAAAATGACACTAGAGAAGTATAAAAATATTTTCCGTTCATTATGAAACTAGTGCAGAACCAAATAGACTAACGTGGGCCACCACAGTAAGTAATGATGAGAAATGCGGCATTTAAAACTCTACCACACTACATTAACCCCACGCTGGGTTGGTTTATGCATAATCATTCTGTACATATCGAAACCACATTAGAACACCTCGTAATGTAATAGATAATCTTCTCAGGGATGGCATCTTCTCCCATGAAAGTGTATTTCCCAAAATGTCAAAACTATTTCTTTAAAGTGAAACATCCTTACAAGATAAATCCTTAATATTTCAGCATTATTCCTTCCCCATTATCCTGAACACAAATCACTCCTCCATGTATTATTGAAAATGGTGTGGGGGTGTAATGGCTGTGGCCTTTTAAAATTTAAGAATTTGACCTTTATCTGTAGTGTGCCCCTCAGGCCAGGAGTTATTTTTAATCAACAGTGCGCCATCATTCCTGCATGTTTAAATGAGAGTTGTAAAAGCGGACATACAGTATTTCATATACTGTATGTTTCAGACGATTTTTCATGCTATTAATAATTATGCTTGAAATAGAAGTCAACGCCAATAGGACATTTTACAAACTACTGTTATTAGTGGAACTGGGCTTCGACAGTGGCCCATGGCTACGCAGCCACCACCAGTCACACAGGCACGTATATCACCGTTTTACGTGTACTGTACATAGGCCAACACATAGCCTAGTGAGGGCCATTTTTGTTGAAAAATATCTGTGTGCATGTGAAAGACCATGAAATAGCACTTGTAGTTTGAGACCAGGAGAGTGTCTTGTTCAGATAGCTCGAGATATTTTTTTAGAAAGCAATTTTCCACTACTTGAAAAAACCTTCAGCGCATTATTCTGGTGATAGGGTTGAAGAATATGGGCAAAAAATTAGCGGTCCTGGAAACAGGTATTTTTGGAGGTCCCAGGGAACAGCTGGTTTTGAGGACCTGGGGATCAGCTAGTATGTAGGTCCTGGAAACAGCTGGTATTGGAGTACTGGGAAACAGCTGGTATTGAGGTCCCGAGGGACAGCTGGTTTTGAGGTTCCAGGGAAGAGCTAGTATTTAGGTCCTGGAAACAGCTAGTATTGAAGTACTGGGTAACAGCTAGTACTGAGGTCTTGGGAACAGCTAGTTTTGAGGTCCCGGGAACAGCTGATTTTATAGTAAGCAGACAAGTGGTATTCATGTCATATGACCAGTTTTCCGTTTATTTTAACCCCCATATCTTTCCAATATATTGTATAATGCAACACTATCAACTCTTTGTCCACAATGCAAGACAGGCAGAAGGGGAGGAAAAGAAATCATTCAACTTTGTTGCTCTAATTTACAAATTTGGCGTTCTCTCTACCAAATAATCCAGCCACAGACCTATCCATTCATGAAATTAAATTGCACACTTTATGATCCTCCTTACCCCTGGAATATAGACCAGCATTAATTGCTTGTAAAACAGGCATTTGACAATGTAACACGACATGCAACAGAAATAATCCCAGCCAGCCACAGAACAGCAAATTGCCCATTGCAAATAAATAGAACATATTCCAGTGACGTAATCCACCAAATCACACTTTAGGGTATTCTCTTACTAATGCTCGAGTCCAGGGTGTACCCCGCCTTCGCCAGCGTCAGCTGGGATCGGCTCCAGCACCCCCGCAACCCTGAACAGGATAAGCGGTTACAGATAATGGACGGATGGAAAAACTAGTTTATTAAAAATGGTGTATGCAAAAGTAGCCGACAAATAAAGCATGTCAAACTGCAACTGATGTCGCAGTGACAAAGCTTTCACTTTTCTCTTTCACATAATAAATTATGGTGATTTGATCTTCAGTTCCAGATGCGTATATTAATTATCTATTAATTTAAGTTTGAAGTTCCATATTTATATATTTGTTTATTTGTAACCTATGCTGCATGGATCTGCTCTCACTGGAGTCATTAATAACGATAATTTTCTGCAAGTTACACAAATAACCTTTAAATAGAGGGAAACCTGACATGCTTTGCTGCAACATTTCCTCTCTAATAATTTGCTAGATTATCCAAACAGGCCTGACACGTTGCATGGAAAGCATGCCTTATTATAACTGACACTAAAAGCTGACAGTTATGTTACATTAGCAGCTTCTCCTCATATATGGGGGCGGCAGTAGCTCAGTCTGTAGGGAGTTGGCTTGGGAACCGGAGGGTCACCGGTTCAAGTCCCGACATGGACCAAAAAACTGAGTGTGAACTGGAGCTGGAGAGGTGCCAGTTTACCTCTTGGGCACTGCCGAGGTGCCCCTGAGCAAGGCACCAAACCCCCAACTGCTCGGGGCGCTTGTCTGGAGCAGCCCCCTCACTCTACATCTCTCCATTACTGCTGTATGTGTGTTTCAGGTCTGTATGACCATGTTAAACAGAGGAAATTAATTTCCCCACTTGGACAAAAAGAGACTTCTACTTCTTCTTCTTCTTCTATAATGCATATCTTTAATACACCATGTCAATTCCACCTCAGCAACTGCAGATAAGGTGCATTAATCTTGTTTCTTCAAACAAATAGCTCAAAATATGACACAAGATGCTTCTGTCAGGTATGATGGCAGCAGGTGTTTGCTTTGGTAAAACTTTATTTTAAAGCTCCCTATTTATTATTTATAAGTAGGCTACTGTATATAAAATGGCAATTAATGGTTTCTAACTAACTATAACAAGCAGATATAAAGGTCCATAAATATTTTTTTAATGTACAGTATTTGCCAAGGTATAACTAGGTATAACTATAACTGAATAGTATGTAGTTGCAACTGTGTTTTGCTGTATTGACATTCATTAGCTGTTAATGTACCAGTATTAGTTATGAGTTATTTGTTGCTAAATACATTAATAAGCACTTACAATTACATTATAGTGTATTATAAACCATTTAATACATGTTTATACTGTATAGTGGTTATAAATACTAATTAGTGCATAAAGTGTAGTGTTACTTTTGCTTTTTGCACATATGATGCATTGTAGTACTGTTATTATAAGTGATGTTTTTTCAGAGTAAATTCTACTACTGATACTGGTGGAAACAGTACACCAATTATACTTTAGAAGGAGCTCAGACTGTAGTTTTTTTTTTTTTGTAGCGTAGCATTTACCACCACAGTATGATACGTAACCAGTGTAACCAGCAGTCAGTCTCATTATCCTCCTTATCCTCACTAGTTTAAGCGAAGACACACTGATTCATACCACAGGTGCTCCTTTTATTCCCCTAAAACCATTTTTGAAAAGTGGTTTGTAGATTTTTTTGGCTTTACTAGGCAACGGACACCGCGTGTGTTTGTAAAAATGCAGTAAATATTTAACATGCACAAAACTAAACAAAGATAATCAACTAAAGGATTATGTCACTCAAACTGAGCAAAAATAAAAAGTTCACTGCCTCAGTTGATATGTATTATAGGGGCATATTGGATATTGGGAGAAAATTATGCAGATAGACTAATTTGCACATCTGCTATGCAGGCGTCTAGAGAACAGGTGTTAACAATCAACTGACATCTCAGTGTCACTATTTGGGACTTGCACCTGTGTAGAACTTTCAGAAATGTTAATACAAATAGACTCAGCTAATGGACATTTCACAGACACCACGTTACTTTGCTAGTGTAATTATTCACACACTGGGCCAGTCATTCGTTATTATTAATGAATCACTGTATAGATTTATAGTGATGAATTAAATTAACTTTTGAGTAATATATAAAACACAGTTTTATTAGCATTTTATTCAATATGTCAGATTGATTTCATATTTCTTGTTTAAACTTCCAGTACAGTAAGACACGAACTGAATAAGTATATTTTTAAGGGGAGTTTTTCAGTAAGATTTGGGGCAGTTGTGGTTTGTTATTGTCTTTTAATACAATGAGTTGCCTCCTTCCTAAGAGTTAGATGCGAAGATGTACACCACTTGCACCTTAAGATAAGATAAGATAAGATATTCCTTTATTAGTCCCACAGTGGGGAAATTCACACATTACAGCAGCAAGTGGATAGTGCAATAAAAGACAAGAAGCATAGATTTAAAAACAGTATTAATACAAATAAAATAAATGAGTATATACATAATAGAAAAGTAAGCCAGAAATATGTCCATCATATCAATAAATAATTGTCCAGTTACTATGATTTGAGCAGATGATATAATTGTACATATGAGTCCTGCAGATGATATAATTGTACATATGAGTCCTGCAGATGATATAATTGTACATATGAGTCCTGCAGATGATATAATTGTACATATGAGCCTTGCAGATGATATAATTGTACATACCTTGATGGTAAATATTAACCTACATGGGCCAGCAGTGCATTAGCTTAGCTTAGCTTAGCATAAAGACTGGTACCTGGGGGAAACAGCTAGCCTGGCTCTATCTAAAGGTAACAAAATCTGCCTACGAGCACCTATAGCGCTCAGTAGGGTGAAGGAATTTCCCCCGAGGTGATAGAAGAAAGAAGAAACCTTTATTTGTCATAGACACACAGGTACAGTAATGTACATGAAATTTGACCTCTGCATTTAACCTATCCTAAGTATTTTAGGAGCAGTGGGTTGCTGTAAGCGCCGACGGAGCAACTTGGGGTTAATGGCGCCTTCAGATGGGGTCATGTTTACAGGTCGAGCCCATATGAACGCTGCCCTCATGTCATATTCACCACTTTGGAAGTGGAAAGTTTTTGAAAGCTCAGAGTTCACAACTTGTGATGCGTTTGCTGGTGTTGTGAGAAATGGTGGAGCCTATAGAAGTTCATTTATTGGTACATAATAAGTTGATGTACAGTATATTGTAATTGTAGTCATATATTGAGGAAAATGTTGATATTCTCAATGGCCTTATCTTTCTCTTTTGTCATTATGTCTTTGCAGTTCCTGCATTATGTTACCCACTAGCTAGCTTGCTAATTGTTAGCTTCAGTGGCATCTAGACTCGGACAGTATCGTTCTTCAGGACTTAATCATTTGAATGCCACGCATATCGTGTTAACGACTACCCATCGTGCAGCCTGTAGAAGCTGGGTATCAAACTGCCAACCTCCTGGTTAAAGGACGATCCACTCTACCCACTTAGCTATAGCTACTGAAATAACAATAATGATAATAATAATCAAAATAATGATATTTTACTTCATTTATTCTGATTTTAGTGCCATACAAATAAGTAAGATTATTGCTTTATAAATGTCAAAAACAACAGTCCGAGGCAGAACACAAACTGGACAAAGAGGCATATGGTTCCCATGATATGAAGTAAAAATGTCAGCACAAGGTAGAGACCTTGCTCTGGATGAAAGCAAGGCTGAAGCACCTAGGGAGAGAGGATGGTTTTTCTAAAAGTGACAGTGATGAGGGCAGCGTTTTACTCTTGGTAACCAGAAAAAAAAGACCTCCAAACGTGCAGCGGTCAGCACAGAATAGACGCTCAGCGCATCGTCATGCTGCTGGTGTTTGTAGCATCAGGTAAATATGTGGAGCTCCCATTGCAAAGAATTCAAAAAAGAAAAAAACATGAGCATAGCAGTCGTGGTGGTTGCTTGCCATCCCTTGCGGTTGGCTTGTCAATAGCACGTTATAGCAGTATCGCGGTTGTTGCAACAGCCCAAATAAACACATAATGTCAAAGTAAGTCTGTAATGAATGAATTTATAGCACAGAATATGTTGTCAGTAACTATATAAACAGAATAGAAAGAAGACAGAAATTTAAGCACCTCATGGCTTTTTAAAATCTGTTAAACATAATAACAAGGAAAGAAAAAGAGGCGAGTGTGATCGCAGCATAGCTTGAGCCAATTAGCACACTTAGCCACTGTGACCCTTTATGACAAACTTTGACTTGAGAATTACTAACACTTTCATGACAGCGACCCTGAACTACCCAGGTGTAAGTATTAATTCAGCAGTGCATGTCTACCTCATTGTATAAGTGCACTCAAAGAATGGATTGCATGCTGAGGCACTGTATGAGGTAATTATATCAAAGGACTACTGTCAAGAAGAATCAGGCAGCGGTTCACTAATGAAAATGAATGTAGTTTCTAATTGTAAAATATTTTTTTTCCTAAAAGATCAAAGGTCTCTAAGGGTGTAATTGCTGCCTGACTAAAGTTTTAATATCCAAGCAACTAATCCTGTTTTTCTCCCGTCAAGGTTAAATTCGGTGAATTGGCGGATCAAGACTCTCAGGAGCTCTTTGGCTTGATCTGTCAGTTTGTCCACGACTTCAAGGAGGCCCAAGCTGAAATTATATGAGTTATAGCACTACTGTATAGAGTACATATGAGAAACCTGAGACTGCAGTGATGCTTATTAAACAAACCAAACTGCTCTTATTGTCTTAGTCACAGTTCAGAAAGATTAAAAAATAAAGGACATAACCTTTAATGCAATAAATGTGGCATGGATTTATACTTTTAGTAGCTATTTCTATTTTCTCTTGTGTAGAGATATATTATTTTATCATGACCATTGGATGTGAGTCATTGTATAAATAATTGTGTGTACACGAGTGTTCACACACCTGAACAACAGGATGTCTGAAGAAACTGTGAATGTAAAACTGATTTATGTATGTTACATTATTCAGTGTCAGAAGTTGGTTATATTTGGATCGACTTCATGTTTACTGACATGATTTGAGACGAATCGGTAATTCAGGATTTGCAACTCCTGTAAGAAACACTCAGATGCTGAAGTATGCTGCTAATACCCACAGCTGTCTGCTGGCGGAGGAACAAAACAAACATCACTTTGGAGGCCAGCTGAGGCTGGTGTACTTTGGGTGTGTGATTATTTTGAACATGCAATCGTGCTGTGGTCGGGGACGTTTCCTTTCCCGGCACTCCAGGAGGAGCACCAAGGCTGCCTCTGATTAAGGAACACATCTGCACTGTGGCATGACGAGAAAACACAAAATTCCCCTTCAAAAGGTACAAAGATATTCTTAGCACTGGTTAGAAGTGATTTATGTGTTACAGGTTTGTGTGTGTGTGTAAATTTTTAATCAGATGACAGCAGAAACACTATTTGTAGTTGTAACTGTGAACCATGGTGGTATAATAAACCGGACCCCTTACTAGGCAAGAGAAGTTGCACATTTCCACAGATTTTAATTAAAACATTGCAACTGCAGAAACTGGCGATTCATTAGCACGAAACATATTTCATCAAGTGTTTCCTTCACAGAGCTTTAGCTTGTCATTTTTAAAATTTCCAATTTGTCAAAAGTGTAGCTGGATTGATCATTACTTCATTCATTTTTTTGTACCGTTTTTGAATTTAAAACGAGATAAGTGACCTATTGCAACATGTACACAAAATCAACTCCAAAAGTCACTTCAAATTACACAGGTTTCCATTTTCTCTCTTAGTCTGGTATTAGTTTCTCTTTTCAAGAAACACAGATAAATATGATTGTTATTAATTTATTGTCCCCTCATTGTTACAGTCTGTAATTTCTCAAATACTTTGTCATAATGAGGATTAAATCTCTGTTCGCATGGGCTCTGTTGTATTCTGATTTTCACTTTTGGTCCTCCAGGTCATTACTTGGTTTTTATGGGTTTGTGTAAAAAAAGTAAGACGTTGGATTTTACGGCTTCCTCATTGACAAGTTTGTCAAAATGCAAAGATATTTTTTATTTATTTTTCTATGTATAGTCCCTTTTCACAGCAACCATTTTGACATTGTCATTGCAGGGTAAACACAGGTGTAATTAATAATACAATTTAATAATAATAATAATAATAATTACATTTGTTATGGCACTTTTCTTTTTCCTGGTATCAAGTAAGAAGCAAAGAGACAAAACTCCTGTTTTTTTTTTTTTAGAACAGCCGTTGCCGCCATTTTGGACCGAAAACACTTATTATATTTATGTCATTCTATTGTTTAACACAGACCATTTCAGTAGAATATGACAATAGAATACAAATATTGTTTTACTTTTGTTTGACTTTGTATGCAATGTATTTATTTATTTATATACTAAATGCAGCACCTGTGAGGGATTCTTGTCATTATTTTGTGTTGCTAAATGATTTCCAATAATTATATAAATATACATTTTCAACAAGCACGTTTGTCCACTGACATGTTGATAAGAGTATTAAATACAAATCTCCCTTGAAGGTACATTTTGAACAGACAAAAAAAATGTGTGATTAATTTGCAATTAATTGCAATTAACTATCATGCGATTTGCGATTAAATATTTTAATCGATTGACAGCTTTACATAAAGTTATTCTTAAAAAATATGTTGATTTTCTGATTTGGTAAAATGTGTGAAAGACTATGAGGGGAATCAACGGCGTTAAGATGCATGGAAATCAAACACGACCCACTACACTGAAAACCTATCAACATCACAGCAGTGATTTCAAGTTGTGGTCTTTGAGCAAGGCACTTATCACTTGCGTGCTCCAGTGGAGAAAGTTCATCAGCTGGAGCAGGAAGCTGCTAGTGTGAAGGTGTTGTTATTCATTTTTATTATCCCTTCTGTGAGAACAAACTTTGGCAACATGTTTGCAGCAGAAAACAAAGCCTCATATTTGAAGCATCTGTAGTATGAACACGTGGAATTCCTTATGCACTCGCCTTCACAGGTTTCTGTGTGGGAAAGCTTGTTTCTTCTTCTGCCCTTGTTTATATCCTAATGCTACCATCGCATGCCAACGACTTGCCTCCTGCTTTCATGTAGTGGACAAACATGACAGTTTTAGTCAGCGCATGACGGTTGCCTCTTTAATTTCTGTGAACGCTGAGAGACATTGTATGAATCAATTTTAGAAGAAGGGACAAAAACAAACTGAATGCAAATTTGTATGCGGTTCCATGACGGACTGCATTTCTATTTTGGGAAAGTTTGTTCTGAGTGTACTGCCCGCTTAATTGGCAGCTGAGGGAATAAAACAAATTCATATACACACTTTGCAACAGCTTCAATGCACCTGCCTATTACTTTTAAGCTGCTATAATCAAAATGTTTTTATGAACAACGGATCCAGTAACTACTCACAATAAGCCTTTGGGGGCGACTAAGCATGACAGTAAGAATGATCGGTCGGTGTGCAGTAAAGACAGTGAGTCTGCCTTATTGAGCCCTGCTGATACTGATTTCTATGACTGATTCTGATATTGATATATTGTCCTTTATATTTTATACTGTATGCATACGTGTCACAGTGAATAACTTTTCCCACCAGTCAATAAACACTGTGACAACACAGGAGTTACAAAACACACTGTACATTTTACAAGAAAAGATGACAGTCGATAGTTATACAGCGCTTACTTTGATATTTAACATTGGATGGCTGTGTGTCTGGCCTCTGCGGTCGAGCTTTTGCAGCAATGCCGCAGGTTTCCACCTGGCGCCGCTGAACACCGACTGCATGGTGATTGCCTCTTTAATGTCATGGTACTCTTATAGCACTGAGTTTAAATCTGACATATTGCTATACAGGCTATACTGTATATAACAAGTGTTTTCAGTCCAAAATGGTGGCAGCAGCTGTTGTCAGAAAAGCAGTTTCGTCTCTTTGCAGACATGTTCACTTTCAGCTTGTAGTGTCCATTGTCCGACTAGATATTGATAACATGGTGCTGATGTGCGAAAATGAACTACATGAGAAATGATGGTAGAGGCGTACTAAAAAGAGAGTGAATACTGGACTTACATACCTCAGATCACCAGAAGCATGACTCCAAATGAATGCTAATGTTGCTACGTGCCTGCTGGTTATTTAAATAAGCAACTTGCTAACATGTCAACACATCAATGTTGTGTTCACAGCTTATGTATATTTATTTGCGCACACATAAAACTTAATGAAATTCAAATAAATATAATAAGAAACGTGACAGGAGAGGTCAAGAAGCAACTGGACCTCCTTTCGATGTAAGGAGAAAAACAAAATAAATTTATATATATATATATATATATATATATATATATATATATATATATATATCACATACATATATACATATATATATATACACATACATATATACATATATATACATATATATATATACAAACATATATATATATATATACATATATATATACACATACATATATACATATATATATATACATACATATGTACACACACACACACACACACACACACACAAAAAAACACACACAAAAAAAACAACAAACAACTTGTTGCGCTGCCCCCAAGAGGTCAAGAAAATAAGACAAATATACTCCTAAACTGTTAATTCTCTGCAAATCTCTCCTCGGGCAAAATGTTGAAATATGACTGTGGAGGACAGCTGCTGCCTTTGCCAAGGACTGACAGCACATATCTCTGATTGCCTCTGGGCTATTGCCTATTTTATTGCTTTAAAAGTGGCACATGCACTTCTTTGGATTGATATTTAATTAGAGTAATAGTATATACTGTATAATGACATTTAGTACACATGGGCCTGCACCTTTTTGAAGATTACCAAAGCAGCTCATTATGTGCAACAGTGCTGTCTGATATGGTCAGCGTGCTATATGCATAATACATACGCCTGCTTTTGACCAGTAATTAAATTCTATAGAGGCCTGTTCATTTTTATCTAGTCCCAGTGGTGGGTCTGGATTTCTTTTCATTTCCATTTGTCCCTCTGAGATGATAAAGTGATCCAGACCCCCTATAGCCTGCATTAGTTTAAATGGAAATAATTGCTGGAGGGAGCAGGTAAAATATTAATGTGATTTGTTCACTATCTGATGAGCAGCTTTAGCATTTTTATAGATGTCGTCTCACCTGGAGTCTGGGTTTGGCAGCGCCATAGATTGCTGTGCAAACTGATGAAAGGGTTTTTTTTTTCTTCAACAGATTTTCTAATCATTGAACTTCAACTCAACCTGACACTGTGACACATGAGTGCTTGAGATAATGCTGTATGCGTTTCATGGTGAAGTAGTTTTCAGCGCAAGGAGCCCAAAGAGCGCGTCACTGCCACTGAAGACAACAAGGTCATGTCCAGCTTTTTCAGGACCAGTTTTCACATCAAAGACACAGACTAGAAGACAAAGACCGCTGTGATATAACAAAATAAGAGCTTGGCACGTCATGAACTTTCATTCTTCAATCCAAATAATAAGTATATCTTAAAAAGGCCACGAGTCTCTTGACCCTGGAGCTGCCCTGGCCCTCGAAAGGGTATTGTAGTGTGTCAAAACCAAATATGGACAATCATTTATATTCTCATAAACAATTTTAGAAATCAACCCAGAGGAAGTACATATGACGTAATCGCGGGCTTCATTCTTGCCAGTATAGTTTTGTACTGCACACAGGTACGATTCAAACTTGTTCACAAGCACTCTGTCACACACCCACAGCGACGAGGTGAACAGCGACACTGACATCTGAAAACAGTGCACCTGTTGCAGCAGTCAGGTAGTTATAATGGCGTCCCCAAGCGGTGAAGGCAATTTACGCATTCTGGAAGTCACTGGCTGCCTCCGGCACAACATAGTTTAGGTTAAAAACCTCCTCACATTGACAGAGCACTGGCACCAGTCACACGAGTATCACACGCTATGTTTAGGCCACCAAGTGCCGGAGGGGGCACAAACAGCCTGGCAAGAACACTGGCGTTTGCCACAGCGGTATCGCAGACCTCGCAGTAAAGACAGCTCAACTTTGGAGCAATATTTAGCCCCTTTCCCAGTAAGCTAGTATCAACAGATTCATCACAATCTCCAGATTCATGATGTCTGTCCACTATTTTGAAACTGAAACCCGCAACGGCCTCAAAAGACTATTAATGCTGGCAAGATCATTTCCAGAGAGTTAGGCCAAGCAAGAGTCTAAATATAACCTGTGCTTCTATTTTTCACTTAAAGATAGATAAATTATGTTTGAAATAGATCTACCAGTAGGCTGCCGTTTACTTTTTGGCCTATTCAAACAAGACAAAAAGATAGCAAAGATATACACTGATCAGCATAGAGGTCATAATGTCAGGTGAATTGAATGACATTGATAATCTTGTTACAATGGCACCTGGCAATTGTTGGAATATACTAGTATGTATATAGTGAACATTTTGTCCTAGAAGTTGATGTGTTGGAAGTAGAAAAAACGGGCAACTGGAAGGTTGTGAGCCACTTTGACAAGGGCCAAATTGTGATGTTTACACGACTCCATCTCCAAAACTGCAGCTCTTGTGGGATTTTCCCAGCCTACGGTGGTCAGGACCTACCAAAGGAGGCATCGCAGTGTGTGCAGACCGGTCAGGGTGCCCATGCTGACCCATGTCCACCGCCAAATGTACCTACAATGGGCACGTGAGCATCAGAGCTGGACCACGGTGCAATGGAAGAAGGTGGCCTGGTCTGATGAATCACATTTTCTTTTACATCATGTGGATGATTGTGCATCGCTTACCAAGGAAGACATGGCACCAGGATGCACTATGGGAAGAAGACAAGGCGGCGGAGGCAGTGTGATGCTTTGGGCAGTGTTCTGCTGGGAAACCTCGGGTCCTCCCATCATGTGGATGATACTTTGACATGTAGCACCTACTTAAACACTGTTGCTGACCAAGTACACCCCTTCATGGAAACAGTTTCCCTAATGGCCTCTTTCAGCAGGATAATGTGCCCTGCCACACTGCAAAAATGGTTCAAGAAAGATTTGAGGAACACAACAAAGAGTTCGAGGTGTTGACTTGGCCTCCAGATTCTCCAGATCTCAATCCAGTCGAGTATCTGAAGGATGTGCTGGACAACCATCCAATTCATGGAGACCCCCACCTCACAACTCGTAGGACTTAACGGATCTGCTACTGACAGCTTGGTGCCAGATACCACAGCATACTGTACCTTCAGAGGTCTAGTGGGGTCCATGCCTCCACGGGTCAGGGCTGTTCTGGCAGCAAAAGGATGACCTACTCAATATTAGCCAGGTGGTAATAATGTTATGGCTGATCAGTGTTTATCAGCTTACCTTGTTTTTTCAATGTATGACTGTTACTGCTGCATACTGGTCAGATTTATTATTTTATTTTTTTTAATCAAAACAAGGTTTGATCTTCAAAAAATCTTTTTCAAAAAAAGGGATCTTGAAAAAAGGGGGTGTCTCATAATCAAGGTCAATAGAGTAGCTATATTATAAGCAGGTTACGAGGCTATGTCAAACCTACAGCGTAGGCACAGAAATAACACTGTATAAGAACTACTCAGCAGGATGCGCTCTGTGAGTGCACAAAAAAAAAAACTGTGGAGGTGGAGGGGCACCAGCTAAAATCTAAAATAAACTGTTCACCACGTACATACAGTACACACACACACACACAAGTGCAACCCTTTTGATTTATGAATTTAATGAATATTGTATGAATAAATAAATATGTATGCAACAAATATTTTAATGAACTCACTCTCTCATTGTCAGCTGCTTATTCAGGGTCGGGCTGCGGAGATACAGCTCCAACAGGGGACTCCAAACTTCCCTTTCCCAGGCCACATTAACCAGCTCTGACTGGGGGATCCCGAGGCGTTCCCTGGCCCGTGTGGAGATATAATCTCTCCACCTAGTCCTGGGTCGTCCCCGGGGCCTCCTCCAGCTGGTCGTGCCTCTAACACCTCCCTAGGGAGGCGCCCAGGAGGCATCCTTATCAGATGCCAGAACCACCTCAACTGGCTCTTTTAAACACAACTCAGCAGCGGCTCTACTCCGAGTCCCTCACGGATGGCTGAGCTTCCCGCTCTATCTCTATCTTTTCTCTCCTGAGAAAACCCATTTTGTTGGTAGCTTGTTTAATAATTTCTTTATTGTATTTAAAATTCCTTTATTGTATTTTATAATTGTGACAGACAGCACTTACTTTAGGGGGGTTTAAATTGTTTTTCAGGATGGTTTGTGATGGTGGTGAATAAAGTCAAGTTAGAGCCCTGACAGATATTTCCAACACTTACCCCTGTCAGAAAATCTGACCAAATGTCTGTGGGATAATTTGTGTCTGTTTGAAAATGTTCGACAACTTTTGTCATAGAAAACTCACCATGATACATTTTGAAAAAGTGGCAGCACCATGATGTAGAAACTCCACAAGTAAAGTCTTGTATTATAAACTTTACTTAAAGGAAGAGTTTTTGAAATATGCTATTTAGCTTAGAGTTATGAAAAGATTGACACCTGTCTGTACACTAAATATACAGCCTACAATCTACAGCCAGCAAACATCAGAGACTACACACACACACACACACACACACACACACACAATATATGTATATATACATATACATGTATATGTAAAATAATGTAAAATAATGTAAATCCTGTTTTTGTATACTCTTTGAATTAAATATTTGACAAATGAAAAGTACTGAGTATTTTTGCATTTTAAGAACTTGAGTGCAAAGTTAACAGATAACTTTTAAGTGAAATTATAGAGAAAAAGGATATATATGTTTTAATCAGCAAGTTTCAGGTTTGAGTCAGTTCGGATCCATTCCTAGTTGTAGGATCAGTTGTTCGTCTGGGTCACTTTTAGTTCTGGGTGCATATGATAACATTGAAAGCAAAGGGAATGTGGACTTGAGTCCTACCACACTGGTGTCTTCCTCACAATGAGGGAGTGGAGGAAGAGATGTTTTCCTGGTTCAACGGTGGCTCTGCATCTCCTTTGTCAGAGTCCAAGGTCCAAGGCACTTCAGGAGGTCTGATTCGTATTTTCTCCCTATGCACAAACACAGCAGTTTTAACACTGGCACTACGTAACCACAACAGCCAGGCTGCGATAATACAAAAGTAACATTATTAAGGTAGCAGCAAAATATAAAGGATTAAACCACAATGTACATTCAGTTCAACTTGTTTTTATATAATGTCAAATTGTAACAGAAGTTATCACAAGATGCTTTTCATGTAGAGCAGGTCTGGACCATACTCTATAATCTAGAGACCCAACAAGAGATAAGCTGAGAAAGATTGTGATCTGACAGCCATGTTAAGATCAACTGAGGAAATACCGAGCACCGCCCACCAGCCGGAGCAACATGTCTCATTTACTGTTGTAACTACACAATGTTTCTGAAAACATTTGAGGTGAGAAATAGGCATTACAGTAACAGAATATTTGATCAGAGTTGATCAGACTGATTTACAGCCGCTGCCACTGAATGAACAGCCAATAGGAATGCTCTCTCTCTCTGAAATGACCTGTGATTGGCCAAAGTCTCCCGTCGTGGTTTAGATTTTTTAAAGCGTAAAAACAGAGCCATGAGGAGATGCAGAGGTCTAGTTTCCTTTCAAAACACTTAAATTACAATATGCTGAAAGATTATTAGTTTTTTTTTTGCCTGATGATGAAAAAAAAAAAAACATGCTACCTACTGCAGCTTTAAGCTGAATAAACTATTTAAAACCCTCTACCCTCTCTCTGCATTATGTTTGCAGCAGTAACCTAATATTACTACATAAATATAATAGGAAAACACTAGCAGGGACCATTTTCCTGTATAATAACTTTTACTTCTGTACAGTTCTGAATGAAGGAAGGCCAAGTGAAGTATTTGATAATGTAGTATTAAATAGACAAAACATCTAATCATACTGAAAATAAAATAATTGTAACATATTCTCCTCTGGGTTACACTTTCTTCAGAAGTGCGTACACTGGATTTGTATTTCCTGGATGATTTTTTTTTCTTAAATCTGCAATAATAATGTAAACTGAAGCTTCTCTGATTATTTTGACATAAAATAATGTCGGGTATCGATGTCTGAGGCGTTCTGCTGTTGCTCTCAGTAAAAGGTCAGTTAACAGGCGTTCCTTCTCAAATAAAAGTCAGAGGACTTTGTTTCAACTTTCAAGGAAGTGTTTCGTGGCACATTACAAGCTATCGCGTCTCATCCCTGAAAATGTTCTATTGCCATGGAAACATATTGACAGGCACAACATTAGGCACTGAACCATTTGCTGGGTGATGACACAGATCACACAAAATGGCACCTATTCAGGGTGAGGAGGTGTTATCTTCAGATTGTCATTCATTTACAGATGGATTAATGGCCAAAAAACCACCATGTCTGATGATTCATGTTGGATTTGTACAGTTGTATTCAAGGATCTACAAACACCCAATCCAAACAGCAAATATATCATTCATATAGATTTTTAATGGATGCATTAGATACAGATTTACTGAACAAAAATATAAACGCAACACTATTGTTTTTGCTCCCATTTTTTATGCGCTGCAGTCGAAGATCTAAGACTTTTTCGATGTACACAAAAGGCCTATTTCTCTCAAGTATTGTTTACAAATTTGTCTAAATCTGTTAGTGAGCTCTTCTCCTTTGTTGAATTAATCCAGCCACCTCACAGGTGTGGCAGATAAAGATGCTGATTAGACAGCACAATTATTGCACAAGTGTGACTAGTCACAATAAAAGCCCACTCTAAAATGTGCAGGTTTATCACACAGCACAATGCCACAGATGTCACAAGTTTTGAGGGAGCATGCAGTTGGCATGCTGACTGCAGGAATGTCCACCAGAGCTGTTGCCCGTGAACTGAATGTTCATTTCTCCACCATAAGCCGTCTCCAAAGGCGTTTCAGAGAATTTGGCAGTACATCCAACTGGCCTCACAACCGCAAACCACATGTAACCACACCAGCCCAGGACCTCCACATCCGGCATCTTCACCTGCAAGATCATCTGAGACCAGCCACCCAGACAGCTGATGCAACAATTGGTTTGCATAACCAAAGAATTTCTGCATAAACTGTCTGAAACCGTCTCAGGGAAGCTCAGCTGCATGCTCGTAGTCCTCACTGGGGTCTTGACCTCACTGCAGTTCGTAGTTGTAACCAACTTAAGTGGGCAAATGCTCACCATCAGTGGCATCTGGCACTTTGGAGAGGTACTGTCTTCAAGGATGAATCCCGGTTTTCACTATACGGGGCAGATGGCAGACAACGTGTATGGCGTCATGTCGGTGAGCGGTTTGCTGATGTTGTGAATTGAGTGGCCCACGGTGGTGATAGGGTTATGGTATGGGTATGTTATGGACAACAAACACAGGTGCATTTTATTGATGGCATTTTGAATGCACAGAGATACCGTGACGAGATCCTGAGGCCCAGTGTTGTGCCGTTCATCCACCGCCATCAGCTCATGCTGCAGCATGATAATGCACGGCCCCACGTTGGAAGGATCTGCACACCGTTCCTGGAAGCTGAAAACATCCCAGATACTGCTGCATACTCACCGGACATGTCACCCATTGAGCATGTTTGGGATGCTCTGGCTCGCAGTGGAGTGGACCAATATCTCACAGGCCACAAGGAAAGGCAAAGGAGAAGTGCTCTCAAACACAGACTTTTTCAGAGAAATAGGCCTTTTGTGTACATAGAAAAAGTCTTAGATCTTTGACTTGTTGAGCAAAAACAAAAGTGCTGCGTTTATATTTGTGTTCAGTGTAGAATAAATTTAATCAACTGTTGCAAGTCTGAATACATAAAAATGGCACCGATTTTTATTGATGTCCATTTTTTAATGCAAACCACCCCCTGAAATCTGACGATGGCAAGCTAACTGCATGCTCTGAACATATTCTGTTTTAAAACATTTATATGTGAAACACTTCTCACCACTGTGTACTGGCACAGGCTATTTTTTTTGTCTGGGTTCAGATCCTTTTTGGTGGTTGGCTGTTTAAAATTCAACCATTTTATCACTTTCAACAGAGTAACCTAATGATTTGTTGTTCAGCCACAAAGATCAAAAACCCGCATTCATAAGCATGGATTTAATGAGAAAGCAAATGAATCCCCAACACCAAATGTGCTTTTCAGGATTCAGACTTAATAGCACAAAACACACTTTATAAAGCCAATAATTACGAGAAGGTTGCTGAGATCTATCTATCTATTCAGCAGTGCCTTAAGAGCATGCCTCATTGGCTTTCAGTACACGATGCTGTTTTTGTGACAAATAAACCTTTGGATAGTTGTAATTCTTTAATAAATAGCCTACAACACATGTAGTTGTAAGCAGATACAAGGTCATGTGAGATGCAGCTGAGAAGTTGTGAGAAAAAAAAGTGAACCTTGAGTATGAGTGAGATTTGTATTTGATTTTTTTTTTTTGTCACACGGTCATGAATAAACCCTGAGAAACCCCATGTCTTTGTGAGTTTAGAAACCCACCGCTGAATGTTGTGTATGTAGTAACAATTCAAAAATGCTTTATAATATGTATAATAAAATCATATATCATTAATATGATTGCGGCTATGTTGTATTATGTTATCAGGCATCCATTAATTGTTTATACTGTCTGTTATTTCCTAAAAAAAATTCCAGTTTTCTGGAAAAAAATTTGGTGCTATAATAAAGAAAAGAGTTACCGTATTTTTCGCACTATAAGGCGCATTTAAAATCCTTAAATTTTCTCAAAAATCGACAGTGCGCCTTATAATCCGGCACGCCTTATGTATCAATTCTGGTTGTGCTTACTGACCTCGAACCAATTTTATGTTGTACAGGGCGCTCAAAAATCTGTCAAAATGTTTTATTACGACTTTGGTAAGCTACGAAGCCGCACCGCTGGATGGACTCCGTCCCTATTGATCTGCGACTCCATGCGTGCCCATCTCATCGATACTGTCAAAATCCAAGTGAAGAAAACGAATCTGGAGCTTGTCAACCGCTAGATATTGGTGTCAACAGGTCGTTCAAAGTTAAATTGCGAGCTGCGTGGGAGCGTTGGATGACAGAAGGCGAACACACATTCACCAAGACAGGGAGGCAACGCCGGGCGAGTTACACCACTATCACGAGATGAGAGCGCCTTATGTATGAAAATAGACTCTGATATTGATAATCATTGATAGTGTGCCTTATAATCTGGTGCACCTTATAGTGCGAAAAATATGGTACAGTTTGTTGTGTTTAAAAACTGTCCTTGATCTCCAGAGTAATTTCCCAAAAGAACGTAAATACACGAGTGGGCAACTACGTGTCTGAAAAGTGAAGCCAATGCTGAAGTGCCTTAAACTTGTATTCTCTCTAACAGCCAGCAGGGGGCGACTCCTCTGGTTGTAAAAAGAACTCTGATTGTATAGAAGTCTATGAGAAAATGAGTCTACTTCTTCTTCTTGATTTATTTATGGTCTCAATCGCTAGTTTCCAGCACTGCTCCCAGTAAACCACAATCACATTCACAACAAACTCACCGGTCATAGGTGAAATAAGGACTCATATGTACAATTATATCATCTGCTCAAATTATAGGAACTGGACAATTATCTATTGATATAATGGACATACTTCTGGCTTTACTTTTTCTATTATGTATATACTAATTTATTTTATTTGTATTAATATTGTTTTTAAATCTATGCTTCTTGTCTTTTATTGCACTATCCACTTTGCTGCTGTAATGTGTGAATTTCCCCACTGTGGGACCAATAAAGGAATATCTTATCTTATCTTATCTCATCTTTCAGTTCAATATGATATTCATTTAGTAAATTATGGTCCCATTTAATGTCCAAGTGACCATTCAGCAGGGTATGCTGTTTTTTTTTTTTTTTTTGCTTTTTTTGTGATTGACAGGTCGCTACCATAGCGTTGTCCTGTCTGGGAGTTGTGTTTTCATCTTACAACTTTAACCCTTTCATAGTGTGTTTTCAAGTTAATTAGAACATTTTCTTACAAATGTCCAAAATGGCAACAGCCAAAAACGAAGATTGTGACTACAGAAATGCCAAACTTGCTTCAAACCAAAGCACATATTTGCCAAACCATCATGGTTTTCCCAGGAGGCTCCTGTTTTTCATTGCCCTTTACCGGTTTCCTCCCAGCATCACAATTCTCCTGTGTTTGTCATGATTTTTGGCTAATTTTCACACTTTTTTTTCCTTTTCATTGTCTTAACCTGTTTCTGGCTCTGCACAGCATCCATAAGCTCTACTGTTTCTACCTAGATGACAATAACGCTAGGGTTCAGTGCACATCACAACGTGCAGAGTCCAAAGTGGGGCTTTGCTTGACATAGCAAATCGCAGCCTGATGCAAGCTATTGGAAATAATGGGTTTCAGATGACAGTGGTGCTGTGGTCACATTGTGTCTGAAAGGGCCTTCAGTGAGTGAGACGGAGAGAAACGGAGAGTACTATATGAAAAAAATACTCAAGTGGGGCTAAAATGAAAAAAAAAACTGATGAATATTAGTTTATGCCAGAGACTCATACATGTTCACGCCAGAGGGGTGAATTATTTCTTTCCCGAGAATTAAAGGTAAAATTAAAAGTTAACATAAAAATGCTATTGCAGTATATTTACTATTTTGATATTTTCATTTTTTAAAGTCACCAGAATGCAGGAAACAAAATGTCTCACTCAATTTTTTCTGTGGGAAGACGCCCAATACCACTCCTGGATTTTGAAATCCTCCATATTTCTACAGTCTCAAGGTTGTCAAGTACACCAGTGGATGATGTTTTACCAGTTTAGTTTTAAATTACTGTCTGGAAACTATGTAGGGCATTATTAACAACTTAAGGACCCATAAAGTTCACTTAAAATGTCCTTAAATCACTTAACCACTACTTTACTTTGTAAAGCTCTATGTAGTTGATTTGTGGAAGCTGCAGCTCCACCGGGTTACTGTGGGTGCCACATCCTGTAGCGCTTTGCAAGTCAGCGGAAGGACAATGAGATTGATCTGCTGTTTTATGGGCAGCCTGCAGTGACACAAGGACAGAGGTGATGCTGTCACATCCCTAATCTGTTGTCAATATTCTAACAGAACACTCTGGACGACCTGTTGATTTAATGCAGCGAGGTGCTGAGTGATAAATTCATCACACCTAAGATCCCTTTACCAATGATGTTAGATTTTATTTCACTTTTTTTTCCAGATCATTAAGAAAATTGAGATTAATCAGTGTGAAGTTATTTTTAACTGGGTGAGAAAAGTCTCCCATCACTGGAACACGACAGGATCATGGAGCTGTAAACTCATCCTGAAAGATTTTCAGCCCACCTGTGCAATGAGATTATGATGAGTCACTGCATTACAATGAAACCTACAGCCAGAGTGGACAGAGAGCTCTGCTAGAAAAGAAAAACTCGAGGGCATTTTCACTTCTATACTTCTAGATTACAGTATGGGGAATCGTGAGAAATGATATTTCATGGCTTTGTTCCTGGATCCGAGAAAAGGACAATTATATTTTCTCAGAATCATTAACACAGTCAATTCATTAATGTTAGATGGAAGCTATTTTATGGGAAATTAAAGAAATAGAAGCTTTTGGCACATTACGCAGAGACAGTTAATTATAACTTCTACCACATGTGCGTGCGTAAAGTGGATAGCTGGGCGCACACACACACCACTTCACTGCTGCAATCGCTGCTGTCAGACGCGTTATTCGGAGTGGAGTGAGGGCTATGTCGACAGATTGGCCTCATCCACGACATGGTCTTACTTTTCTCTCATCCGCGAGCTTTAAATAACCTGAAAATGAGACGCAATCGGTGATCTATGTGTTTCCCGGTTCTTTACTAAAGAAGGTATAGACTTAATACGGATTTTCGTTGCTGATGTCTCACTCGGATATGGCACATATCTGGATCCAATAAGAGAATTTCACAGCGTCAGACGCGTCTGCGGCGGGGGAGACCAGTGGAGGGACTCGGGAACTTGTGCAGGTGCAGGAGACGGTGTCTCTTTTCGAATCAGCGCTGACAGAAGGGAGGGAGAGCCATGGTGAACCCCCTCATATTTGTGCTCAGCTGGACTGTGCTCTCTGAGGTGGCAAGAGCTCAGAATGACACGGAGCCGATCGTCCTGGAGGGGAAATGCCTCGTGGTGTGCGACTCGAACCCGACCACGGACTGGAAGGCTTCGTCCTCTCCGCTCGGCATCTCGGTGCGCGCCGCCAACTCCAAGGTGGCTTTCTCTGCAGTCCGGAGCAACAACCACGAACCGTCAGAGATGAGCAACAAAACGAGAATAATCTACTTCGACCAGGTGAAGACGATTTTTCATGAATGTAAAAAAAAGTGGTTAAATGCGCTTTTGCAATTCATCTTTTCTATGATTTCCTATCTGCCAAAAACTGTCATTTTCTAATGTTGCTTTTTGTGGAATAACCTTTAACCATTTCGCTCAGTTTTGACTTGTGTTGCAGGACATTAAAGTGTCATTGCAGTTCGGTGTAGCTGCACCCCAGAGTTTAGTTTGAGGCTAGTTGCGGTTGGCATGTGGATTCTGTACAAGTGCGCATATCACACGCAGGCAGGTTGGAAAGTGACTGGATTACGTTTGAGAGCATCCTGCAGAGGCTGCACAGATCCATCAGTTTGCCTCGAGCTACCCCACCACCACGCGCACACCCTCACCTACATACCCCCCCCCCCCCCTTCAAAAAAACAAAAAAACAAAACAGCAAGTAAACACAAACAACATTAGTCATACAGCAGTGGGCAGAGAAAGGTGTTTGCAGTGATATCACTCCACTGATCCTCTGCCCTTTCATTTGAATTACATAACATTATCTTTAGCTGTCAACACACTGCAAGTGATCTGATTGGTGTGGGTCATGCGCAGGCTGTTGCTATGAAAGCAACACTTGTCAAAGGTCTTGGCTGAAGCTGCATTGGTGGCTTCATAACAGGTGGGCTCCATGTGTTTGGGACTTTATTGAGAGGATTTCCTGCTGCCTCATCGTCAATCACGACCCAAAGATGTTCTGTATTAATAAAAAGACCGTGGATGCTTAAAACCCTTTAGTGACACTCGTGAGACAGCGCTGACTGACATATTCAGGGTGGATCATTTATAGTAAGCAAAAGTAAGACAAAATTTATTTATGTAGCAGTGCTCCAATATTCATTAGGTTACTCTGTAAGTGTCACACAAAGGAGCAGTATCGAGGAAACTCTTTCATTCTCACTGGTAAAGTGTGGAAGAAAAGTCCTGTTTTTGCTCTGAACTCTAAAAAAAATGTCATCAATCATCATTTCAGTTTTTTGTGTATGTAGGAAAGTTCAGTGCTGGGTTTAGATCCATTGAGTGTGTCATTCAGTTTGAGTCGGTGCAGGGCCGAGCCTGGTCGCCACAGCGAATCCTGCGGTGCATTGACATATTTAATCCTAAGGCCCCATTGAAATGAAAGCCTTTATTGAAGTGCTGGCTTTATAAATACCTTTGTCACAATGTGTTTTTTTTTCTTCTTCCTCCCTCACAGGTTCTTGTGAATATAGGAAACTACTTTACATTCGAGTCAGTTTTTTTGTCCCCAAGAAAAGGAATCTACAGTTTTAACTTCCATGTCATTAAAGTGTACCAGAGCCAAACCATACAGGTATTATTTTTGTTTATTTCACAGAGCTGCACAATTGATTTGGTTGTTAACATGTTTTAGTGCTGGAGTGGGACAAAATGTCTTCTTTAGGGACCGTATGGAAATTATTGGCGTGGGGAGGAGGGGTTGAACCTCGTGTTTTGGTTAGGGCTGTCATTCGATCCAAATATTAAATTACGATTAATCGCGTGGTTGTACATAATCACGATTAATCGTACATTAAGTGCACATTTTTTACTATTATTTTTTTAGAGATGGGATCGCCACTGGCTGCAGAATCTCACTGCATTGAGCCTTCAGTGATGAAAAGCCTTGTTTTGCTGTGCTCACAGCTCCCACCGAAAGCTCCATATTTTGACCCGGATTGGCATGCACATTTAATTTTGCTTCACACAGCCTTTAAGATGGTATACCCTAACCTCAACTTTAATTTCTTAATGGAATAATTATTTTTTAGGTTTTTTGTATTTGATCCTTTTTTAAAATAAATAATATGAAATAATGACATATCTTAAGTCACCAAATGCCTTTCACAAATCTTTGCACCAAGTTTTATTTCTCCAGTTACAGTATAGGCGTTCCATTTGTTTATGCTGTTGTTTTTATCTGATGTTGGGTATCATATTTTATTTCACTCTCCGTACTTTTATTTGCTAGATAGACATTTAATTGCAGGACTGACTATTTTTGCTTTAGATTAGTTTAGTATTAGTTTACTTAATTTTAGGTCTGTCAGTCAATTAAAAATATTTAATCGCAATTAATCACATCACTGTCCATAGAAAATCGAGATTAATCTTAAATTAACCAAAAAATTTTATCTGTTCAAAATTTACCTTTAAGGGAGATTTGTCAAGCATTTAATACTCGTATTAACATGGGAGCGGGCAAATATGCAGCTTTATGCAAATGTATGTATATATTTATTAGGGCTATCAAAGTTAATGCCACAGCGATGTTTTAACGCAAATTTGTTTTAACGTCACAAATTTCTTTCACGCATTAACACAACTTGCGATTGTAGCGGGCTCAGTTTTTCCACGTCAGTCGTCCTCGCCAAATTTTCCAAGTTTGGAGCGCTATTTAATCTCCTTTTTGATGAGCTAGTATGACACGGTTGGTACCAACGGATTCAGCTGAGACTGCTGCAGATTATTATTGTGTTAACTTTGACAGCCCTAAATCCCATAATGCATTAGAAGCAAAAAAGATAAACCCGAAGTGACATCTCACCAAAAAACTCTGTAACATCTAAAATGTAGACTACCCTCCCTATAGCAAAAGAAACAAATACCTCCCTCCCTAATAATTCCCATACAGTCCCTTAATATGAATTTATTGGCCTATTGATGAAAACAATGGCTGTTGGATTTTCTTGACTACTTTTCTGCTGCTTGTATAAAACACACGACTGAGAATGAATGCTTCATTGTAAGACGTAAACCAACCTGAAACCCTCTCCTTTTTTGTCTGATATACACTGAGTTCCTATTAGCAGTTGTTTAGCGAGTTTAAAGACAAACTATGCTAAAGCATGTCTTCTAAACTATGGTGTTTTCCTTACCGTTGCTAACTGTTATTTCTGTTGTCCAGGTGAACTTGATGTTGAACGGGAAACCAGTCATCTCTGCCTTTGCGGGTGACAAAGATGTAACTCGTGAGGCGGCCACCAATGGAGTTCTGCTCTATCTAGAAAAAGAGGACAAAGTCTACTTAAAGCTGGAGAAGGGAAACCTAGTTGGTGGATGGCAATACTCAACATTTTCTGGCTTTCTTGTGTTCCCTCTGTAAAAAGAAAAGAAGATTGTACGCTTACTGACTTCTTCATAATGTGTTGTCACTGTATAATCAAAACATTGCCGCTGCGTCAGTTGGATCTTGCCAAATTGTCGAAAAATGATAGATGGAAATGGATCCGAACAGAGAGAGGAAATATGTCTTTGGAAATGGTTCACATTCATTGGATGTGCCGAGTCCCTGTCAAGATGAAAGAGACTTGAAATGTTCTGTATCGCTACTGTATGTTCCTGTCACTCAAGCAGCCCCAGAGAGGAACACTAAAACATCCTCAAAGTACTCTTCAACTTTGACTTGTCTGAATATATTTAGCATACTGATTTTTATCATGGCAACTGTTGCATTCAAGTACATCTGCCTTTTGGGTGTAAACTGTATGCTTGTGTGACTTGTGACTTGTCATCACCAAAGTATTCACATTGTAAGTGTTGGGTGGGGTGGGGGGTGGGGGGGTCTTCTCTGGAGCTAATTGTTCCAGGTCAATTAAATGAACGATGGTGGTGTCACCTTGCTGGAACAAATTAATTTGAACTTGATAAAACAGGAGCTCATTGAAAAAAAGCATGTTTAGTGATCAGAGGCTTGGATGGATTACTGAATGGGCCTACTGGACACAGGTTCCCCTCTGACCTGGAGCCGGCCCGGACCAGTTTGGTGCCCTTGGCAAGGTTTTAGCTGGTGCCCCTTGCATTGCAGCTAATCCCACCACTAATCATTGTGTTCATACAATCACACAGGAACTGCTTAGCTTTATATCTTTGAGATTAAGCTATACAGTACATAGGGCCTATTTAATAGGATACATAGTTATGTTTTTGTGGGATTTTTTTATATTACAAAATAATAGTATTAGTAAAAAAAATAGTAAAATGTATTTTATTTTTTTAATCTATTTAGTTATTTTTTTTTCTTCCCTCATTTGGGTGCCCCATGGATGGATGGTGCCCCTAGCATTTGCCTATACCGTCTATGCCTAGGGCCGGCTCCGCCCTGACCCCTTGGGCCCCTGGGCTTCACCTGCAATGTCACTGAAAGACAAAGACAGACAACTTAAAAGCTGCCAAAAATGATTGCAAAGAGATGCAAAACCACCAGAAAAAGACACAAAATGACCACAAAGAGAGGAAAAATGACCACAAAGAGATGCAAAACCACCACAAATTGATGCAAAACAACTACAAAAACACACAAAATTACTACAAAGACACTCAAAACCACTACATTTTGATGCAAAACAACTATAAACAGACACAAACCAACAACTGATTGTTGTGGTCTGCTCTTTCAACTTGCTCATATGTAGGAGTGCCCAGGGTCCCATTGCATCATAATCAAGTCATACTTCATCATATTTCTGATCATTTAGGCTCACTGCTGATACCAATATTTTGCTTTTGCTGACAGTGATCAGTTTATTCTAACCCTATTTAATAGAAATCACAAATATATTCCACCAATTTCTTTAGTGAGATACGTTTTGAGGAAAACACAGTTCTTGCCTGGATCATGTTTGGTGGCAATGTGTTTTTTGTTTCAGTGCCTACAGTTTTGCACCTGTGACTCTGGAGAGTGGGGTTAGCATCCTGAAACCCACCTGTAGCTAGGTTTAGGCAACAGAAGCACTTGGTTAAAACGGCTGTAATCAACATTTTCATACTATCAACTCATCACATAACTACTTATATGTGAACCGTGTTGCTAGCAGTGATGAACCCACAGAGGATTATCACCCGACTGCAGATGCCTTTGGATCGATGGCACATTTAAGTTGTACCAGTCATTACGGCCCACAATTTCTACTGTATGATGGATCACTCTCTCTGCTCTCATCAGTGTTGTTTTCAGCATAAAAGCTTTGACAAAGTCACTGTAGGCTTACACTGCCCTCCCAGCAAGAGCAGACAATGTTGAACAGTACAACATTTAGCAGCTATAGAGTTAGATATTTCCTTAAGGAGTTGGTGGAGATGATAACAGAGCTGACAGGAGATTCACAGACTTATATTGGACTTACATTCATCAGGAGAACACAAACATGACTCCACATTAATGCTAACGTTGCTTCACATCTGCCTGATGTGTAAATGGGCAACAGCTTGCTAACACAGTTAGCCATATCAACTTCAAATGTGATAATATGTCAGTGTTTACAGTTTGTTTCTGCTGCCCCCAAGTGGCCAAAAAAAACCATTATTTCAGGTTTAATGTTAGCGGCCTTTTTCAGCATTTAACCACAATCTCGACTTTACTCTGATACCAACCAAGTGCTGTGAGTACCTAATCATAACCATAAAAAGTCTGAATAATGCTTTAGTTGCTACGGTACACGTGGATATTGTCGGAAAAACATATGAAATACGTTGCCATTGAACATTTTGTAACTTGCCAGATACATTCATTAAGAAAACCTTTTCTCATTATGTTTATTCAAAAAAAAAAAAAGAAAAACAATTCTGGCCACATTACGTTTCTCCCAAAATGTATATAAATGTCATTTCTACCTTTGCATTCATAACAGACCTTGCACAAGTCAACTTGTGGTTTATGGACCTTAATAAAGTTTAATAGACATCTGAGGACCTTAATTAGTTAACATGCAGATAATAAACAGATTCCTGTCACTGCTGGTGAGCATAAACAGCTTCTACTGGGCAGCCTGGGATAACTGATGAATTAATAAACTCCTTAATTGTTGCTCTTGAGATCAATGTGCGCTTTCAGCATGTGATGGCTCTCCCCTTCATGTCGACAGCAGAGTTACTGTCTGCCTTACTGCAGTGCGTGCTGCTGGTGCAGTGTGCAGCTGCATTGTCAAAATCAACCTAAAAGCTTGCCGAGGCTTTTCTGGAGAGCTTATTTGAATCATCATTTCACCCTGAAACAATAATCTGCACCCTCATCAGGTTGAACCTCTGTGAAGTGTTTTTGGGCGTTCACTTTCGCTGATCAAATTTATGATGCTACGAGTTGTTTGCTGACATATTTCTGTCAGTGACTGATGAGTTGCCCTTGGCATCATTGGCATTTTTTTTTTCTTTTGGTAAGCGGGAAAATGTTTGATGGACGTGATTTTTCAGTTTTGTGCTGTGAATAAAAAGGAAAACTTAGGAATGAAAGTGTGTAGCTCAAAAAAGCCCTTGAAGATTTGCAGCTACGGTTGTGTCACACTTCATACCTTCAATTCATCAAGGAAACAGGGCTGAAAATGTACTCACTGATATTAATAGTGCAAAGAAATTCACTGACAAAGCTCCGAGAGCAGAAGACAGTGGCATTTACTGAATCATCCTGCTATTTTTTATGACACTTCAAATTTATTTTGCTAAACAATCTACTGTATATTATCTGGGTCAACATTACTTTATGTCTGTGTCAGACTGTTTGGCTCATTATGACTATGGGAGCTGGACTGTGCCACTGAAATCATTAGCTTCAGTAGGAAATAGAGTGCTACAGGAATGAAACCCAGAAATGAGTTCGCATTTTAGTCAGAGGGTTTTTTTGAACGGGTTTCCATGTCTGAAATAAGGTCTGTGGTGACAAGCTTATGAGCTTTTAATGTTACATCAATAACTATCTCACTCGTAAATTTTGAAGCCGGTATGTGTTTTTTAAAAAGGCGGTTGCTAACAAGTGGCTAAATGAGACTACGAAACATCACCACGCTGTCTCGTCCGCCTTTACAGCCTCGTTGTGTAGACTCACGCTCATGCATGGTGTAGTTTGTTTGTAGCCTAAGGTTAGCGTTTTACTCTGGTGATTGCATTCACGGTTCAAAAACCTCAGAAGTGGTGTTTACTTGTGAAGATTATTTTACAGAACATAATATGTACATATCATAAACGTGTGTTTGCCACAGAGCTTATTTTCTTCAATAATCTAAAACCCAATGGAAAAATCCCCAGGAACCAGGGTGATGCTAACTTCCTGGTTCACCTACAAAAATATGTCATCCCTGGAGCGCTCTATTATATTATTTCTTAACATTGTATTTAAATGGTGCAAATATAAATCTATGGGTGACTAAAAAAAGGTTTTAACATGATCATTAAATGTTCCAGTCAATGAATGTATTGAATTCTGGTGATAAATGATGAATAAAAATCATGATTTTTATAAAAAAAATTCAGTTTCACTGGCCAGTCATATAAGCTTTTTAGGGTTGCCCAAACTAGCTGAATATCTTTTATTTAAAGAAACAAAACCTATGAATGTGACACTTAAGTAAATAAAACAACAAAATTAAACATTTTGAGAGTCATTTTCAAGAGGAATTAACATATTCATCATTCATTAATGGTAAATGTTATTAATGATCAGCCTCCATATTTGCCAGTGAATGATATATAAACCCTACTTGCACAAATTTTAAGGTTGCAAAATGTTTACATTTCATAATCCTAATTCTGGGTGATTTATTTTACATCCTCTAAATCCTTTATTGAGTCCGCAGCAGATGAGGTCGTCTGCAATTTGAATAAATCTGTGATTGTAGAACTCATATTCAGAGAGCTGAAACTGAGCTTTCTGTTTTATGTTTGTATGATATTTCAGTGTTGGAATGAAAAATCCATTTCATGTACATGTTGTGGAAGGTAACAGAAACAGTGACAATAATTTGGGATATAATGGGTGCAGCCGAATCCACATTTGAACAAACATCTTCCTGGAACAGTTTCATTTGTGACAGGATAATTCTGAATATATCTCGAATTAGTTTTGCATTTGCATGCACCTGTCAGTTTTTCAGATATTTTAACATTTGTTGTCTCATTATACATTGAAATTGTGTCAGATGTGTTTGTTTTTTATTTTATTTATTTATTTTTTTTAAAGTTTTTGCAGGTCCTACTCTTCCAGCACCTGTGCAAATATGTAACACTGCCTCTTTTTGTGTCTTCAGTTTGAATGTCAGCACTCTTAGACAAGAAATCAAATTTTTTTTTTCTTTTCAAATCAACCAGTGATGAGTCAAGATGGGGCTCTGAGAAATGTCCCGAATTAAATTGAATTTACTGTGTGTGTGTGTGTGTGTGTGTGTGTGTGTGTGTGTGTTCAAGCTCAGCCTTCATGGCAGCAGAAACAGACTCGTGTCCACACCAGAGATATCTGGTTTCATCATAACACAAAAGGCCTTAAATAGGAGCCTAACATTGCGTCATCACCATAACACAGAACGGTGTAAATATACAGTAAAGTGAACATTAAATGTTGACAGTTGTATGTCGTGATTCCCAAATGATGTGGATGTTGACTTATTGAAAGTACAATGATCATTTTCAGTGACAATCATCAAAAAGCACATTTTGGGCATTGATTACATACAAAACAGCTCAAAACCATTCAAAGTCAGATGGGAAGTTCAGAGCTAATATTATATATAACATCTGGTTGTTGGTTATCCATGAAATTGTATTATCACTGTAAATGCTACACTTTTGCTCTTGATAACTGTTCAGAAATAATAACTACATACAAAAACCTATGTATAATTATTATGGCTGTCAAACCTAAGGTGATAATAACGTCTTAAAGCAAAGTTCAGTTTAACGACACTAATTTCTTAAAGACATTAAGGCAACTTGCGATTTTTAGGTTGTAGTGGGCCCCCGTTTTAAAGCCAGAGTGACAAACTAAAAACTAGTAAATTAGAAAACAATAAACTAGAAACTAGAAAATGTGCCATGTCATACTAGTTTATTGGGAAGGAGGCTAAATAACGCTCCAAACTTATGCTGAATTTTGGTGAGGAATAACTGTCATGGCCATTTTCTAAGGGGACTCTTGACCTCTGACCTCAACATATTTGGATGTAAATGGACTCTCTGGGTACCCACAAGTCTCCCCTTTACAGACATGCTCACTTTATGATAATCACATGCAGTTTGGGGCAAGTCATAGTCAAGTCAGCACACTGACACACTGACTGCTGTTGTTGAATGCTGGGCTGCAGTTTGCCATGTTATGATTTGAGCATATTTTTTTATGCTAAATGCAGAACCTGTGAGGGCTTCTGGACAATATTTGTCATTGTTTTGTGTTGTTAACTGATTTCTAGTAATTTGTATAAAGCATATCTGCCCACTCCCATGCTGATAAGAGTATTAAATATTTGACAAATCTCCCTTTTAGGTACATTTTGAACAGCTAAAAAATTAATTTGCAATTAAATGCAATTAACAACGAACAATCATGTGATTAATCACGATTATATATTTTAATCGACTGACAGCCCTAATAATGATATCATACCTTGGTTCTAACTCATTAAGTCCCCAGTCATTGGTGCAGGATATACTGTGGTGCTACACTTCCATGAATAACAAACGTGTCAAACATTTCAATAAAAAAAGACATGCAATCCTTGTCATAAGTAATTGTTACATGGTGCCATTAATGGATGAACAGAGGTTTCTAATGGCCTTTTATCTAACATGTTGTATTTCTTTGGAATTAAAGTGGCAGTAAATGTGTTGAACCATGTTTTCTGATGTTTGTGCTGTATCTTGGAAAAGCAATAATACTCTCTATTAATGAATCTGATCCTAAAATCATTTGCAGGGAGATTATCTGCCACTGCAGCTTGATCTGTTCCCGGGTGTGTTCATGCTGTCAGATTGACTGTTTACGAGATAAGAAAGATCCGGCAAGAAAGTCATTTTAAGTAAACTGCATATCTCTCGACTTTACATGAATTTCATTAGACAGCAAACAGAAGGTCATACTGAGAACTTTACACTGTGTGGTTTTATGGTCGTGTAGCTGTGGGGGGAAAAACGCTGCTGCAGGAAAGAGGATTTCAGTGACATGAGTTCCTACTGTCCTCAAAGCTATATGGTGGCAGGTGTGCTGTGTTGAATTTCAAACTTAAATCTGACCTTTCTAGTGGCATTTCAGAGGACAATATTGAGGTGTGATTGAATATACTGTCTCTAAACACTTTACGCAGATTGTTTCCAGCACTTGGTTTGAGATATACAGAGCACCGTTCACTTTGATCGCATCCAGCGGGACACACAACTGATTATAATTCAGCTTTAATACAAGTAAACCGAAACAAAATGCGAGTTTAACAGAAAAAAGGGACATTTATCCCAGGTGCGGTAAAAGGTGTCCATAATACCAGCTGTTTCTAAAAAAACACGGGCACAAGCATGTGCCATATTACATGGTGGATTTGCACAGTGGATTCATACTGCATGCTGTATTAGTACTGTGCAACTCTGCTCTTATAGCTTTACAAACATCTACAAAGTCACGCATATCTAAAACCTTCATGTAAGCTGCAAGAAAATCGTATTTTATTTAAAGACCATTAACGTAAAAATGCAGACACGGCAAAGCACTTTTTGTGTTTTACAATGACAGATGTTTGTCTTTATATCTAAATAAATAAAGATGAAACCACTCGCTATACCTCATCCTTGAACAGCAAAGGTCCAATCACAGCTCAGTAACTGAAATTACGGTCTGTCAAGTTCTGGATCCCTAAATTGAAATGACCTATAGGATGGGCTCTAAGAAGAGTTATGTATACTTGGTCTCTAAAGAGTTTGGAGGGTGGTTTCTTTTATCTAGCCTTTACAAAATTGAATACACCAGAAGAAACATGTAAGGGATCAGTGAGTTTATCTAACATAAGCTTCAAACATTAACATACTAACATACCTCTTATAGCCTCCACAGCCAAGCAGCATATCTTTAGCTAACTCATGATAGTAACAGAATAATGACAGCAGCTCTGTTCTGCTTGTTAGGTCTTTATGAAGTTCACACACCAACAGCTCCAGACAAACATGCCTGAGTTAGTGTTATTTGTAGGACTGTCAAAGGTGACGTGATAATGTGTTAACGCAAATTCATTTTAACTCCACTTATTCCTTTAACACATTAACACAATCCATCTTCCGGAGGTTGTACAGGGCTCAGTTTTAAAGCTAGAGTGAGGATACTGGTATCATATGAAATTAGAAAACCAGAGGGATGCATTGGTAGAAGAAGAAGAAGAAGAAGATAGTCCTTTATTAGTCCCACGAGGGGAAATTCAATTTTTTCACTCTGTTGTTAACTTATACACAGTACACGCAGACCCAAACACACACATGCACAAACATGCAACAATGGAGAGATGTCAGAGTGAGGGGGCTGCTCCTGACAAGCGCCCCGAGCAGTTGGGGGTTTGGTGCCCTGCTCAGGGGCACCTCGGCAGTGCCCAAGAGGTAAACTGGCACCTCTCCAGCTACAAGTTCACACTCAGTTCTTGGTCCATGGCGGGACTTGAACCGGTGACCCTCCGGTTCCCAAGCCAACTCCCTACAGACTGAGCTACTGCCGCCCCCAATGCACCATGTCATACTAGTTTGTCAAAGGAGGATAAATAACGCTTCAAACTTGAGATAAATTTGGCGAGCATTTTCAAATGTCTTGAAGATAACCCGCCAACTGTAAAACTTGATCTGCAAAAAACTGAAAAAAACTCTTGTGAGACCCACTGCCCGATGACCTATCCTAACCTTAGCTATTTGAGTTCAGTGCCTAACCTTAACAATCTTGCGAGAGGTTCCCCAGTTTGCGGTTTCCCTTTGACACATGGCTGTTTTCAAAGGTTGACCTCTGACCTCAAGATATGTGAATGAAAATAGGTTCTATGGGTACCCACGAGTCCCCTTTACAGACATGCCCACTTTATGACAATCACATACAGTCTGGGGCAAGTCAGTCAAGTTATCACACTGACAAAATAAGTGATTAATTTATAATTAAATATTATAATTGATTGACAGCCCTTGTTGTTTGTCAGACTTTTTAGTTGTTCCTCATCCTCAAATCCTTTTCTCTTGTAAAAGGGAAACATAGGCTAATGTTTGAAACACAAACATTAAATAATAAATGTAACCACAGTCAAATATGTTTTAGAGTTATGTTGGAACATTTAACATTTTAATACCTTTCTGTATTTATAATACCATACTATTACTGGGGCTAATTAGCTCTTACCCTGCAGTACAGGAAAACAATGCTGACCCTAAACTCAGAGTTTTAGTGTTGTCATTAGCTTATGCTAGCTAGCTAGAGCTGATAAAATCTGCTAAGGACAGTTTCAGCTGACAAACGCTGGCTAGGTGGCAGGCTTTTAGCTGGAAATGAGAAGACTGCTTTTGATTACATCTCTGTGAGAGGTACAGTGTGTAGGATTTGGTGACATCTAGTGTTGTGGTTGCAGATTGCAACCAACTCAGTACTCCTCTGCTCACTCCACCCTTCCCAAGCATGCAGTAAAAACCATAGTAATGTCTCACTCAGAGACCATCCTTAGTACAAAAACACTACTTTAGGAGCAATGGAAGTCAGACTGCGGCTGGCGGTATGACAGTTTTACACTGTGCGGCTCACGTTAACACGGTTTCACAAGCGTGTTGGAGAACTATGGCGGCCTTCGCGTTACCTATTAACACAGAAGAGCCAGTGTTTGGTTTGTCCGTTCTGGGCTACCGTAGAAACATGGTGGAGCAACATGGTGAACTCTGTGTAGAGGACCTGCTCCTTATGTAGGTATGAAGAGCTCATTCTACACTAATGACAGCACAATGTTTATTAAATTCAGGTGATTATACACTAATGAAAACATAATTGGAAATATTATATTGCATTTCTACAAATAGATCCCCCAGATTGGACCTTTAAAACCTATTGTTTCAAAAATTACTGACTTTAAGTGGTAAATCTGCCCCTATTATCATTGCGCTACAATGGAAAGCTTGACAGGTGTTGATGCTACAGAAACCCACATATAGGCCCTTTACTAAAAAAAAAAAATCATATCCATCCCTCATCTTCCACTTTGATATGAAATTGCTGTATGATTTTATAATGGGAGACATGAGGCTTGAGATGTGTTAATTATTTGGATGTTGACATAGTGGCAGTTGCTTTACATCTTCAAGCACAACGACTGAACCCAAGAAGGACCATGCAGACTGTTCTTTAAAAAGTGTTAATTCCTCATAATCTTCTCCTCTGTATGCCTGCAGGCATCAGTCAGTACTTGAATAAGTAAACAACTTTGCAGATAAGACAGCTACGTGCTTCAGGTAGCAAAACATCAAGATGAGAGTTGATTCATGAGATCTGAATCTATCCATTCACTCCGACTCTTTTTCATATCCACATGGAGGAAGATGGACACAATAGCAACATTTTTATGATATGGGACAGCAACAATACTTACAATACGCTCACAATGCTCCATTTTTGATGCTTGAAAAATGTTGATTCTGTACTAATGTTTGGGGTTGTTTGTGATGGTGTTCCTGTTACTGTGTAACAGCCGGCGCCTGTCTTAAAGACTGCATTTTAAGCATTACTGACAAGAACTGACCTGTTTTCAAATAAATAAACACAACAGTTTTTTTTTTTTTCTCTGGGATAAACATTCAGCCGGTGGCAGCCAGGCTCCCAGTGTTCATTGTGAGAGGAGGTGCCAGGCCAGTATTGGAGTAAGGACACGCCAACTAGTAGGATACCTGACCGGAGTAAAGATGCTTCATGACACTAGAGACAAACAAAACACATGAATGGGACAGAAGATAATTGTAGTTTTACCTCATTACCTATTGACCTTTAATGCACCAAAGTTATTCAGATTATTTCTGATAATAATAGGTATAAGTGCTAATAATGCAGGACGTACTGTATAAGATGTACGATTTTTAGATGAAAGTCCTCTCAGTTACTGGTATTAAAGGGGTCGGCCAGATTTAAAGCAGCTGTAATCAATATTTTTATAAGGCTAATGCAATAATAACACATTAATGCAAATTTGTTTTAACACCACTATTTTTTTAACACATTAACACAGTCAGGGCTCAGCTTTAAATCTAGAGAAACTGAGATGATTCTGGCATCACATGAAACTAGAAAACCAAAGGAATCCAGTGGTACCAACCGTGTCATACTAGCTTGTCATGAAGGAGGCTAACTACCGCTCAAAGGGGTCCCTTGACCTCTGACCTCCAGATATGTCAATGAAAATGGGTTCTCTGGGTACCCACGAGTCTCCCCTTTACAGACATGCCCACTTCATGATAATCACATGCAGTTTGGGCCAAGTCATAGTCAAGTCAGCACACTGACTTGACTGTTGCCTGTTGGGCAGCACTTTGCCACGTTTGCTTTCAGCACATTTTTTATGCGACATGCAGTACATGTGAGGGTTTTCTGCACAAATAATTGCCATTGTTTTGTGTTGTTAATTCATTTCCTACAATAAACATATACATACATATTTGCATAAAGCAGCATATTTCCCATGTTGATGAGAGTATTATATATTTGACATATCTCCCTTTAAGGTATATTTTGAACAGATATGGAATGTGATTAAATTGCGATTCATGGCGATTAACTATGGATAATGAAGTATTTAAGTGTTTTAATTCACAGTGTCCCATGTTTAAAACTGCAACCTTTATCCAGGAGAAAATATGTTTCATTTGAAACATAACTGAGAATGATGTTCAGTTGTGGGGGATGTAACCTCTCAGCAGAGGATTTTTAACAGAGTCCTTTCCACTTGTACGGACCAGAAACGACATCATATTTCATGCTGATTGCCATTCTCTCATTCATTTTTTTCTAGAGCACCTGTTATCTTAAAATGTGTCATTTTCAATCAAAGACAGAATTTAATGATGTTTTTTAACTCTAATCATTTCTGCTACACTTGGCCTTTAATACCGGTGCATTATACATTAGCCAGATCAAAGCACTGGCCATTAAATAATAACATGTTTTGCTCACAAAAATCCCAAAAAAGATTTGCATGAAAGCATGCATCCAACTTCAGTTTAAACTGAGTTTCAAACAAGTTCATGAGCATCAAACGGGGCTGCTTATGCCGCTTGTACACCGTGCGCATAGGCAGAATATGTGACTGTTGTATGCAAATAAGCCTGGAACAGAATTGCTGATTTGTTGGGCTTAAGGATTGCAAAACCATGTCTGCATGCAGTGCAGTTCTTCAGAGCACCTCTGTGCCTGCAACACGCCTCATTCTGATTTCTGAATAGTAAATGAAAAGCTCATTTGGCGAGGCTCAGGGACTGGGGTTAAGGTCAGAGAGGCTGCTCAAAGTCACTCTATATGATGAGATTTCAGTTGGTTCATTACTCACATTGCTACCCTTGTAATTCAGGCAGCTGTCAGTATCCAGAGGGACTGAGTGCTGGAGAGGAGAAGACGGATATTTTTGGCAAAGGGTTTCTCAGGAAGAGAAAAGCAAGAGCTAAATCACAATATGCCCACGAATTCCAGGTGGAGCTTATAGAATGGCAGATATTTGTGTCTGTAGAAATAAAGTCTGAATGATAATAGTCAGTGCAGTGGGCCGGTACTCACCGGTACGCAGTACCAGCATTTCTGCATTTTACCCCCTGGCATACTGTACTTGTTTCTGCGTACCGGCACTTCTCTCAAGCTGCAGGTACTCTGCCCTCTCCACATCAGGCTCTCTGGGAGGTTCATAACCAGCCAGTGTTTTGTGCCTCTTAAGAAGCCTGATTATAAAAACTATGTGGGAGCATCTGGGCCAAGAACGTCATTCAGTTTTATTCTTTTTTTTTTTTTTGTTTTAATATCTCAAATTGAATCAGTTTTAGGTATTCTATTATATTCTCTTTTATATTATTCTGCTTTACATATTTTTAAATGTGTTCAGTTTTATTTGTTTAATACTTGTAATACTTTTCCTCCTGTGTTTCCTCAATTCATTTTATTTCTTTTTAATTCACGATGGCGTTTCCTCAGTATTTCCTCAGTACTTAGTTTTATGATGATGAAACATGATTGTCGATTGTGTGAGTTGTGTGAATGCTGATTGTAAAGCACTTTGCGCCTTTCCTTTTGTGTGAAAAGTGCTATACAAATACAGTTATTATTATTATTATTGTTATTGTTATTATTATTATTATTATTATTCTAAGTGAAAGTCAATTATAGGTTCTACTGCATTCCATAGCAGCAGACCTACATCTCTGCCATTTTGGACTGTAACTAGTCGACTACCATAAAGACTCCAGTTAAATATCCACCTACAAAGTGCCGTACAAAAGTAAAACTGAATTATTTCTATTCTATCATCGTAATCTTAATGTCTCTACCAAAATGGCCTATGTTGAACATTAAAAACAGTACTATATACTATTATAACTCTTTACTTACTTATTTAATTATCAAAGTTTTAGCCCAGCCACTTCTCTGAGGAGCATAAAGTGAGTGATTGATGTCCAGTAGACCTCAGACCATGGATGAATAAGAGGCTGAGCCCTGTACTTTTACCCTGCATACTAGTAAATCACCTACAACTACATTGAGTTCTGTTTATGTTGTGCTACTAGAGCTACTAGCTACTGGTCAATAGCTGGTTGTTTGGGAACAGAGATGTTAATACATCCACCACAGTACAGGCTTATAGCATACTGCATTATAAGATAATGAATTACAGCCAACATATCCATTATTATAGCCGCATACAGCTAGCAGAAAGCTGGCAAGCTGGGTATGTCACATGAATATGCAGAGCGGGGCAGTCCTGTGATACTGATTTAACTGAGGGCTGTATTAGTGTTCGTACTGCAAAGATGATTTACCTAAAAAAAAATTATCCTCTGATCCACAGACGTCTCTTCATACATTCATGGCTAATGGACTCGTTGGTGTTTTCAGTCCAAAATGGAGGCAGCGCTACTGCAGCACTAGAGTTTGGCCTCTTTGCCTCTCAGTACGATGCTCGTGTCCTTTTTGTAAAATAAATAGTGACAACTTTTTTTAATTTGTGAATAAATATAATTAATGAAACATTATTTAAAAGTTTTCTGAATCTGCATTTAAGGGCAAATGTTTCCATTTCCACATCATACTGTATGTGTAAATAAGAACATAATCTTTTAGCTTGTAATAATATTGGTCAAAAATTATGCAAAATTGCATAGTTTTACGCAAAACGAAGTATGTTTTTTGGGAGGAGGATCCCCAACCCAGTACCTCCTAGTTTTTTTTTTTTTTTTTTACTGTAAAAATTCAGAAAACATCTGTTTGCCCTGCTGCATAATATGTAGGCGCATCCTGACTGGGACGCTGCTGACCTGAATGTTACCCTAGAAATAACACAGGAAAGCACTTTAACTATTAACCCTGTGGGCTGGAGCTGGAATATTATTGGAGGTTTATAGGCCTCCTATAGAAGATGCATAGCCAAAGTAAAATAATTGCCATAAAATCCCAGCTCATTAAGGCTGGCACAGTATTAACATGCTAACAAAAAAATAAAAAAAAAAGCACAAGAGACTGCTGATACTGGCTGATACACACACCAGGATGTGTATAAGAGAGTTCTAGCACTTATTTTTTCCCACTTCAAACAATGATTATAGTGTGACTTTGTCTGTGAGCACACTGTAGCATGTACTGTATTATCCTCCTAACGATTGATCAAAAATCCAATCTTTTAAATCAATACAAAGTCCAGGTTGTGTACACTGTAGTGTTGGCGCACAGTGAGGCATCTGAAATAGAGTGGGACTGAGGCAGTCGCAGAAGGCGTTCCCCACAGAATAAATCAATATTCTATGTTGTATTATTACATTTTACACCTGAGAAACTGATCTAACTGTATATACACTTCCCTGCTCCATATAGGTTCTTTTGAAATTGTACTTCTAAATCTTTTTTTGCTGACATGATTTAGTAGATATAGAGAGTAATTTATTACACACACGTGGAGGATTTGTGGACCAACCCTGTCATCTTCATTCTCGATCTCTTGATGATATTAACCAGAAATGACATGCCCACCTCTCAGGATATTGTACTTTTCCATTGAATGCATTTGTGAGGGGGACGAGCTGCATTATGTAAGGAGGAGTGCTCGTTAACGGTATTGCGGACGGAGTTAAGAAGATGAACTGCCATCGTCTCGTCATCTGTCTCCCGTGAAACCTCGAAGCAAGGAAAAGGGTGTGTGTGTGTGTGTGTGTGTGTGTGTGTGTATAACTGACACGGCAGCTCAAGAATGACTGAAATCAAAGGTGCATTAGTGGCTTTGATGGAAAATAAGCATGGAAGTTGTGAAGGGGAGTGAATATATAAGGCATCTGCCAGTCTGAATAGACAGACCAATACACAGACAGTCTGACTATGGATAAGAGAGCAAATAGCAATAGCATCAACCAATCAGCCAAAGACCTTTAAGACTTTCCTGAGGCTAAACGGTATGCAGCCGAGTTGAGTTTGATTTGAGTTCTTAAACAGCTGATAATAATTTGACTAACTAGACCAATATACTCAGGTGGAAGTTTAACTCCCGCTGTTCTATATACGGTGCCATACATCATCCATAAATACCAAACCTGACTTGTACAGATGAGACATTTTAAAGAGCTTTTATTCTGAAACGTGAAGCTCCAACAGTAACAATTTCTCACCCTATAAGTGTGGTTCAACGTGGTGTCACAGACCTAATTGCAGTGTGCTGACTTGAGGTTCTTGACATGATGAGCTCCGAGTGTGAAGACACATTCGGCACGTCGACAACACTTGGACTACTTGTTCAGCTGCAGCTGATTGCAGCGATCAAATCTTACATAACTGTATAATTTCATGATTCATTGTTTTAACAAGAACATACAGAGATGAAGTAATTAGAGAATGTGTTATTGAGTGTTGTTTGACTGTAATGGCCTTAAGAGCTGTCAGGAAAAGAACCTTTAGGTGAAACGGGCTGTTCTCATACAGTGTTTGTAGCTATACCTACAAAAATGAATGCACTGTAATACATATAAATCTCGCATAACCAGTTTGTGTATGTAATCCACGTAACCAGGGAACCTGAAAGTATAAAGAGCGACAAACGCCACGTGAGGAGGAGATCAGAGTAAATGGGTGGGTCAAAAAACACTGAACTTTCGCCCAGAAGCTCCGTGTTCATACTAGATTGCTGCTAGACTGTCCTGTTAATACAGGTGTCAGCCTCCCTTTGTGCATCAAGCGGACAAATATGGTTCGAAGCAGAATATTTTGTTATATTTTGCTACTACGTAGCGTAAAATATATCTTTATAAATAGTTTCACGTACAGACTTCTAAACCTATAATTCATCCAATAAGTGTACTATTATGATTTTAGTTATACATGAGCAAATCTACGGTAATTTTGACATGCTCATAGACCAAGATGAGAAGACAAATCCTGGCGTATCCCCTGGGATCTCTGAATTCCCGTAAGGTGTGTGTGCACCCCAGGTTGGGAACAACTGGTATAGAGAACCTTTAAGGTTTGAGGAAGATCATAGTTTTAATAAAAATTATGAAAGCGTCAGCAGTGACTTGAAACACAAGACATGTTCACTTTGATAATCAATATTTCTTGAACAGTGCTTTCATTCCCTGATGTGACTCAGGATGTGAACCTGAAGTCTCACACTTAATCCATCCACCTTCACACCAATCACCTCGCCACACCTTCTAATAACAAAGCATTTTCTTCACTCGAAAAACAAACAAAAAACATCTGTGAACATAATCCAGGAAGCAATCATGTTTCTTGCCAAATGAAATTGGCAACCCAAACTAGCAGTATTAGAATGTAATTTCTAGGAGACAGCGTTGTTGTGTGGCACGTAGCGTTTCTCTGAGTGAAAACATCCCCATTTCCCCATCCTCTACCCGTAAACCCTGAGGTTCATGTGCTGAAATCTCACCTCGCAGTAGAGCAGCAGCTGCAAATGTAATATTTTTGCTTGTTTAGGGTAATTACACTATCTTTTAAAAACATTAAGGTAATGATTTGCTCAAATATCAGAGATCATTTGCATGTATTTGGTGTTATGTGGCCAGAAAAATCCATCACCCAGACTTCTATCTGAGATTCATTTATTTAGGCGATGTTTATGGAATTTGACAGACATCAAAGTCATCCGGACCAAATTCACAGGCTCCTTTACAGGCTGAATAAACAGCCTTGATGAAAAGGGTCTACGTTTGCTGTTTCTACATGTACCAACTGCAGCAAAATGTGTTTCACTTGCTTTTGTGGCGTTACACAGAGCTCAGCACCAATGTGAGGGTCAGATCAGCCAGCATGGTTTGTGATCTTTTAAAGGCAAATCGAAACAGTACAACTACACACCTGAAACCTTCATGTGCAAAACATGGTCTGATAAAAAGGAAAGTGTTCCTTGGGATTGAATAACAGATCATTCTCATGTGCTTTGCAAATACCTGCACTTGTGTTTGAGAGCTCAAAATGTGCCTCTTAATCACTCTCCGGGAAACAAGTTCAATAGCAGTCATACTGTACCTTTTCTCAAGTCCAGCAATTAATAATTTTTCCCCCAATTCAATCAAGGAAAAGAACTGAAGTTAGCTAAAGTCGTTTAATCTGTTTGACAGATTGCGTTCAAATCTGCTTTGAATGGAGTAGAAGAGAAACCAACTTTTTGTTGGAAACGGTAGCTGTTGATCTTGATGTTTCCATACTCTCAATGCCTCATCAAGGCGTATCATGTTCATTCTGACAGACATTGAGATAGTGTCCCAACCAATCCCCAAGGAAGCGCACAGGTCGTTGATGCCAATTTTGGTAGTGGCCAAATGGTGGTACGAACACTTCCGTGTCCGTCATGTGATGCCATTGGCCAGTTTTTTTTAGGTCTATCAGTTTCCAGTATGAACGCTTGAAAAGCTCTTATTTAAATCATTAGGTCCTAAAACCAAATAAATAGCTGAATCCAGTTATTATCATGTGAATGAGACCCAGACTGAAGCCGGAGCGAGGGCTGGGAGGCGGAGTTAGCAAGCCGTGATGGCTGTGACCCCAAGACCAAGCCATGTGACCGAGTGGACGCTACTAGATAGGAAAGACAGCCGGAAGATCCGGGTACTTTTCCACTCAGAAGTCAAACCATTTTGGCTTCCTGCACTTCTGAGCAACTTGCATAGAAATGAACAAGACCCCACCTCCAACACGGTATCCTGTTCTCTTGATACATCCATGGCCCCAACACGATAGTTCTGCTTCTGTAATTCAGCAGTAGGGGTGGAGCTGAATCCAAACACAAGCTTTGACTAATTTGTTGGGTATCAACACTAGATAATCCAAAAAAATGTACTCCACCTTGTCCACTGTTCTCCAAATGCTTTTAAAACCACACTAGGTTTTCTATTTAGTTATACCTTCACAAGAGAACTGTCCCTGCTCAGCTGTTTCTTATTTCTTTTTGCTTCAGTTCAGGATCAATCTGGACTAATACAGTTGCTGTGACATCATTCATATCAATCTCCCTCATAATAAGGAACTTTTCCAACTTCAACTACATGGAAAAGTGAGGTGCAATTCAATATACATTTAAAGATTAATGCTTAGATTTAAATGGGATATCATAAATGAATATAATAATCAGACTTAGTCATTGTAAAATGGTCTCCAGTGAAGTTGAATGAATTGGAGTTCATGGCTTTTCACCTTTATGCTGGCGGGTATTAATCTTCAATGGTAAATTAAGAAACACTTCAACACAGGCAACCACTTACAGCCCACATTTTCGCCATCGGTGTTCATTCACAATTAGCCAGCAACATCTGCTTCCCAAGGTTTTTATTGCTTCCTTTGGTGTTCGCCTCTCATGTTTTATATCAGGGCCTAAACATTCAGTCCAATTATATTGCACCTTCTGTTGAGTACAACACCAATGTTTTGTCAGATTAAGAGACATCTCGACAGACATGTGAAAGGTACCCTTTGGTGTCTGTATAATAATAATAATAACTGTGGCCTGGAGGGTAGAGCTGGTCGTCCACCTGACTAGAAGGTCAGTGGTTTGTTCCCTGGCTGCTACAGTCACATGTCGAAGTGGTCTTGTGGAAGACACTTAACCCCCAAATAACCCCAAACGTCTGTGTGAATGAGTATTTAGATTAGATGGGCAAAGTTGGCACCTTGCATGGCAGCCTCTGCGATCAGTGCATGAATGGGTGAATGCTGACATGTACGTATAAAGAGCTTTGAGTGGTCGGAAGACTAGAAAAGTGCTATATATATATGCAAGTACATTACCATTTACCATAGTCGTAGATACTGCAATACATGACTCAGATTCTCAGATAGATTTTAAAGTTAATATTTACCCTTATGCCTATTAATATTTGAAATATAATTTCAACATGTAATTCCTTCAAAAAATGTAGTTATCAAAATGTAATAATGGTTGTAGATGCTTATGCTTGCGACATCAACCACCTACAGCTCAATACTGGTAAGACCAAAGAGCTGGTGGTGGATTTCCGGAGGAGGAGGAAGAGCTCCCCTACTCCCATCACCATCCGTGGGGAGGAGGTGGAGGTGGTGGACAACTACAAGTTCCTGGGAGTTCACTTAAACAATAAACTGGACTGGTCCAACAACTCCGAGGCCTCTACAGGAAGGGACAGAGCAAACTATTCTTCCTGAGAAGGCTGAGGACCTTCAATGTGTGCAACAGGCTACTTCAGATGTTTTACCAGTCTGTAGTAGCCAGCTTTCTGTTCTTCGCCGTGGTATGTTGGGGGGGTGGCATCAGCACCAGAGATGCCACCAAACTGAACAAACTGGTGAGGAGGGCTGGGTCTGTGGTTGGATGTGAGCTGGACAGTCTGGAGGTGGTGGCAGAGGGGAGGACCAGGAGGAAGCTGGAGTCTATTCTGAAGAACCCCTCCCACCCCCTCTATGACCAACTGGTCCAGATGAGGAGTACATTCAGCCAGAGACTGATCCCCCCTCGGCACACTACAAACCGTCTGGGTCAGTCCTTTCTTTTGGTGGCCATCAGGCTCCATAACCAAGGTCTGACCCCCATGTGACTCTGATCATCTGCTCCATATTTATTCCAAATGTATATATTACATATAATTATATCATTACATATACATATGCTGTGCATATACAATACTCACCACCTGCTGCACTTTACTTATTACTGTTACTGTTACTTATTTATTTTACTGTCAATTGTCTTCATTGCACCTTATTTCATTCACTGCACCTTCTCTTTTACTTTTTACTGTACTGTATTTATCTGTACTGTTGCTGCTGCTAAGACACCCGAATTTCCCTCCGGGGATTAATAAAGATTCATCTTATCTTATCTTATCTTATCTTATCCTGATGGCACAGGTATTGACAATGGAACACCCCAGGGGAGTGTACTCAGTCCGGTACTATTTAGCATTATGATGAATGACATTTAGGCTACCTTTGGTCTGTGTGTGGATGGTGGGGTAATCCCGTAAGAGGCAAAAATGTAAATCATACATTTTAGCAAACTGAGGAAGCTAGGGGTGTAAAAATTCACCGACACATATCAGAAATTGGCTAAACGTTAGCAAGTGCTAATACACTAGCATCACTAGCTTAGACTGCCTCTGCTCACTGCTACATAAATATGGCAAATAGCTGGGTAGAGATGACATTAAAACAGTCTATGGTACCAACACATTATTCACAGTCTAGTTTTTCGCCATTGTCATTGGTTGCAGTGAAAATATACTTGTCTGTGCATCAAGTGTTTCCAGTAGCTTTAGTTTCCAGTGCTGTCTGCCACAAATTCATAGTCTTCCATCACATCATCATTACAGATACAAGACAAACAACAGTTGAAATTAAAGGTTATTATCATTAAATTACAACCATGACCAATTGTCTTGAGAGGGAAAAATGCACACCCCTAGGGCAAGCCCAATAGCTGATTAGAAAAGCAAATTGGGGTTTAAGATTTCAATGGAAAAAACAAAATCCATCATATTTGGTAATAAGGGGACAGGAACAGGCAATCAAGAACAGCCACAATCTAGATGCATTTTGATGAAAGACAAACATGTAAATAAAAAAAGCATATAGATAATGTTGTGACTATGGCCAGGATACACAACTTATGCTTTGCAGAGCAACGATAAGATGAAGATAAGATCATAGCTGTATATGTTATGGAACAGCAACCAAATCAGCTCTCAAGAGATTGGATGTAGCACAAGCAAAGCCACGGCGAATATGTTGTGGGGCCATCTGTGCAACCCCAATTCCAGCTTTACTTGTAGAGGAACTCCACTGGGAATGTGGCGATCAAAACGGGCAATGCAGTACATCATGAAACTAAGGGACATGGGAAGGGAAAGGCTACAGAGCAACTGGGAACATTATCTCCAGATTTACAGAGATGGGGCCCAAGATCCTGAAGACTGTCTGGGTGGGGGGGGGGGGGGGGGGGTACTAATAGCTATAATATAGGTGTTACAGTTCAGACTTTTGTTCTGATGACACTTACTGTAGGCACTTTCACAAGTCATAGTCCATTTGGTTATTCCCAATCAGAGTGAAATTAATATTTTTGGTTTATTTTCTATTAAGTCTGGTTCAGTTTCACATTGCACAAATTAAAGTTGACCAAAAAATAATAAATGAATAGCTGAGGGGCGTGTACAAAAGAGCAAATTCATCTCGAGAGCTGTCATTTCTGTGCAGGGAATCGCGGACTTTGAAGCATTGAAGCATTTCTGTCTAAATGTTTTCACTTTGACTTGGCACTGATCTACTGTTTGCACAAATTCCTTCTCCTCCAGTTTATCTCCAATAAACATCACCTACAGACTTGATTTAACATATTTTGTATGTTCTCTTTGGCTCAGATGTCAAGTAAACATCCAACTTCTGTATAAGCCCACGTTAAGGCCCTGCCACACCAATCCGTGGGACAGTTTGGGGCTGTTGGCGAGCATCTGTTGGCCTCATTTTTTTGCTCTAGTCTCAAGTCTTTTTGGCTAATTCAGCATGTTGAATTGCCGGCGGTGCCTGTCGGTGAGAGAAATCACTCTGATTGGCTCTTCAGCATAAGTGAATCAGTGACTTGAACAGAAGTGAGGAAAGTGAGCCAATGAATAAAGTCAAGAGGAAAAACATAGAACGCTCTACTCATTTTTCATCTTCATCTCATCTGATCATTCCAGTGCACGGATATTTTCACAATGACATGGTCATCTGGAATGAAGCTAAGCGGTGAGTGAAAGTGGTGTGAAAAATGCCGGCAAACACTATATTTCATGTATGCATCATTACAACGGCTTGTATATCCATAGTCCTCGATCTTCTGGCTTCCCTTTTTGAATGACAAACAGACTGCTGTGACCTGCTGGTGTAGAGAGTCATTTTATTCAACTGGGAACTTCGTCGCCGCTAGCTCTTTAATGTTGCATTGATGTGTCTGGGCTGTTAGTCTTCTGCCACTCATGTTAACTAGTCGTTTATCTGTGTCCATCTCAACAAATGCCCGCACATGCATCTTGCGTTTTTGTTCTTGGAAACAGTCTGAGACCACGTCTCACAAGTGGCCTCCGACCGTTTGTTTTGGTCCGTGCCAGAGTACGATTACTGTTGACAACCACCCAAACAAACCGCACCAAGGGCTGAACTGCACCCGAGTTCGATTAATACAGACTAAATGATGGCTTGTGAAAGCGGAAGGTTGATTGTGGATGTTCTTGTTTGAAAAAAAGTAAAACGAAAATGTGAGTAATTATCTGGACCGACATCCTTTTTTTCTTTGCTGTCTCTGCAAACACTAATCAAGATGTTCAGGAGGCATGTCACTACAACTAAATGCCTGGTCTGGGAGGGTAAATTCATGAAGTTGACAGCTTCTCCACATGAATACTTCCTTCCATTCATGACGGTGTCTCAATCTAAAACACCCTTGGGACGACTATCCGAGGCGTCGTCTGGGCGACTCTTAAAATAGGTTCATATGCATCTGTAATTTGGTAAATAAGGTTGCAGTGTCTTTCCCCTCACCTGCTTAGGGTTAGAGCAACCTTGCTGTTGGCGTACCTTGTACTGAATTACAAGTGTGAGTAAACAAATTCAATCGAGAAATAAACTCAGTGGGCCACAGGACCTTATCTCTTAGAGTGCAGGAAACAGCACAAAAACATCCACTATCCTCTATCTGCTTACCACATCAAGATCAGCGGTCTATTTCAGCGAGTAGGGGATTCTATCGTCTTCTTGGTCTGGGTTCACTCCAGTATTAGCAATCATCCGCCCTGCTGAAGTGTCCTTCAGCAACACACCGCATCCTAAACCAGTACTTCGCTATAGAGCAGGCAAACAGTAGGAGAGCCTCCCCACTGGGACCAATAACACATCGTCACATGATGCGACTCATATCATTATTATTATAATCGGCAACCCCAGTGGGATTTGACTCGTGCAATACAAAACATAATGTCAGTAACACTTGGATTGCTTCATTGTGAAGGCTAGTGGCTTTCCCAGACAGAACTGCAGTATGATGTTGTGACATAAGTGCTAAATGGATAAAAAGAGGCTTTAAGTGCGTATGTGTGGGATTATAACTTTCCTTTGCATATCATTCTGTGCAAGCTGTATTCAGTAATCGTCTTAATCATGTTCTTGGTGACATATCTTGACTTGAAAAACAAAAGAACAGCATTAATATCAGAATATAGTGTAATAGTATGTATAAATAGGTTGGAAATTGACTGTAGGAACGTGTGAAGGTCAAGAGCAGCGTAGCTCTGGTATGACACTGAACGCTGTTATTTACTGTACTGCTGAGTTCATTTCCCTGTTCCTCCTCAGATATATTTACAAGGCTGGATTGAAGTGTGTGTCGGCTTCACTCTGCGCCACAATGACTCATCATTTATTTTGACAGTTATTTCATTACTGAATCACTGATCAAGATCAATTCAATTCATTGCCTCCATTCTTTTATCCCACAATATTGAGTTTGTAATGGTGTGACTCCTGAATTTTGGTTTGCAACAACATGAATGTTTGAGGCTTTTTTACAGCGAGGGTTTAGCGACACGATGGACCTTTAGATACATTTGTATTGTTCTTACTAAAAAATTAAAGGCTTTATTTTTATTAGTTAAGTTAGTGGCATGGCTGCAAACTATGGATATGTTTTTGCATTCGGTCGCACAGGGGAAGTGACGTATACTAAGTGACCATTATTGAAAGGTACAAACTAAGAGCAGGTGGGAGGCGGATGGGTCAAACAAACACTTTCACCCAACCGGCTGCTATCCATGTACCACGTGAAACCAAAGTTCAACACTGACATTACGCTTGTTATGTAATATTAAGTAAGAAAATCCTTTAAGGGTGGTTGTTATCTCTTTATGGCAGTTACGTTGCTGTGTTACATTGTTACGTTCCGCTGTTACATTGCATTGTTACGCTACATTGTTATGTTACGTTGTTGCGTTATTATTTTAACACAAATCATGATGTTTTTTGTAACTCTCTCACAACATTAAGGATGTGGCATTGTGCGTTCCTGCAAGCGAGATACGAGGCTGATAGGAAGCTTATTTATGAAACATGTTTGTGGTTCAAAAACTTCAACATTCACCGGATCCTGTGGTTTGCAGAAACGTGTACAATGGCAACATTTTTTTCTGGCAATTGGTTTGCTAAAACATCAGACAGAAACGCAGAAAATAAGAGCAAATTTAAGATGCAAGCACTAGCAGGACACCGTGCTTGTGTGCTTGACCCTGAGGATGTAATGTGACTGATGATGCCCCTCAGATGGTGGTTATTTTGGTCTCATCAGCTTTTTCTATAGTCATGAATCTGATGATGGGATGAGAATAACAGCGTAGGGACCCTGCTGTGTCGGGGTTAAAAAAAAAGCTGCAAGAGAGGGAAACTTTCCAGCAAGTTGGCAGGAATCACAAACAATGTCCAGCAACAATTAAGTCTCCTGAGATGGGAGCAGGAGGATGTGCTTATTCAGAGGGACTCGGCTAGGACTCTGCTGCCAAACTCGGAGATGGTGCACACCATCCAAAGCAGACTGCTCCGTCTCTATATGCATCACACAGAATTGGTAATGACCATCTGTCTATCCTCCTCTGTAGCTGGTGTCCAGGCTGCTGGGATACAGTATGTTGCCTTTGATAATAATTGTGTCATTTCACCTTGAAGCGCCAGCGGAGGCAGCCTCACAGTGTAGCTTGGTCAAAATTAGTGATATTGGTGTGGTGGTTCAGCTGTACAGAGGGACACAGACAGAGATGGTGCCGCCAAATGAAGGATGAAGGTCTGTCTAGGATTGTGCGTGTGCGACGGTGAGTCTGTGTGTGGGTGGACGGATGGGTTAGCTTTCACCCAGTTAGAGAGGAAGACTTATTGCTGTGATCTGAAGACACTGTCTCCATTCTGGATTGCTTCACTTGCAGCCTCCAGTGTTACATTTCTGAAACTCATCTTATTTATTTTACTGTATGACGTCAGTATATTTGCTTGTTGCGTGAGTATACAGCCTACAAAACATGTGATTTTCATTCAGCAATTCACGGTGCTGAAAGACACATCAAGCTTGCAAAAATATTTTAATTATTGGGCAAACAGGGTATTATGCTCACGCTATCAAGAACAATGATTGAGACCTTGGTATGACTGTGTCATTTAATTGTCTTACAAGTGTTTTGATTTGCTTATAGCCCTCAGAGTGGGGGTGGTAATCTCTGACGGCTTGGATAGAGAACAATCTGTCTCCTCATAAGCATATTCAAGTCTCCCAAGATCCATCACTGTCTATTGTTATTATTAGTTTTGGCATTAAAAAAGTAATTTAGAAATCAGACTTGGATAATTAAAAATCCAACTAAATTCATTCCCGAAGGACAGAGTGCATCGGATGGCTGAGACTGCTGCCAGCCACAGCCAGAGAGATGTGAGTCTGCAGGCAGGATGCATTTCATTCTCGGTGACGCTAACCTTGTAAAACGCCTTGATCTCTGTTTATCATTGGGAAAGTCTCAGGCCATAACATCTCTCAATATATGTCTCTGTTTTGTATTCAATGTGGCTCCATCTATCCATCTATCTATCCAGCTATCTATCTATTAGTTACATGTTATGTACTGTATACTTTTATTACTCATCCCAGGTCTGTCAAATGTGCCATTAAGCAACCCCAAAGCCTCCATACCCACTTGTCACTCATTTTGTATTCATAATGGATAGAAACTTAAAATGAGTTTGTGTTTTAACAAGCAGCCAGCCCTTGGTTTGGAGTTATTTACTGACTACCTTAACATTATCCTCAATGACCACGCACAGCAGCATTCCCGGAGCGTCGTCCTCAGGGCTAACCGCCTCCCCACACCCAACCCTGTCTCCTAGAAATACATTTTATACACTCCTAATTTTGTGTTAACAACTGTGTTTCACAAGGAAATGTAATTTCTGCCTGGATTATGTGTGTAGTGCAGCAACTTTTATGTACTGCACGCGAACCGTGGGGAGGTGTTTGGGACGGATAGGTGGTGCATCCAGACTGCAGAGAGAGGTTAATCTCTCCTGTATAACCAACAAAACTGTTTCTATTTTAACAGGAATGTGTTCATGAAGGACCACATCGCTCATCGTAATTCAGATGATTCAAGACTAGAGCTTGCAGCTTCGGCTGAATGCTAATAATGTAAATGTGTCTTGTCCTGCACATCACTTTTGTCTTTTTCAGTATTCTACGAAGACCCTGATCTCTTCCTAACATTAACCCACTGCTGGGAGAGCCTAAACACACCCAAGTTTAACTAGAGACCATCTTGCAATGGGATCACACCTGTGCTCAGACCACATCCATCTTGGACTCGGCCTTCATTTTGTTCTCAACTATGCGCTTGCAAAGTTTTGTGACTGCATCTTGCACAGTTGCGATGATATCTCTTTGACAAAATCTGTCCACAGACAGACAGAAAGAAATATGAACACTTGGCCAAGTACTTAAAACTGCTTCTGTGGTACTTCCCACTACAGGAGTCTGTCTACACACACACACACACACACACACACACACACACACACACACACACACACACACATCGCAAGGTGAAAACAATACCAGCATTGCTGCTGTGGATAGTAATTACGCTTTACTTGGAGGGAGCAGATATTGTAGAAAAACAAAAGACATCAGTGAACATTTTGCTGATAGGCTCAGTATTCACACTTTGCAACTTGGCAAATACTTTAACATTTTAAAAAATATACTAATAAATTCAGGGTGGCATTATGTTTCTTTCAAATATTGGTGTTGCAGTCTATATGCCATCATTTGATATCAACCCCCAGCAAGAAAACAAAGCAGCAAAGTGAAAAAAGAATCCATCTATTGGATGTTTTTTTAATCGTCATTGCGATGTCAAAGACTGCGATATTGCACTATTTTTGGAGTTAGTTGAAAGAGAGCATCAGAAGAAAATTGAACTTTAAAATACAACTATCATTTTTTATTTATTGGTGCTTGTGTTCAACTCAGTGTTCAATTTGTTCAATAAAATAATGTTGGAAATAATTTCCTTTAATTTATTTTTGAATCAATAAGTAGTTTATTGGATTTTAGCAGTATGCTTAAAGCAGCTTAAAGGCAGAACCGAGTACACCGTTTATTTATCGCACACAATATTGTCAGCGTGATTTTTCAACAACACATATCCTATATTTTCCTCATTTTGTGTAGCACTAGATCTATCTATGACTGTATAAATCCATCCAGATTCTGACATTGATGTATTGCAGTTTTTCTCCTTTGCTTTGGCTCAATTCTCAAATTGTCTCTAAATAATTATTTCGTTGTTGACTACAGATTTGAATTTGTCATTCTTTCAAGCCAACTGCGCATTTTGCCCCATGTGCAAAAGAGTGAGTGCAATTGTCAACAGCACATGGCTGCTGATCAAAACTGATGAGTTGACTGTGAGATTGTCGTCTTCTTCACAACTTCTAAACATTTCTTTCATTGTTTGAGCCATCACATGCAAAATTATTCATGCAATTATCAAAATCTGTCGACCATACATGTATATATGTGTGGAGGTACAATTTTTTGCTTCACTTATTTTTGACATGGATGTCATTTTGTGGCAGATTTTCTGCTCACTGTATATGATTTTATAGGAAACATAAATTTTGAATCATCTGTTTACAAAACGTAACATACTGCCACACAAATAAGTGTAATGTATACATACAAATTTACCTGTGTACAACAGCAGACCAATTGACTTTTAGGAAATTTTTACCTGCTGTTGAAGAATTACAGGAAGCAGTCAGTGTCAACACACAACAGATTTGTATATGAGAAACACTTGCAGGGTTGACTGCCATGGTGAAAAAATATCTAAAGATATTGACCAGTGCGGCTCACACAAAAAAACTTTTCATTTCTGTGACATTGGCCAATTTACTGACACAATAACTAGGTTTTGGAGCATGAATGAAGTGTGTTTGGTGAGTTACTGCAACAGCAAACATACAATAGATGCCACATGAAACAGTTGACAACTGCAGTGACAATTGCACTTACAGTTTAGAGAATGTACCGACTGTTTGAAAAAATGTGCCGAAGCGATTGAGAAAAACTGTAACTGTCTGAATTATACAACCCTGACATCTGCCTTTGTGGGCTCTTTATGCGAAAGTATTCAAGAGGTATTTATCCATAGAGTTCAGATGTAAAGGAGCTGTACTGTTTTGTGCTATAGAGCCTATTTTCTCCAAGCAGATATGTCTGTGTTTCATTTTCAGAGAAATCCATTCGGGCCCCTCTGCTCGAGAAGTAAGAATCCAACCCAAAATGATCCTCAGAGACACAGGAATTGTAGCGACCACAACAGTTTATAAATATCATGCCGGTTTGTCAGCGTGTTCAAACATGAACACCCCTGAGAAACAGCCTTATGAAAAATGTAAGTTGTTTCTCTGTCTGGGCCTATTAAATCTCCTATTAAGCTTCCAAAGGCAGTCAATACCCGACGTGTGAACCATTTGATTCACTTCAGAGCTCACATCTCACCTTGCACATTCTCCAGTCACACTGTGTTTTGTCTTGTTGCTCTGTGCAGACAGTGACACCGGGCTGACAGTGACACCCGGCTGAGGAAAACACCGAGCTTTCCCGACAGTCAGCTTTTTAAGATTTATAAACATCCCGCCGATTTCTCTTTAAGCTAATAATTTTCGAAATGTCAACATCCCAGACAATCATACCGTTAAGCTGACACTTTAATAGTCTTTTTGAAATATGCACCAGGTGCAAGAATTGTTCATACATGTAAATTGACTAAAATGAGAACAAGATACAAAATACATAACCTGTCTTGATATGACAGATAGTATAGAGTGTATAGAGTTACATAACAGATGGCGACAAGCGTCGTTTCCTCGAGGAGAAATCGAAGTCCATAACAGGTCTATTTCTCTGGCTTGAAGCACAAATCTCATCTCCCCCACCCAGACTGAGACATCATCCTTTCCTCACTTCAATACTGTGGCACGTGCCAGATATCCTCACTGCAGCGCAACTCAATGCATGACTCATTGGATGAGCATGATAAAGCGCTGTCTTCCAACTTCCTCGTCAAATAACTTCAGCAGGTCTTTAGTTAATTTAGAGATCAATCAAAGCTGGATTTTAATGGTCCCTGCTGGCCATTTGTGATGGAGACTATTTTCTCCACTTCCTTCAATACCTCTGGAAACTCAGAGATATGACAAAATTATGCTGTATATCATTAGAATTTAATGATTTCCAAAATGGATTGGATCATGGCTTATGCTTGTCAAATATTGTTAGTTAGGGAGTGTATGAAAATTATAAGGGGGTGGGGATTTATGTTTTATTTGCCAAAGAATGGCTTGTGTGTGACATGGGTAATAAAAGTGTGTTTATGCAGGGGACAAAAAGCCTGTCTCTGTATCTGCGCTTTATTTTCTCATCACTACCAACTAGTAGAGCCAATGTCAGTTTTGAGCTGAATATCTCTCAACAGAGTGAGTAATTTTTCACAAGACAAAAGTGGCTCCCACCTTTATTTTACTGTGCATCACAAAGGTAGCAGAAGTACAGTTCAAGTGAAATGTGTCATATAAATTCAACCCCAGACATATTTCAAATAGGGCTGTCAATCGATTAAAATATTTAATTGCGATTGCATGATTGACTATGAATAACTTATGATTAATCATAATTTGCCTGTACCTTAAATGGAGATTTGTAAAGTATTTAATACTCTAACATGGGAGTGGGCAAATATAACTTAGCCATGACAGTTTTTCAATGGCATTAACCTTGAATAGCTAAGGTTACACATTGATCTTGAATAGTTTAAGTTAGGCATTGACCTCAAATGGTTAAGGTTAAGCACTGGGCTCAAATAGTTAAGGTTCGGAATTGACCTTGAATGGTTAAGGTTCACCATTGACCTTGAAAGAGTTAAGATTGGGTATTGACTTTGAATAGTTAAAGTTAGGCATTGACCTTGAATGGTTAAGATTACGCATTGACCTCAGATGGTTAAGGTTAAGTCTTGACCTCAAATAGTTAAGGTTAAGTATTGACCTTGAATGGTTACGGTTAGGCATTGACCTTGAAAGAGCTGAGGTTGGGTATTGACTTTGAATAGTTAAAGTTGGGCATTGACCTCAAATGGTTAAGGTTACGCATTGATCTCAGATGGTTAAGGTTAAGTATTGACCTCAAATATTTAAGGTGAGATACTGACCTTGAACGGATAAGATTACGCACTGACCTCAGATGGTTAAGGTTAAGTACTGACCTCAAATAGTTAAGGTTAGGTATTGACCTTGAACGGTTAAGGTTAGGTTAGATTTGACCTTGCAGGCTTCTAGACATGACCTAGAAACATTGAGGACCCGCTTGCATGTAAATATGAAGGGTTCATTCTAAGGTACTAAGGTAAAGAGAGTCTGTAAGACCAGGAGAAACATGGGAGAAAAGGTCAATCACAGCCAGTTCAACATTTTCACCCTCGTGCTTGGCAACCCCCGGAGATCTTCAAGTTCCAGCGCCTGGAACACGCATCAATGTCGGTCATTTTTTCCAGCAGCTTCTTATTTTCAGCAGACAAAGTATTAAATTGGAGCTCCAAGGGATCCACTCAGTGACAGCTCTCCTACTTTCTTCACTGCAGTTTATACAGAAATAGAGAGAGTTTGGATATTCCCCAAGTTCTGGAAAATGTTTTTTTTTTTTTTCAATGGAGCAGTGCTGCAACTCAGAAATGTTATTAATTGCAGCAAGCAGGACAGCATTGGAGGGATTCTTGCAGCATTGTGCTTCTTTCAGTGGGGCCTCTTCAATATCCACAGCTTGCTGTTTGGCATATTCACGAACTTCTTTAATATTTACCACTTCCATTTTCTCCACCGTAGGTGACATGTCAGCAGAGTGAATTAACGTTTTTGCAAGTTGGGATGCCAAGCTAGCAAGTAGACACTGGTTAGCTTAAGTAGCAGCATTAGCTCTTCGTAGGCAAAGTTCAACAAAAAAAGATGCAAAAAAGCTAGCATAATTAGTTAACAATCATAACATAAACTGTAAGGCTACATGTTTAGCCTCATTCATCTGTCTGTCAATATATGAGCATGTAAATTTCTCCACTGTGGGACTAATAAAGGAATATCTTATCTTATCTTATGTTGTCTGAAGGCATGATCTCTTCTAAGAGTCTGACCCACATCCAAAAGAGGTAAGTCATCCATGATGCACCTGGCTACACTTTTCTGTTTTCTCTTATCTATTCAGTGGACAAATATGCTTGCGTTGTGCAAATATACGCATGTATTTATTATTGGAAATCAACTACAAACACAGAACAATGACAGATATTGTCCAGAAACCCTCACAGGTTCTGCATTTGGCTTTAAAAAAATATGCTCAGATCATAACATGACAAACTGCAGCCCAACAGGCAACATCAGAGAGTCAGTGTGCTGACTTGATTATGACTTACCCCAAACTGGATGTGATTATCATAAAGTGGACATGTCTGTAAAGAGGAGACTCATGAGTACCAGTCGAACCCATTTGTATTCACATATCTTGAGGTCAGAGGTCAAGGGACCCCTTTGAAAATGGCCATGCCAGTTTTTCCTCTGGAACGTTATTTAACCTCCTTTTCAACAAGCTAGTATGACGTGGTTGGTTCCAGTGGATTCTTTAGGTTGTCTAGTTTCAGATACCAGTATCTTCATTTTAGCTTTTGAGGCCGCTACAACCTAAAATTGTGTAAATATGTTAAAGTAATTAGTGGCGTTAAAACAAATTTGCATTAATGCGTTATTTCCCCTCGTGGGACTAATAAAGGAATATCTTCTTCTTCTTCTTCTTCTTGTCACGTTAACTTCGACAGCCTGATCCATTAGTGAAAATCCTAGGTTTGGATAACAGCAGACTAATTGCACATGACTTCTACGACAGGTCTGGACCACTCATAAAGTGTGTTCATACTTTAGAGATACTTCAAAATACAAGAAAAATTGGTGAATGCGGCAAGTTCTCCTAAAACAGGAAACTCATCTGTTCGTATGAGTAGTTCTTACATGAGGTGCGTTGTTATGTTAGAAAAACAATTTACGTGTTTCTTGGTCTTGGGCAAACAAATTCAAGCCTTGAACTAAAAAAAGATTCCCTAGACTAGAAAAGCTTCTTATAATGGTGCCATCTTGGCCTGCCTCTCTCGCATTCTGAGCTAACGAAAATGAGTTGTAGTTTCAGGTGATTATACACTAAGGAAAGCATACTTATGAATATTATTTTCCATTTCTGCCAATAAATCCCCCTAAATCCTACACACTGGTCCTTTAAATGTATTCTATTCAAAGCTGCATTTCAGCTGCAGTCATTCATATTCAATAATATGCAAAACTCTGTGATTGAGATCTGAGTCTTTTGGTTCATTATCCTAAAATATTGCAGAATAATTTTAAGCACAACATACCGTAAGAGGATTAGCCACACTATTTTGTATATTGGAGTGCGGTTATTGTAGGCGACTCAGCGCCGAGCCTGAAACATGAAAAAATTGATTGTCCCATATTTCTCCTAATTACAACAGCTGTGATCAATTTTGCATTTGTTGTTGTGTCCAATTACTTCCTTGACCAAATCCCAGCAGTCCCCTTGCAGTAGAGCTGGAGCTCAGCAAACGAGCTGCTGCCTAATATTGTCTGGAACATTTATCCACAATGTGGAGGTTCACTGTGGTGTAAACATATTTAATACCAACTCATTAGCAACATCTTATCCCGCATTTATCCCTATAATTTGACATCCAATCTTGAATGATAATGAGACACTAATTGTGGTTTCATACATGTTTCACTGATGTAGTGGATGCTAGAATTCCAGATTCAGTTAATACATCTCCTCTGTTTACCTGTTAGTGTTTCATGGTGTGCACTGTGGTACAATACTCTATAGAAAAATATATTTATCATTTATGAACCATGCAGCGAATAATTGACCAATTATTCAGTAAAAGGAAGTGCAGATTGTGCGTAATGTCAGGTTCCCAAAATACAGCGGGTTGACGGTAAACTATGTTTGTGTAGTACGCCTGTGTTACTTGTGTTTTAATACTAAAGTAATTGGCCAGCTTGCCCTCAGCGGTGAAGTTCAGCGGCACGGCCAAAAAACAACTTCCCGCGGTGCAACAAAGAAGAAGAAAAGTGATTATGCAAGGCGGCGGTGAATAGTATCTGTGATGATGTATGATTCAAACAAATCTACCTCTGGCTCTCAGACAACAGCACATAGGCAACCGTTATCTTAGCGCAATTAATCTCCATAATCTTTGACTATTCAATAAAACCGCTAATAAAGAAAAAAGAGACAGGCCTGTTTATACACAGGTGCTGTTTGTAAAGTTGATTACTTGCTTTGTTATTACTTTGCAAGTGTCATCAGAGTTTGCCGTAAGATATATTAGCTCTGTTCCTGAGATAAACTTCCATCTTGATTTGAGTCAGATTAATAAAACACCACCAAAATACCTTATGGTGGAAATGCAGGAATGCTCAAGATAATCCCTGGCCTCACACACACCATCCCACCCTAAAAGCAGTGGACAAAGAGATGTTTTTTCCAACTGAATTTCTTAAGCTCATCCTTTGATGAGAGTCTGCCTATTTCATTGATCTCATCTTATCTCAAATTGGGAAGACCTTTAGTCCAATAATGACAGATAGATGAAAAGTTCCCTAGAAGTTTTGTTATGTATACCCTCCATAGCAAAAAAAAGAGAGTGAGAACGACATAAGCAAACAGAACATCAATGTTTTTCAGTGGCAACCCTTCTTAATTATGCTAATGAATCCATTTATGTCTCATCTGTTCCATGCATTCATCCATGAAAAACTGAAATTTCACGCTATAGTTCACCCCACCTGAAAGCTTTCATGTTTTACACCATCTCAATATTTTTTCAGTCGAGGATTCCTTACAAGACGGAGAATATACCTGGAACCCCTTACGTATTTCCCTTGGAATAATGTGATGCAGCCTATACTTAACCCTTCTTTAGTCTTAGTTATGTGAAAGAACAATACAAGAGATTTGTATCAGAAAGATTTTAGACATGTATCAAACATATTTGTAGATTGTAAAAGTTATAGATTAGTTACATTAGAACGTTACCACTTCTGTGAGTTTTCTGAACCAAAAAATGCTTCATAAATATGTTTCATATCAGCTTCCTATCATGCTTGCAGACACGCACAATACCATGCGGTTCATACTGTGAAATGATTGGTTAGGTTTAGGCAACAAAACTGCTTGGTTAAAATTAGAAAAAAATATAATTATTTGTGTTAAAATACTAATGTAACAATGTAATCTAACAACATAACTACTGTAAGTAAATGCCGGTTCGAGGAGACTTTGTTACGTAATGTTACGTAACAGGTGTAACAATGTTACATAAAACAATGTAAAATCAACGTTTATTTTTAGTTTCACGCGGGACACGAACAATGGTCTCCTGGATTAATGATGTGTGTTTGTGGATCCATCAATCACACCTGCTTCATGCTTGTTGTACTCGCTGTTATACCACGTATCTTTCATACCACGTAACGTTTCAATGGTCGCTCAATATACTATCACTTACTCTGACCAACTGCAAAAATGTCCACATTTGTTTGCAGAAATGTAATATATACAGTATATACAACTTTTCAAAGACCCCCTGTGATCAATCGCATGAATGTCCATAGTCAATCGTGATAAATTAAAATTAATCACACATTTTTTTATCTGTCCAAAATAATATATTATTCTGATCAGCATGGGAGAGGGCAAATATGCTTGCTTTGTGCAAATATATGTATATATTTATTACTGTAAATCAGTTAATAACACAATACAATGACAAATATTGTCCAGAAATCCTCACAGATACTTACTGCATTTAACATAAAATACAAGCTACTCATGACATGGCAAACTGCAGCCCAACAGGCAACATCAGTTGTCAGTGTGCTGACTTGACTATGACTTGCCCCAAACTGCATGTGATTATCATAAAGTGGGCATGTCTGTAAAGGGGAGACTCGTGGGTACCCAGAGATCCATTTTCATTCACATATCTTGAGGTCAGAGGTTAAGGGACCCCTTTGAAAATGGCCATACCAGTTTTTCCACACCAAAATTTATGGTAATTTTGAAGCATTATCTCACCTCCTTGTCAAGTTAGTATGACATGGTTGATACCAATGGATTCTTTAGGTTTTCTGGTTTCATATGATACCAGTATCTTCACTCTAGCTTTAACACTGAGCCTGCTACAAACTAAAAATCGCAAGTTGCATTAATTCATTAAAGAAATAGTGGCATTAAAATGGATTTATTATTGCATTATCTTTAACAACCCATTAAAACTAATTGTGTATGATAGCTGAAGCTGAGTGCCATCACTCTCCTTCAGCTTTTATGACAATTCATGTGTTTATGATTCAGAATTTCAAGTTATTAATTATATATACATATTTTGATGTTAATTAATGAATGATTGTTTGCACTGGGAAGGAAGGGAGGTCATCTGGGGTGACGTTTGTGACATGGATTTTGTACTGATATTACGTTGTTTCTTACGTTGTTTATATACTTGTTTTAAGCCCTTTCTCCTAAACCTAAGTGAGTGGTTTTGTTGCCCCCTGCTGGTGCTGCACCTTCATCCACACATGTAATATTGACACCTCAGCGAGGCACTGACATACTATCCTCTGGAGGACAGGCTGGTCTACAACGTGCTTTGGCGTCATACTGGGTAATTTACAAATTAAATATTCACCCCCTCTAATAAGGCTCACTGGAATCGTCAATGATGCAGCCATTTGGTTTTAGAAGTCACATCATTAGTAAACTGGAGATCACCTGTGTGCAGTCGAGGGGTTTCAACTGACTGTAGTGGAAATACACATGTATCTGGAAAGCTTTTCAAAAGCTACACAGGAATGGCTTAAACGCAACAACAATGCCAATGTCCTGGAGAGACTGAGACAGATCTGAGCCAGATCTCAATCCAGTTGAGAATTAGTGGCTGGACTTGAAAAGGGCTGTTCACTCATGATATCCATGCAACCTGACAGAGCCTGGGCAGTTTTGTAGAGAACAAGAGTGCCCAGAGTATATGCTGCCAAAAGGTGCATCTAATAATTACTGACTTGGACAGGCAGAATACTTAGGCAAAGAGGGAGATTTATTTTACAAAAAGGGTCTTATTCTGTTGATCAGTGCCAAAAATGCCACATTAAATGTACTCTGATTCAATGTTGTGAGGCAGTAAAACATGAAAACATCTGAGGGGGGTGAATATTTTTAATAGGCACTGGAGCTGCTGCTATGACTTTTTAGGGCATTTGCAAAGCTTTTTCCTCTAACATACCCCCAAAATGGCAACTGACTCATCCGTGGAGCATGTGTATGAGTGGAATTACAATCAAGTTGTCGTTACCTTGAGGCCAGTTGTACTGGTAATTGTGCAAGGATGACAACAGGTTGGCCAGCATTAAGACTCATCTTCCTCTGGCTAGTTCAGCACCTGCCTGCTGGCCACCTGCCTAATTTTTTTCTGACGGCCTCAGCAGGAATGATTGATGCCCAAAGGCCTTTGACGGTGTGTGTGTGTGTGTGTGTCTCAGTGCCAAACCGCTCTATTCATACAGTACTCCCTCTTGAAACTCATTTAGACCACACCTGTCACTGCAGACACTGGTTGCTTGGTGTTTACCCTTATAGGCTTACTGTGGACACACTCTTTCAAGATAAGCAGCAGGTACTGTGTGGTGCTGATAATATTTTAGAAATTCTAATCACCTTTTGAGGGAGTCCTGAGGCGATACTTCTGGCTGACAAAAGGTTTATTAAGAAAATATCCTGCTGATTTAAGGCGGTATAGTTGACAGGAAGCTCCTTGTTCACATTAAGGCTGTGTATTGGCAGGAATCTGGAAATACGATACGTCTCGTGATACAGGGGTAGCGATGCAATATATTGCGAAACTTTAAGCAAGGCGATGTATTGCATTGTGTATTGTATTTTTCAGATCTAATTTAAGGAAATCCTAGTAGAAAGACACACCACCGTGTGTATTAAATCTGAGTAAAAGGCCCTATATGGCCATTATGGGGACTAATATCAATACATATGAATAGGGTTGGACTCACTGGATCATTATGCAGACTACTTATGGATCCCATTATGCAGAAATATTCAGACATCATTTTTAGCAGGTGAAGATACTGCATGCAAAAGGTAGGCATGTCTATAAAGGGGATACTTGTGGGTACTCATAGAATCCATTTTCATTCATATATCTAACATTTTGGAGACTCAATACACTACCACAAAAAATAATAGTGATACTCCTGTGTTTCAAAATTTTCTTAAACCATTGTTTCAGAAATGGCTGTCAACTATCAGTTTCTTTGACGTAAAAGAGCAATTCCCACCTCACCTCTACTTTGTTCAATCCCTCCTCACATATATCATAAATTGACACACTTAAGCTTTTTAGTAATCCTTTAATTTCCAGGCTGTTAGAAATTGCCAGAAAAAACAAAGTCAAATCAGTAAAAGCAATATAAAGCTGTAGTAGTACAATTACTGGCAATACTGTAAAGTACTGGGTACTACAGAGTAAAATTAAAGGACAATAAAGAGGTTTGGTTGGTAAATTATATGGGAATTAACAAATTGTGGTAGTATAATTACCGATAATCATTGTATAGTACTGTGTAACTACAGAGTAAAATCAAAGCAGTAATTCCCATATAAGTACTGACCAGAACGTCTATTAAAAAAGTACAGGACTTTCGCCCAGGAGACTAGTATTTGTGTCAAATTCAAAGTTGATTTATTTGTCACGTAACTTTCGTACTTGAGTTACATCACTTTCAGAGCTATTTTAACCCAAACCATGATCTTTTCCTAAACCAAAGTAGTTTTGCTGCCTAAAGCTAATCAAATCGCTATGCTTGTTCATTCCTTTTACAGTTACTGAAGAAACCTCTTTATTCTGCTTTAATTTCATTCTGTAATTACGTAATAAATGGCCTGTAAATAAAAGGGTTACCAGCTTTTTCTCTATTGTTTGGTGTCGATAATCGTTGCCTTGTGTACGATGACCTGAATGCATTCGCTGAACTCTTTATCCTCTTTTTATGCCGCGCACATACACACACATATATATATACACACACAGCTCTTTCAGCTCCGAAGAATTTTAAACCTCCCAATGTCCTGATACTATTGCATTTTTCATTGGTATTTTAAGCAAAGAGTTGTGAGGTCTTAGAAGTCAGCTGGCATTAATTCCTCTGAGGCAGAGGGATTCAGCTTCTCCCTGGAAAGAGGCTTAAAAAGAAAGTTCACCTGCTTCCAAATGACTTAATTTCTCCTTTCTCGCATATATATATATTTTTATTTTTTTTTTATATTTCTTAGTGGACCAAAGAACAACAATTGAATGTGAATACAGTTTGTTCTGTTTAATGTCTGATAATTAATTTCATAATTATTGAAATGTATTGTTCTTCCGTGTGCAAATTATAAATTAATCTGACTAACTGGAGAAGTTGACTAATTGTCTCATTGTTTTCCATGGTTGTGGGTAATGGACTGCCAGGGTGCAGGTGGATACATAATACATCAAGCAAGAAGAAATACAAGGAAACTGAGATCATTAAATGCTGCTTTGTGGAAAAAACATGAAATTTAATGTATCTTTTTCAGACTACCATGATAGCCAGCTGGAGATATGAGTGACTGAATATCACACAACAGAATGATTTTTTTGCATCAAATGAGACAAGAAGCATAAATTAACTGATATATTCTTAATATACAGTGGAGGTTGTATCAGGTGCTGAGGCCTAAAGTTCATTAAATGAACTTCTCCATTCGCATCACGTTTATTCGGGCCAGTTTGGAGAACCAGCGAACAGCATGTGTGTTACTGTGGGATGCAGTTTGAACAAAACCGAATTTCTGGCACAGGGAAACGGCTGCCGTCTGTGGCGAGCTGACGTCCAGAACGAGGCGGGCGTATCCTCGCTCTTTGCAGAAATCCAGGGCCTTCCTTGTCAACAGGGAACCCAGGTTTTTGCGGCGCCACAGAAACACCACAACCATGTGGGACATCTCGCCGTAGCTCCCATCCACAGCATCTTGGGCAAACTCCGAGCCTCCTCCCATCGCTCCTCCATTTCGGTCATTGAACCTCTCAACTTCCTCCCCTCCCCTTTTCCCCATCACTGCCACCATCCCCACCACCTTGGACTGGCCGTTGACGTCTGCCTCTGCCACCCAGAAACCGTTATCTGGGTTTTCCAGGTAGTTGGCTCGAATGTCAGCCATGTCTGCGCTCAGCCTCCTCATCATGTAGCTGTCGTAGATCTCGTGGCAGCAGAAATACATGAGGCCCACCCATGCACTGCCAAAGAGTAAAGCCTGGAAGTAGGAGCTGCCTCCCAGCACATAACCAGCCATGGAAATGCTTAGAGCAATGCCAACGTGGTCTGAGTGGATCATGGTCTTGAAGAAAGCCGGATATATATGTTCACGTATCCCATCACGAAAGAGCGACATGACCACATGTTGGTCTGAGGGTCTATATTCCCTGATGGAGAATTGAACTGCATGTTAGAAAGGGAGATAAAGAAAAGGTTTGAATGAGAGCTCAGTGAGACTAATCCGCTTCTTGTTGCAATAAGAAATTCCTGCTGGATTTCACAATGGGCTCAATATGCTCACGTAACTTGTAGTTGAGCGGAAAAAAAAAAAGAATCAATGCACCTCTTACAGAAACCCTTTTCAAATTAACTCTATTCCACATGAACATAAAACCTGGCACTTACGCATGACAACCCTGGGTAAAAAATCATTACCAAATTATTATAGCATTGTTTTTCTTAAGAGTTCAAGAAGCAATACAATGAAGTGTCAAAAGTGGCAAGGAATGAAAATCAAAGCAAGGTGAGAATACCGAGGCAACAAATAAAAGGCCAGCAGTTTCAGTGAAATGTGTTATGTGTCATCTAGGCTTGTTAGTAGTGCCATTCATTTGCACCCCTAGCTGTCTTATTAGTCCTCTTGTTCGCAATCAGCTCAACTACTTGATAAAAAGGTATAAAATATTAAAATAATCAGAACATCAACTTACAGTTATTTTTCTGGGCCATGCCGACTCTTTCCCCCTCGTCTCTCGCTCACTGAAGGACTTAACGCTGCTGCTCCCCCTGAACTTAAGCTACAGATTGTGATAATCAGCCATTCACAAAAGGGATTGAAATTAGTCTGAGCATGCTCACCTAAGAGTACACACGCCACAAACACTCGCAAAACTTGTGGACCTTAAATGACTTTGCAGTGGAACTGCTAAACTATTGATTATAGAAGAAATTTAACAGTTAGATTGAGATAACGGTGATTTGAGGAAGCATGCTTTCCGTTTTAATTGAAATTAATCACAGCGTTGCTTTGATTATGAAACGTAGAGTATTTTTTCAAAAACTTAATTAGCTTAGTCAACAGAGTAAAGAACTCTATCATTGGATTTCTCAAGGAGGATGAGCACAGATCCTGAATATATTAAGTCAGTGTACTGAGCGGAATGTGAATTCACTGCTCGTTCGAGCACTTCATAGATATTTCCAAAATAAAATGGTCTTATTAGCCTCTTTTTGGGTGCTTGAGTTTTGGGTGGCGTTCTCTTGGGAAACCGCTGTGGATCTCCACACAGCCTCTTCCCCAGAACATAAGGTGAAAGTAAAATTAATATTGGCTAGCCTCCGACGTAAAAGTGTCCAATGGTGTCGGTGACAGTGTCTTGTGCAATAACCCAGTGGCCCTCTGACATGATTAAATTTCCTTGGCAGGAGAGGGGCCTTTACACCTGTTTAAATCAATAGCGCTGCCTCATGAATCTGTGAGTGCGAGAAGGTCAAGCAACTCTGGAAGTTTCTCAAACCACTTCACAGTCACAACGTGAATTCTGAATTGTGCACCCCACATGTGAAACCCCTCTCCAAACCACTGTAATCACAAGTGTATTTTACTTTACGGCTATATGATAAAAACAAATCATAAGACCCTCTCAGACATGCATCAAATTACATAAATGTGATGGCAATTTAAAGGTGCTAAATATGGGACTGGGAGCATTTTCATGGCCTCTCAGTGGCTCTCAACATGGCAACAGAGAGCTGGCACCTTGAAGCTAACGCTGGTAACAGTGAAAAGTTTACCCGAGGGGAAACCGGAGGGTGGGTGCTACGTTTCTGCGACGGTTTATCAGCTGTAACTGCCATATGAGAGGAGTTAGCCAGTTGGGGAACACTCACATACACAAACATGCACTAAAAGCATCTGCGGCCTGTCCGCTGATGTTAACAAAGGGTTTAACTGATTTCTAAAATAAATACATAGCAACATTTGCATCAAAGCAGCATATTTGCCTACTCGCATGTGGATAAGCGTATTAAATATTTGACAAATCTGCCTTTAAGGTGCATTTTGAACAATAAAAAAACGATTAACCTGTAATTAATTGCAATTAAATATCTTAACTGATGACAGCCCTAATCTTTACATAACAAATAGTTGTTAACTGCTGTATTAATGCTGTGAAATCAATTTAGCACATTTCTGAATGAGTCACTTTTGCTGTGAAGTCACGATGGCAATCCTCACGAGGTCAGACAAACATTTCCATAACACGAGTGAATTGAACGCCTGTCAGATTAACGCAAAAGCTTCAGCAGCACAAGGTTAAATACACAGAGAGATTTCAAATGCACAAAGGGACTGGAGCACGCTGATTGATTTGCAACCTTTAATTGTGCAAACTGTCGAGCGTTTCTACACTACTGTGTCTTCATCAGAGTCCGAAAGTGCCTTTATTTTTGTACCTTGGATGCTTGCTGTCCTTGAGCTGACAGGCACCTGATTCAGCTGCATGCTGCTGGGAGGTGCATGGAGAACACAGATTCAACTACATTTAAAATGCGCATCCTGTTGGCCTGATTAACAACACAGTAATATGTTCCTCACGTGAGTCATCTCCTACGCTCACAGAAAATAAGTCTCTTTAATAAATAATGAGACACAATGAATGAGCTGATTTTACTTTACTAACACTTTTCCTGGTACGGTGCAGAGAAACCGAGGGTTAAAAAGACTTCATACAACCTCAATAATAATCGGACTGTACTGTGTCTCAATTTGCATTCTTTTGTACTTCTACATGCTATTGTGAGTGCTTTCACACTGACAAGTATGGCAAAATGCAGTGCACCATGAGTATCCGGATGGAGTACTCGTCACAGTCAAAAAGTTGAGTGTTGGACACTTCCTACCCTCAGTGACACTTCCTACCCTCAGTGGCTGCCATCTAACTGCCATCAAACTAGTAAAAGTAAAATCTCATTAATTTTATTCAGTTATAATTACGGCTGTCAAAGTTCATGACATAATAACGTGTTTTTTGTTTTAACGGCATTGATTTTTTTAAGGCATTAAAGTGATTTGGGGTTTTTAGGTTGTAGCGGCTCGGTTTTAAAGCTAGAATGAAGATAGTGGTATGAAATTAAGGAATCCATTGGTACCAACCATGTCATACTAGCTTGTCCAGACACTCCAAACTTACACCACACCAAAAAAAAACAAAAAAGAAAAAACAGCATGGCCATTTTCAAAGCGGTCCTGTGGAGGTTTCTGGACAATGTTAGTCATTATTTTGCTTTGCTGATTGATTTACAATAATAACTACATTTTATTTGCAATTAGCAAGCATATTTGCCCACTCCCATGTTGATAAGTGTAACAGGTGTGTTTTGGACCCAAAGGCAGCACAAATACTGGCAAGGTCAGTTTATAATGTCTTTTATTCACAGCAGACTCAGTAATCAGGATGACCAGACACAGTCCACACTCACAGTCCTGATTTGGATAAAGACAGGAAACTTCCAAAGTCTCTCGTAGACTTCTCAGTCTTGTGCTGACGAGCGCCACGTGTCTCCACCGAACAATGCAATGAGCGCCGGCAGAGAATTCACATACACAATGGTGAACGGCGAGGTACAAACAATGTCCAAATCCACAGTGATTCACAAGATACACAACAGGAAAACTCACACTGCAAAAACGTCGTGGGAATAATTCCCAACAGCCCAGAGGTGCAGACGGAAACCAGGAATGCTGAGGCAGGATTCGTGGTCGGGGACAGAAGCCTGAGGTAATTACTGGGGTTACGATGGGGCAGCAGAGTCAACAAATGAGGTCGGCAACGGGAGATCAGTCCAAGAGAGAGTGCTGGGAAGTCTTGCAAGGGGGTGGAGAACAGTCTGGCAAAGAGTGAGTGAACCTGGGAAGCTTAAATACTGGCTAGGTGTCTGATGATTTGCATCTGTGTAATCAGGTGAGTGGCTAAGGTGGGAGAGGCCGGCTGGTGGGGTGAGGTCAGGGCGGAGAGCAGAGGGGCACAATGTGACAATAAGAATATTGAGGTACATTTTGAACAGATAAAAAATGTGTGATTCATTTGCGATTAATCAAGATTAACTATGGACAATCATATTATCAAATCAAATATTTTAACTGATTGACAGCTCTAGTTTTACTACAATTGTCAAGTGAGCAAACAAGCCTGCAGATATTTTGGAGGGCGACAAGCACGGTCAAATGATGGCGGTAGCCTAATGCTCTGCCCGGCTGTAATTTGGCAATAAAAATTAGTGGTCAAATTTCCGGTAAGTGCACAACAGTAGTGTTTGATTTGAGACAACTCTACTCTGTCAAAATTCACGCACTACAAGTACACAGTGTACACAGCGTACTACATGCGAGTGTACTATTGGCAGCATCCGATTTGAGACACAACACAGCTGTCTCCCTAGAAGCCTAGAAGAATATCCAGCAAAATGCTTCAGCGCCACGACTTCATCTTGAAACTGTTGAATTATGAAATGTTCCTCATACATAAAATAATAAATATCAGTTTAAGTGTATGCTATATTTAGAATACTTCGTCAGAATGCTCCGTCAACAGTAGTACATGTCTTTGCTCCAGTGCGGTAACTCCTGTCTCCAAGCTGAGGGCGTGCCGACTGTCATCTACTGTAAGTAATGCACCTACTATGGATAAGTGCCTCATACAACCCCACTTCAAAACAGCCAAACTGTCCCTTTAAAGTAAGCGTTAGGGAATAGGGTCGCCAGTCAGAGGGGCCAATAGATTTATGATGGCGAGCCTGATGCATCAGAACACAACTTAACATGACTGAAATAGACTGTTAATGGAGGAAAAAGACATCTAATCTAAGAGTCATTACAGGGAATATATCTACGATTTCACTGAAAATTGTTTGGCTTTAAACATTAAAATTATAAACCAGCACAACAAACAATAGATGATCAATGTCTGGAAACACTGAGGCAATACAATCACGTCAAAGACATTTTGTCATTTTAACAAAAACATTGCTTGGACACAATTAAACCATTATGACCATTACTTGCAAATGATTAAATTCAAGCTATGAACTGCCTGATTACATAATACTTCATCATCACAGGCCCTATTCATTTGACTTGATAAAATGTGCAGAGTGCTCCAGAGTTGGTTGCAGATTGCATTGTAACAAAAAAAATAAAACACAAGGAAAAAAAAAATGTTAAAGTTGCCCAGGAAACTAACCACTGAAGGCGAACTGCATGCTCCACTTCTAATGGGCCCATGAGTGCCCAATGAATTGCATTTTTATTCATGGACATGTACTTGCACAAGGATTGTAGGGGAGAGAGCCTGTTCGGTATGCTCGTCATAGAGCTACGACATTAAGGGATTAAACCATTACATTATTGAGTTTTCCCCCACACATCCAGTGGCTAGCCATCATTTCAACGCACCTCAGACAACTTTATTTCCAACCCACTGCCTCTTCTGGAACTCTGAATTGAATCTGAATTTCGTTGTGGCTTCCTGTACCTCAAAAGTGTGTATACACAGAGCAAAAACACTCCCCAGTGAAGTCTTTTAGTTCCAGACATCTTTCATTATTGCGGTAATGCATTTGCTCTTGTATAGAATATATGTTTGCAATGTATGACGTCTGAAAGTTCCTCTGTCAGAGTAAAACATGGATACTGAGATGGACCAGTGATTTTCATCGATGTAAAACATGCGAGTGGAAGCTTATTCAGCAGCAGTAATGGCACCTTCTCCACATGCAGGACGTTCAGTATGTCTGGCAAACACCAAGGAAACGTTCTGCTACACAGCTCTGATAAGATGGGAGGACACATTACATTTACTTTAACACTGATTGGAATGAGATCCTTTCTGATGGATGTGCATCTGGTCACATTTCAAAATGATATTGAATTGAGCATAAAAAAGAAATATTTTCAAGAAGAATCATATTGTCTCTGATCCATGTTAGTTAATGCTGCCAGTAACGAGGAACATGGTTTGGAAACTACTAAACCTATCTAACAAGTCCAAATATTTTGAAACGTATCAGCAAAATGTTCACTGATGACATATTTGATTTACTTTTCGATATTCGCACATTAAAGATGGTGGTGTCACAGAAATGTAGCGCCCACACACTTCAGTTCTCCCCAGGTTTACACCGTTAGCTGTTAGCTGTCTGTTAGAGCTCTTAGCACCGTTAGCTGGGGGGGTCCCTCTGTCAAATTTAGCACCTCTAAGGTTTCGGAAAAAATTGTTGATTTGGTTTAATCGACCAAGTCAACGTCTTACCTAACAGTTCTTTGCAGTACATAAATGAGGTACTTTCTACACTCAAAAAATTTTTGTTACAGACCATAATCTGTGACAACAACGAAATTGATCTTTTGGAGGTTGTAGCGGGCTGAGTTTTAAAGGTAGAATGAAGACGCTGCTATGAATCGAAACAAATCCAGTGGTGTCGCAACGGAGGCTACATAACAATCCAACCCTGTGCTAAATTTTGGCGAAGAAAAACTGGCATTGCCATTTTCAAAGGCAATGCCAGTGTGGCAAAGCCACAAGTCTCAGAACAGATAAAACAGATAAAAATTTGAGATTAATTGCAATTAATCATGGACATCATGTTTAAATATTTTAATCAATTGACAGCCCTAATATAAATCTAATTTCTGTGAGACAGGGTTGGTACAAAAGAAATTAGAACAGAGGATTGTGAGGTTTACTCCTCAGTTTTAAGTTGCCTGGATGTGAATTCTCACAGTTTGTTTTTCAGTCACAGAGTGTAAAGTATTTGCACTGAGAGTCCAGGGAGCACATTATGCTTTGGCTATCTCGTAACACTGTTTTAGGTTATGGGAGATAAGAAATCATGATGAAAGTCTGAAATCACAACAGACCAAAGAGCAGCCAAAGGTTGTCTTCTTTCAAATCTTGTTTTATGATAATCTTGGTTTGTCATAATCCAAGTCATGCCCCCATCTCTGTAACCGCTAAGACACTTCACCCACTGTAAGCAGATAAAAGTGATTGTCTCACCTCAAGTAAAAAGTGAAAGTGAAAATCCGAGGTCATTTTCATAGACAATAACAGGATTTCAAGTAGACACAAAACTCCTTTAAGATGCTACAATATTTTGAATTCTACTGAATAAAACCAGAAAGCTATCTAGACACATACTGTATCGGAGAGTGAAGACGGGGTCAGTTGTAGATGCACCAATGAGGGATGATCAGTGCTGGACATTACCAATCTGCCTTCTAAAGCTCACAGACGTTTCATGGCTTCATATGCAAAACTGAGGACTTCATACTAGAACCAAACTACAATAGTAATTGTAAAAACCACAACAGCCCTGTGAGGCTTTCTCTATACGCACCAGACAGTTGGATGGATTAACAAGGAGTAAATATTTGTTATGCTTAGCCATTGAGGCAAAAAATGTAAAATTTGGCCCGAGGGAGGTACCACACAAAAGGCCAAGTTGTTAGTTAAATCAAAAGTGTTTAGAGATGCTCATGGCGTCTCTCATTTTGTTTTTATTTTATTTATTTTTTGGCCTTGGGGTGGTTCCACAGGGACAGCTATGTTGGCAAATAATTTTAGCTGTTTTATATTTAGGGAAATCGTCAGCATAGCTGTCGAGAATGATGATAGGATCACAATAAAGACGATTATATGACACAGATAAATTCCACTATTGCAAATCAATCAGTGGACTTGATGGACTCAGTGGAAGCAAAATTACAGTTTGTACCTTCAGGGCTCATGATTTTGACATTGCTATCAGCCTTTAGATGTCTAAAATATTATGTGTTAAACACTGACAGTCTGTCCTGAACATTCAAATGAGGCGTCCTCTCAGGAGCATGACTGTACTCAACAAATGTCATGAGAATAATAACAGTTTGAGACATCTTGTTGCAAACAAGATAAGTAAACAATTCTGACCTATTGGTGGCACCATCAATAAAGTCCCCAGGATTCATCTTCTGGGAAGCATGAATGTCGACAAAGTCTATCAAATATTGTAGTAATTCATTAAGTATCTGTGGTGGTGTTGGTAAAGCATGGTGTCATGGTTGGCAGTTTGATCCCCAGCTCCTTTTATCCACATGTTAAAGTGTCGGCGAGCAAATCACTGAATCCTACTTGCATAGCAGTGATGGCACCATTGTTGGTATGTGTTGGTAAATGTGAGGTATTTATACCACTTTAGGAAAATCACTCCATAACTGCAAATATTTCACAGGTTTCTAGATGTATCGGCAAACAAAAGGCTACATGTTGTGTAGATCTACATTCTAAAAATCATCCAAATTAAATGCCAAAATATGTTGTCGATGCCCTCTACAGTGATATATTTTTAGTTCATGCTGTCAGTTTTAGATCTGACAGCATGATGGATAAGGTTTGGTTAGGTTAGGCATTAAAACCACTTGGTTAGATCGTGATTTGGATGAAAACTACTATATTTTTAGGGGACCTTCATCAAAATGGTTACAGTATAAATCACTTGGTGGGTGCAGTCACAGTGACGCCACAAATTGGTTTGCGGACTGCCATTCAGAAGCGTTAAGTTCAGCATTTTGGCTGTCACCATCTTGGTATTTGGCTGTTGCCATGTTGTTTTGTGCAACCAGAAGTGAGATGAGAGGGTGGAGCCAAGTACAACCAAACACTGAATAAGACATTTTTAGGCGACCAGAATGTTACAGTTAACTTTCATGAGCTGGAAACACTGTGAAAGCACAAAAACACAGACAAAACACCAAGGTAGCCACAGCCCTAAAGCATCTCTCTACAATGCTTTATGGCCTATTTGACTAAATAATGGGATATAATGGGGACCATCATTTCCTAAATGAACATGATGCTGTATTGAAGAAGACTTGAGACTAGTGATTGAGACCATAAACTCATTTTGACAATGTTCACTAAAATAATAAATCAAGTGAGAAGTAGGATCATTTTCTCATAGACTTCTATACAATCTGACTTCTTTTTGCAACCAGAGGAGTTACAACCTGTTGGATATTAGAAAGAATGCATTTTTATCATGTTTACTCCTCAGATCATCACATTCTGGCGATTGTGCATTGATTGAAATGAAGCTATGTGATACGGTTGATTTGTGATGCATTTTACACTACATCATTTGAGGTACAGTATGTGACAAAAACAAAGCATCTTTTGTAGTTCTAGCTTCATGTCTGGATGCATATTTGGTACATACAGCTGTCTACTAAATCATCGTTAAATTGATCAAACTGTTATTTTCCACTTTGTCTGAAAGGAGATTTACAACACAAGCCAAATGATGTTTTATTGATCTGAGAGTGGGAGCCAGCAACAAAATAACTTTATCATTAAAATGACCTCACTTTGGTGTATTTGTATCATTCTACAGTGCGAGAGCAACACAGTTAAAAGGCATATATTTAAGGCATCCATATGAGATAAACAACTGATATTGGATTTCTGCCCCATCTTTGTTAAATTTTTGTTAATTGAATCCAAATAAAGTACACAAAGCCAACAAATCATTGAGTAAAGGTGGTCTGTTCTCTCTTCTCCTGCATACAGATTGGACCACAACAAAAGGCTTTTCAGCAGAACTATATTGTGGCTCAGGCTCATCCCAGGTTTCTCTGGGGATGGCTGGGTCAGAGAAGGAAGCTGCAGCGGCAGCAGCCTGAAACTAAACTCCATCTATCACACTTAAAAAGCTGCCCACCTCCACCTAGCCACCAATATGCCAGGAGATGTTAGGGGATTATAGGGGGATTTTGCAGCAAGATAAAGCTGTGCATAACCACTGGCTTGTTTTTCATTAGGAGATGCTAGTTTTGTTTGAGGTTAATTACTGACTTGGGTACATGGCTCAAAAGAACACAAGCCCCTGCATGACTGTAGGCTATATTAAACAACTGATTTGTCTCAGACAAGGCACATTTTAAAGAGCAGCGTCTTAAAGACAGGTAAAACAAAGGATGCAGTACTGAGGACAATATAAATGACAATAAGTGGGTAAATCAGTATGATGTGGTAGAATGAAACCAGAAATAGGTACTACTACTACTACTACTATATGACCTTGCTAACACTGAGACTCTCAATACGGTAATTACTTGAAACCTTGAAATGAAAAACTGGCAAAGGTGAAAGCAGGAATAAATTCTTTTCAACATTTAAAACCTGCTTGGTAACACTTTATAATAACCATCATCTCTAAATGGTAAATTTCTAGTTAACTGCACTTATTTTACTGTTAACAATGAAACAATTTTGTTAACAATTTCTGTTTTATAAATTTTATATATCATATCGTAGCTGATAAGAGATTCTGATTACATTATTATCAGTTTATTGTTGCACGTTATAACATTTTAAGAAGAAGAAGGACATTTTTCTTTCCCCCCCCCGGGAAGGTTAATTTTTTTTTCTCTTTTTTTTTTTTTTTATTTTTTATTTGCACACCCCCCCCACACACACCCACAAACAAAACCACCACCCTTACTACTATAAAGATGAAATATTGTAATGGTGGTGCTCCTCCTCCCCCCCCCCCCCATTTGGGGGTTTTTTGCCTCCCTCCGGGGCCCCCCCCCAGTGCCCAAAAGGTAAACTGCCCCCCCCCCCCCTACCAATTCCCCCCCCATTTTTTGTCATTTCCGGGATTTAACCCGTGACCCCCCCATTCCCCAACCCACTCCCTACCGACTGAGCTACTGCCGCCCCTTATATACTATATTAAATATTTGTCAATGACTACTGAATGATTTGTAAACGTTTAAGAAGTAATTTGTAAAACATCTATAAACATAAGATAGATGGACCAGAAACCATTTATTAACCATCTATCTAAATAATATTTATAGATACTTAAAAAAGTATCTACAAACGATTTAACATGGTATTATTATCATCAGATGCAACTTTATAATAGCTATCCAAATAACGATTGTAGTTGGTTTACAAACCTATTATTATCCATTGATAAAGAGTTACAAATACCAGCTTTGTAATGTTTATAGATGTTTAATAAACACTTTCTTAAAGGTTTTTAAATAATATTTTATCATTCACAGATCCTTATTTTATGTAAAATGCTGTGTGCAACAATAAACTGTTAACATTAATAATTAGTTAACATTATAAATTATCATTTGTTAATAGTAAAATAAGTTAAATCAATGATGAATTTAGCATTTATAAATGATGGTTATTTCTTTTTCGCTGTTTAATTTTCTGAGAAAACAACACATACACGTTTGCATGCAATAATTAACAATGCATTATTACTGTATATGAAAATGAGTTATAGCAAGTTTCTCACTGAAATTATAATTGCAGAAACAAGATTGGTGTAATTATCATGCACAGCTGGAATCTAAATAAAGCGGTGTTAACTTTGGTGCATTGCTGTGACAATCTTAGCTGTATTTAACCTCCATCTACAGCAGACAAGTTAACCTCTCTGACTTCAGTTCCACTCTCAGCTCCTGACTGATCATGAAATCCTCCACAGAAACTCCGTTTGTGAAGGTTTTGACCATTCATCCATTCTAATGTCATTATTATTCATGCATTCTTTCTCCCCATAAAGTTAAATATTGTCATTTTCATTACTCCATATCTAATGTTAATGTATGGCAATCTGATGGAATGCCCTGTTTAATGTAAGCCCTAATTTAACACACCCGTACCGAAGGAAAAGTGCAGTCTGTTATTGGCACTTTAAGTTATTTATTTTTCCGTGACCTGCTAGTGCTCGGCGCTCATTTAAAAGTAAACAGCATCCTGTTTGACTGAGAGGATTTTTTAATGGACGCTGCCAAACTCTATCCCAAAATTGGATTAGATGTAGCGAGGATTAAAGTGTAAAATGTGTCTATGCATCAAACAATTTTTTTTCTGATATAACATATTACAAATGCAGATCCCATAATGCACTATGCATAAAAGTGCCAGTCCTTTGTCTATTGACAAGGTGAAAGCACTATTTGAGAGCGCAAATTAAACTCTGAGATTGAAAGTGTGAATAAAAAAAGCAATTTCCTCCATCAATTTACTGTATTTTGGAGATTATTATTAACCGTCCTGTTTGGGTGAGGCTCCAGGAACACGGTGCTATTTTAAAAAGTAAACAAAACTAAATAAGGCATCATCACACTGGCGCTCTGCTACTGCTCACAGCTGTACAGTAAAGTGACCTCTGCTCTTGCCAATTTAAACACTGTACCTCCACCTACCAGGAGAATTATAATTAGTGAGACAGATGCAACAGCAACTACTGCATCATGTCGTCAGATGGTCTGGATCATTGGGGTCATGATGTCACAGTTACTTTCAATTCAATTAAGACTGTACCTGAAAATACCCGCGTTTTTATCCCCCCATTCACACTGTTGGTGGGCAGTGGTGGAAAAACAGATCCAGATCCTTCAATACAACCGTGTAAAAAATACAGGTACAGTATAAAAAATCAGTAAATGTCAGTAAAATGTAATAAAATATCAAAAGTAACGAGTAACAACAGAGTTATGACAACAGAGACACCATGAAGGGACGATGGAGACACGCTTGTTCACTGTAACATGCGATCATCAGAAAATGACCTAATTAGGGATAATTTTGAAACATTCTCTTAACCGACAATCGACCTTCATTAACCGATTATTAACCATTAACTGACAAGATTTGTGCCTTGCATGCAGCGATGCACCAGCTGTAGTATATCAGCACAACAGAAAACTTAGCCAACAATTCACCGTCAGAGAGTTACTGTAGCAGCCACGGTGCTGCGTTCACTGTCTCCAGTTCACCGTCCGAGGGGGTTAGCATGACGGACACGCAGCCACTTTCCCAGTAAAAGTCTACAGCGTACATTTAGTTTAGCAGGTTGTCAGCTGTGTGTCTGCCCGGCGTAATGATAGCAATAGTCTGAAAAACAGTGTGCGTGTTTGTGCTACATTAGCAGCTGTTAGGTGATAGCGTTGCCGGTGGCTCCGTGCTCGCTGTAGCCTAACTTAAGCGAGTTTCTGACAGACGGTGTGTGTGTGGCGGCAGTGACAGTGGGTTTGTCGGCGGCATTATGGCTGTGAACGTAGGTGTAGCAGACAGTGTGTGCACAGTTTCTTTATTATATATTTGTATTTGATTTTGTCTTGCAAGCAATGATTTGTCAAGTGACTCAGTTATGTAAAAGTAAAGTCATACTTTACCAATAATTAATACAGACAATCATTAAATGACTATGAGCACATTATAAACAGAAATAACAGATGTTAACATCTGATTTCCACACAGGGCCACTCTATAAAACAGGACCAGGTGATTGAAGAAATAATTTGACATTTTGGGAAACAATCTTATTCACTTTATTGCTAAGAGGTAGATGAGAAGATGGACACCACTCTCTAAGTATGTTCATAAACTATGAAGCCAGAGCCAGGAGTTGATTAGCTTAGCTTAACATAAAGATTGGAATCACTATTTAATCCTTCATCCAGAAAGCTCTAAACCTCCCATGAAATTACTAAAAGTCAAATTACAGATGGTAATACAGCCTTATTAATATGGATGGGTCCTCTCATACAATGTTACAACTATTAACAGACAAAATAAAGAGTCCACCCACTCTAAAATACTACATAACTACTTTGTAAATGCTTTAAAAATGCCAGTATCTTCAAAATTATAATGTTGTTATAATGATATTGAAAACAGTGTTCGCAATATAGTATGGGTGATATTCACAACACCCACTAATTGCAAAAAAAGCTTTCTTCAAAGACTTTGAAAACATCACACTTAAAAATACCCAGACAGATGGGCTCAGTGAAAGCAAATGAGGTTAACAGCCGCTCCTTACCTCAGCAGTGAGAACTGACTGGGAAAATCATTATTCTGAGACAAGTTTTACAGTATCAGATACGAGTTCATGTGTCTTTTATGGTGTCACACCTGTCGTGTGATAGAACACAACAAGGCACATTAAACTTGTTTTGACATCATGTGTAGTGTAATGAAGACTTGTTTTACACACTACGGCTGCTCAGCGATGGATCCCTGAGGTCTGAATAAAAGGGATTTCTATTTCCAAGAAAACTTGTTTAATTCTTCTCCAAATATGTAAACTCTTATTACAATATTCATTGATTTACATTGTGCAACTATTCTTTTCATGCAATATCCAATCTGCCCCGCTGAGACTTAGCCATAATGTCAGTTCAAAGAGACGCAAAGATTGATCAGGCAGTGTGGTTTACAAACGCACAGCTGAAAGGTGAAGGATATATGCCACGAATCATGATGAAGGAGGGTGGAATTCCCAGGATGAGATCGTTTCTGATACTATCGTAGAGCCTCTGTGGGCAGGAACAACTAACCCATATCCTAAAATGAGGTCGGCCTGTTCACACTGTGTGAATGCGGCGAAGCGCCAGGAATATCTTTACATCTGTAGATACATCACAAGGACTTAGCTGCCACAAAAGCAAAGCTAATAATATGAGACAAAGTCAACAGTTATTACACATTTTACACAAATTCAAATCTCTTCTCATTGTTGTATCGCTTATCTCATACTGTACGTATAATGCAGCTGCTGAAGATGTTTACTTAGGTCTTACTTAGGGCTGTCAATTAACGAAAATATTTAATCACAATTATTCACATAATTGTCCATGATTGATCGTGAGTAATCACAAATGAATCACATATTTTTTATCTATTCAAAATAAACCTTAAAAGGAGATTTGGCAAGTATTTAATACTCTTATCAACATGGGAGTGGGCAAATATACTACGCTATGCAAATGTATGTATTTATTTATTACTGGAAATCAATTAACAACACAAAACAATGAACCCTCACCAGCACTGCATTTAGCATAAAAAGATGCTGAATGATGCTACGCTTAGAGCTAGTGACGTCAAATAAAAGAAAGAAAGACAGCTAATGGCGGGCGGGTGGAGAGGTTATGGAGTCCAACTAACACACAACTTTTCATAATGATGTTTGTGACGTGTTTTCCGTAGTTATGTTACATTGTTTCTGTACGTATTTTACTTAGTTTAAGTCCAAGGATGATGTTTTTCCTAAACCTAAGCGAGTGTTTTTTTTGCCTGTGACCTGTGAACATTACCGTAGTTTTGTTGTGTTGTATCATTACACGCAAAAAAAAAAAAAAAAAGTCCTTATAATGTTGTGCCTTCTGTGAGACCGGGTTGATATATTTTAACTCGGACTGTCAATCTATTCAATTGCAATTAATTGCGATTAATTGACCTTACCTTAAAGGGGGATTTGTCAACTATTTAATATTCTTATCAACGTGGGAGTCGGCAAATATTCTGCTTTGTGCAAACGTATATTTATTATTGGAAATCAGCTAACAGCACAAAACGATGACAAATTTTGTCCAGAAACCCTCACAGGTACTGCATTGAGCATAAAACCTATGCTGAAATCATAACATGGCAAACTGCAGCCCAACAGGCAACAACAGCTGTCAGTGTGTCAGTGTGCTGACTTGACTATGACTTGCCCCAAACTGCATGTGATTATCATAAAGTGGGCATGTCTGTAAAGGGGAGACTCGTGGGGACCCAGAGAGCCCATTTACATTCACATGTCTAGAGATCAGAGGTCAAGAGACCCCTTTAAAAATGACTGTGACAGTTTTTCCTCGTCAAAATTTAGGGTAAGTTTGGAGCATTATTTGGTCTCCTTCCCAATATGCTGGTTTGGCACCAATGGATTCCTTAAGTTTTCTAGTTTCATATGATACCAGTATTTTCACTTCAAACTGAACCAGCTAAAATCTCTGAAACACAGACTGTGTTAATATATTAAAGAAATAATTGGCCTGAAAAGGAATTTGCGTTAACGCGTTATTATAATTTTGACAGCCCTCGTTTCACTGTATTTATTCAACTCAGTTCAAGTTTAAGTCACAAATAGTTTAATATTTTCTGAAAACAATTCAAAACATTGTCATCTATTTCTAAAATACCACAAACAGACTCCGGCAGGAGAGTTGTAATGTCTTAGAAGTTTACTGCAACATCTGCAACTTTTGGTAGGATTAACCAGTGCATCAATTATGCTGTTCTCTGCCTTATCCAATCTACACATACATTTATACATAAGGTTCCTTATCACTGTCTTACCTGTGAGTGCATTTATGTTGATAAATGACTTGCATTATAAATCTTGTCGTACACAATAACATTGGACTATACATCGCTGCATACTGCTCCTTTTATACCAAAGATGAGTAGTATGGGGCTATCATGATCAAAATGTTTGACTGCTCACTTTAATAGCATTTCTACTTTCTTCAGGAAATAGGACATTTCTGTCATTTTCAGATCTAATTTGATTGAAGTTTTGCTAAACCCCTCATCCAAACAGCGATCATTCAATCATAGTTTAGCAACTGCAGCTAGGCACACCAGGTCTGTCAAGCTGCAGATTTCTCTCCAGGCTAAAGCAACGTCCCCAGGGCACTTATAAAGCCACCTGCACATGATCAGCCGCAAAATCGCTCTGTGCTGGTTGTGCCATTGTTTTCCTATGGGGAGAGAGGTGCTGCAAAACCAGGCAGAAGCACTACCTTTGGCATGGCGCAAGCTGGATTCGAACTCTCAACCCTCTTGCTGTGAGGTGTCGGTGCTTACCACTAACCAGTATTTCAAATAATACAAACTGCCACCACTGTATTAAATTGCAAATGTACCATGCTTGGTAATGCTGGTATGAGTACTCGATACCTTTAAGGTCTCAAATGCAATAACCCAGAACCAAGTACTCTTGAGACTTCTCCAATCAAACAATACCTGTATTCCATCCTTTTTGTACCTAAATCTAAAAAATATCTATTTGTATGGATTTTGCTTACAGCCAATCACTGCAAGCATTCTCCAATTTAATGCAACATGTGACTGGCCCACTACTGCAGCAGCTACAACCCCTGCAGTCAGGACTACCTGCAGTGCACAAAGCTCTTAACATAGAGACTGCTGCAAGGGCTGCTAGCAGCTAATGGTGCTAACTGTGGCTAACAGTGTTAACTTGAGGGGGAACCGGAGGGTAAGCATCACGCTTCTATAGTAACGTCGTCCCGACACCACAGTGGTGACACGGCAGTAACCACCATATGAGTGCAGTGCAAAGTGGCTGTGATTAGCTAGCCAGTGGGATGCAATCACAGCTTCCATTCACATGATGGGTATCATATAAAGTACTCCATTATGGGTATCACTTTAAGGGTACTGGTAGTGCTACTGGTGTCATAATTTCTTAGACAATACCTAGCCCTAGTCCTTGGTAATTGCATTACTCTTTTGGGGTTTATATCTGATGTCAAATCAGCACCATATTATTGGAAGCTCAACAGCTCAGGCTCCCAGCATTGCTGGGATAACAAATCTGTGAACATGAAATTATTAATTTTGAGATTAAACAAAAACACAACCTGTTTTACAAGCATTCAACTGCCGAGACGAATTATCTACACGCAAGTTGAGCTAGAGAGGAGGTGCAATCCTGCCTAATCTCATTACTGACATAAAAGGATACAGCAGTATAGAGTCAGGGAGAATAGCATGAATTAGAAACACAGTAAAACTAGTGAACATTAAAAAAAGAAGCATATTTGACATGTTTAATGCCACACAATCAGTTCCACATTCCTTCCGATGATTGCCACGAATCTTTAAGCTACATGACAGCTTTAGATACTTCACTTATCTCGCCCTCAGTGAAATCAACACCATCACTACTGCTATTCAAAATTTTGAATTATGTCCAAAAAATCTTCAGAAGTTTACTTTGCAATGCTTTTCTGGCAAGCGAGTCAGGCCTCCCAGTCCCAGTCTCATTTCATTTAATGAAGTCAAGATCACATTTAAATCTCACACTGGCTTCGTTTTAAGCCCACAAAAGAGCTCATGCTTAACTTTTTTTAACCCACGATACAATGGGCCTCTCATGATGTTCATTCCAGACAGGATTAACATTAAATACTTTGTCCTTACATTTAGAAATGGGTTCACCTGCCAGACAGTTCACAGTAGTATCATAGCTCCTGTAGCCTATGTTCTGAATTTTTACATATCTATAAAGCCTATGCTATTTAAAAGTAGCTCAGGTTTCTTGGCATACCTAACAATATCATGCTGAAATTGTTACCTTCAGTTCATAAAGCAGGAAAGGTCACATGTACAATCATAGCAGCAGATAGATGGTTTGTAACGGTTATCCTGTAATAGATCTCCAACTGTAGAAGCATGCATCTGATCTACAGACCGAGTGACACACAGTCAGATCCAGTCTACAATATATGCAAACTTTTTTACATGCAACAGTATTTTACTGGATGTTATCCTTTCAAAAATGTAAAATTTCAAACAAGTATTACTGTCTGAATTACTATGTGAAATGTCCTCCTGATATACACACAGGCTGACTGATTGTCCACAATGAGTGACACTTTAATATATTTTCTGTCAAAGCAAAAAACAAAAAAAGGGGAGCAAAAGAAGAGAAAGAAACAAACCGAGTAACTTATCCAACCAATTCCCCTCACAATCCTGCCAGAGATACACACCACATGTTACATTGGGAGGATTAGTTTGACAGGGTTTACACACATATTTAACACATTGAGGATAGTCCCATTTAACATTTATTCCAGAATACCAGGCCCATCGTGGAAGACCGACAAGTTTTCCTGATTTCGGGTTGCTTTTTTTCTGTTTTATGTCAATCTTGCAGCTGCAATTAAATATAAATACATTGTAAATTAAAACACTACATAAAACGTTATAACTAGTATTGGGTGGTAAATCATATACAGTCAGGCGTAATTATCCACTACAGTGATGCTGTTCTCAAATCTAATATTGGATCTTTTTTAGTAGGAGTACTGAATGAAGGCCTGCCATACTTGATTTATTAAATTTAATCTTATTAATTTTCTGCCATGGTTTGGGGTTTTTCACATTAGTTATTTCTGTCTTTGAGGTTTACTCGTCTCACTGGTTTCAAGGGGAAAGGCTCGGCTAGAAAAAGGTGATGTCATTTACCTCCATGCACCGATCAGTACGAAGGAATGATTGAAATTAAAACGAGGAATTTTCATTTTGTGTTGATTTTGCTGGCCCCTGTGGACAAAAGCAGTCTCCATGAGCACCACCGCCTCATGTTGTGAAGATTTGCAGCTGCCAGACTCCCTCTCATTTTATTGCAGCAGCATCTAACAGTCTTCCTCGCTCAGTCCTGGTTCTGGCTTTACATGCCTCCCTTCCCTTCAGTAGGCCCAGCAATATGGCCTGGGCCTCCAGCAGCGTGGTGTCGGTGGGCTACAGGTCCTGCAGCTGCAGATGAACCCGCTTCCATCCGTCCTCTGGGCACACGTAGTAGAACTTCCTGCCAAAGTTGATGTACAGGTCATCTTGGACCACAAGGAAGATCCTCCCAACCACCACCTTCTCTTCAGCCGGTCCCATCTGGATCATCGGGGACTGGTAGTGTGGCAAGGCAAAGCTCTGCTCCTGTTGTGATCCAATGTCTGGATCAAGTTGGAAAAAATCCTACGCAGCCACCACTGAAATCTAATTCTTCAAATAGTATAATACAAATAATATTAGCCTGATCTTTTCTGGGGCGGCTCAGAGGGCAGAGCAGGTCGTCTATCAATCAGAAGGTTGGTGGTTTGATCCCTAGCTGCTCTGGTCACATGTCGATGTGGCCTTGACCACTTGGGGACACTTAACCCCAAACTGCACTCAAAGGCATAGCCATCGGTGTGTGAATGACTAGATTAGATCCTGATGGTGAAGTTGGCATCTTTTATGGCAGCCTCTGCCATCAGAGTATGACTGTGTATGTGAATGGATGAATGCTTTGAGTGGTCGGAAGACGAGAAAAGTGTTATATAAAAGTCCATTTACCTGCAAATGTGCACAAATAATGGGTTTAAAGTAAACGATGAGTACTGAGTAGCAAAAAATATCATTTAAATAATTTCATATACAGACTTATATAAATTATTTAAATGATGATTTTAGATATATAGTGTATGTGCAAATCTAAGTTTGACAATCTCATAGCAGGCAAACCCTCACTCACCCCTAATGATCTTTGTCGCCCCCCTAAGGGGGGCCAGACCCCAATTGGGAACCACTAGGTTAGACAACACAATCTGGACTGGTTTTGTTTTCAGCACTGAGCTCTATCCAATATCGTGCTGCAATATTATGTATTCCTCTGCATCTCTTTTTGATAGTTTTCTCCTCTGAGCTGGTCGAGTGGCCTAATTTAAAGTATTCAATTGACAATTCATTGGCAGAATGACATTAGCTTACTGGCACGCCTCAAAGTTACATCTGCCAGTTGGAGCCGACTGAAGTGTTGAAAACCAAAAATCGAAGTGAAAACACAGCACAGCACCTACCGAGGTGTTAATAGAAGAGATACATCAGCCGAATCAAGGTGAACAACACCCACAGGCATCACAGTGTCATGTTTTATAATGGAGTTCACAAACCACATGAATGAGGATTTATAATGGAATTCAGTAACACAGGTGAATCAAATGCTGTGATTTGATGAACCCTTTAATGCTCAGGCACAATGCAGATGCTTATTTTGTTTATGCTTCAATTTGGACCGCTGTCAACCAATTAGATTTAATTGGGTGAAAAACAGAGGAGCCATAATTCATCTTTGTTTTCTCCCTTCTATTTTACCCCATTAATTATTACGATGTGCATGTTTTAAAGAAGGAGGGAGTCATAAATACTAGAACGTTTAGAGACACAATATCACGGAAAAATGTCACCCTAATGGATGACAACATAAAGTCATCTTTTGTGCTTTTATTTGCTGTTGCTGGACCATAAATTGAAACTAATTGGATGACCGTAGAGCTGAGTCGGTGCAACACTAATATGACTGAAGGATCATTGGTTTAAATCTCTACTTGGGGAAAATCCCGCCCGAGTGAATGTGAAGCATTCATACTTCTTCTGTAAATGCCATTAGAGTAATGTTGTGCAATACACAGAACATTGGATTGGTCTGCTGAAGCTGCCCAGTGGTCATCAGCTCAGCGTATGGAGTGGGACTGGACCACCAAGGCTGTTGTGCCTTGTGGTATGTGTACTTAAAAATAACACTCCATTACTGGGGGAAATATGACCCCAACACCTTGTTAGCAACAAGACGAAGAGTCGACAAAGCTGTACTTGGGCTCAAAGGTGTTTTGAGCTACATGCTAATGTCAGCACTCTACTGTAATATGCTCACAATGATGTTAACATGCTGATTTTTAGCAGGTGTAAAGTTTGCCATTGTCCACAACTTATTTTAGCATGTTAGTATGCTAACATCTGTTGACTAGCACTAAATACATAGTACAGCATTGCCATTAGTGGAATGTCCTGAGTTTGCAGATATTTGGTCATAAATCAAAGTATTGGACAAATTTAAATGTTGACCAGATGACAGTTCTGAATAAAAAGTCAGGAGACCAATGTAATTCTTGTTTTCCTGTGGGGGACATGAATATCGGTACCAAATGTCATCGCAATTCATCTGGTATTTGATGAGGCATTTCAGTAAATAATAAAAATGTCAAAAAAAGTCAGGGAATCACTAATATCATTGGGATTAATCCTCTGGGGAACACGAATGCCTGTACAAAATGTCACAGAAATTAATCCAATAGTTGTCGAGACATTTCACTCAAGAATAAAATTATTGCGGTAGCTACAGGAAAAGTCAGGAGATAACTAATATTATCGGGAGTAATCCTCTGAAGAACATGAATGTCTGTATAAAATGTCATGGGAGTTCATCCAATACTCGTTGGAACATTTCAGTAAAAACTAAACATGTCAACCTCATGGTAGATATAAAGGAAAAGTCAGGAGATCACCAAAGTCACATGAATTCATCATCTGGGGACCATGAATGTCTGCACCAAATTACTTGGCAATCCATCTACTAGTTTTTGAAACTGAATTTTTAAAATGTCAAACTCATGGTGGTGCAAGAGGAAAAGTCGGGATCACTAACATCACTGGGCTCAACTACATCTTCAAACAATGGATCGTTTGATATCTTATGAAGTTATTCCTAATTTTTGAGCATTTTCCTTTGAATGTCCAGGAACGTGATGCATGTGAGGCTCCACTGTTACATGCATACAGTAGTTTCAAAATAAACTTCTGTCTTCACAGGAAATAAACAGTTTTAGGCAACAAAAGCACTTAGGTTTAGGAAAAGATAGACTTGCTTAGGTTTAGATAACCAAACTTCTTATTTAGGTTTAGGAAAACATTATAGTTGTGGTTAAAATTACTCCAGGAGTGGTATTCCTTAAGTATAGAATTTTTGTGTATAACAAATCAATTGATTTCTGGTTTCACACAGGGTACGAACAGCAACCTCCTGAGCTAAAGTCTGGTGTTTTTTGACCCAGCGATCCACCCCGACCACCTCGCTACACAGTGTTTGCTACTCTTTATACTTCCTGGTTCATGATTATGTGGATTCCATACAAATTGATTTTGTGGGATATATACAAATTACAGAGCACTGCTTTTCGTAGGTATTGCTACGAACGGTAGCTGTTAGGCGTGATACACTGGGGAAATTGAATGTCTACGTAAAATTTGATGGCAATTCATCCAATAGTTGAAAAAATTGAGTCTGGACCAAAGTGGCTGACTGAAGCACTGACATTGCCAACCCTTGATTCACACCACTAGTTTTAGATATAATATTTACATAAAATCCAGTAAGATCACTAATCAGAGGCAAATATGTGGTAAGATTTAAGATGTCAGTCAATTCTTAAGAATGGGTTTTTCTGCAATTCAAACTGTCATCCAGCAGCTTGGATGTGTCAGTTTTTTCAAGGTCTTTGCAATGTAACGGACATAAATTCCAACTTCGGTAATGATATTCATTGAAACATTTGGAGGCATTCTACTGTCTTTCATATGGTAAGTTATTTGGTCTATTGTTCCGTGGTGGATATGGAAATGCATTTCCAAAGTAATGTCCTCTGCATATTAGGGGACACTGATTAAAGTAGATAACTGATGGAAACTTACAAGCTTACACTCCCACACATTTTAGGCATTCAAGATGGAGACTTGATGATGCATGAGTGAAGGTTTTAATTTCTAATTCAGCAATTCATAAATGAAAGATAAACAAATCTTTAAATAAACCACTAGATGTTGGCTCTGGGACACCGATTTGTTTTCAAAGAACTTATAAGTAGTGATTACTGCACCGATGCCACACACACACACACACACACTCAGAGGGATCAGTCCACACAAAGACTCGTCTTCATCATTCAGATGATTCATTCGCTGCCGCAGTGGAATTGTGCCTTTATTGTCTTGGCTGATCAATTTGACAGACAGTAATGAAATGAATGACAGAAGATATCGCCGCATAGTGCTCAGCCTCCACACATAAATCTAGAGTCCCTGTCCACACAGCAAGCGAAGGAATGGAATTCATTATCAAGAAATTAATAATAGACTTGAAAGTCTCATTTCAGGCCTTTGGTCCATGTACAACGCTGTGTGCCCATTTGCTGTTTCCTAAATGATCCACATCATTTGTTGACACAGGTGTGCCGCTGCCTCTCAGCCCCTGACACATCTCACTGTGCTCAATCCTGCTTTGTGCTTCTCTGCTCAAACCCCATGATATAGCTCGGCGATTATTAAAGTGGGATCCAGGAATCCCCCAGGGGTCCAGGAACCCCCAGGGGTCCATGGCACTCTGCCAGGGGGTCGGCAACCATTAAAAAGTACACATCTACAGATGGAGACCGTTTGCACCCTTAAACAAGCAATGTGTCCATTACTACCACCCACATCAGCTTTGGGCCAATAGAAACTCAGGAATCACTTCTCGCTGCTGCTTAGCTTATTAGCAAGCTAGCTAGCTGGGTATTTGAGTCAGTCTGTATTTACAAGTGACACTAAGCCTAAACTAGCTAAATTGAGATAATATGACAACTGTTACTGTATATCGAGCGACTGGAGACCAAAATGCATCGTGTGTCTTCAGGTGAACGAAGCCATGAAGTCAAACTAAAGCTACATCTGATTACAAAGCACCCAGAACCCCCAAAACAATGTAGTATTATCATGATTCAAATTGAAATGTGTTAGTTTATGACTATCGAACATGTCTGAAGTGTTTAGGTTGAAAACTTTTGGAATACACATAGTTCCAATGATGCTGATGAGTACAAATGGTAGTAAGCATTATGCTTAATCTGTGTTACTGTTATGAGGGGGACCTTGGAAAATTTTCCCCCCTTTAAGAGGTCCCTTCCCCAAAAGTTTGAGAACCCACTATAGCTTACTTGGCGTCCTAATAATGCGTCGCTCCACAGCTGTCAAGGCTAAAAAACCTCATATTCCATCAGTCAATGTCAGAAAATACTGAAAAAATATCCGGCATAATTTCCTAAATCCTAAAGTGACAGTCCAGCCCCCAGGGGTTTCAATTTACAACGACAAAACAGAGAAGGTATTGGCGAAGGTGTAGCCAATTATCAGAACAGTTGATTCATTTTCTGCTGATCAACACACTGTCTCAGATCTATTTAAGACACAGATCACATAATTCAAATCTGCCCATGCAGGCAGTCTTGGTTGCATGTCTCTTCCATTATGTTTCCTGTCAGTCTTTACTGCTCACCAAAGACAGAAATAACAAGAATAATTGCAGTTCCCTAAAAGGCCAAAGCGTGTATAGAAAACAGGACCTCCATGCTGACGCGAGAGAGAACAATATGCTGTCTGCAAGGTTTGTTATTTTGCAAATACATGTACAATTACTAATGGCCACAATATAAATTGCATGGCCTTTGACAGGTAGCGTGTTGCGTTGTGCTTTGGAGATTGCTCCTCACTTGTAATGAACAGAAGCTGGCTGAGACAGAACAGCTGTAGTTGATGAAGAATGGCTGTAGCTGCTATGGATTTTTCAAACCGTCTGGGTTGACTCTCCTGACATTTAGGCTAACATACAGAGACAGTGAGCAAACACTATTTTTCACCGTAGCACCAGTGCAGAAAATGATGAAGTGTGCACAAACTCAGACACCGGCTACCAGCAAAACCTGCGCTGACTACTGGATTGTACTAAACCGAGAAAGAAGAGGGGGATGTGACATATCATATGTGGCATATCATACTTTGAATGTAAATCATGAGTGGAGTATGACTCGTGTTTACAAAGCATCGTCCAATTATTCCTCTAAATATTTCTGTAAATTCCTCCACACTCATTCTGAATTCTTCTTCAGGAGCCAACACAATTCACGTATTTCTACAATATTTACAATGTGCAGCCATATCCAATAAACTCAAAGAGCTCATCTTGATTCTGATAAAAGCTATTTGCTTTCAATGTAAAATTATTGGGGAGACAGAGACACCCTCTGGTCTGTTTCTGCCATTACTGCAGTTAGTGAATACAACATATACTGTAATATAATTAACTGTACAATACTGTCATTAATACAGCAAACTGTGAAATACTGTCATTAAACTGCATTTATACTGCACACTAAAGTATTATAAATATTTCTTATTTTATACCAGTATGGCATTTACTATATATTCAGCACACTTAATAGATCCCATTTCTCAGCATTTTATATTTACTTATTTGCGCTGTGGTTATGTTATAAATTGCATGTCTTAATGCAAAAATATTTGTACATATTTCACATTTTTTTTAAAATTTTAGTACTTATGTCTTTATCTATTGTGTTTATATTGTAGCATTATGCACTGCATGCATTTCTATTTTCTTACATTTCGTTTCACTACACATTGTAGTGTAACACTCCAATTTATTTTTGTTTACACTATCATATTTTACATCCCAGCGAGGACGGTGAATGAATTCAATAAATCATCAGATTCTGGCGGACTGCATCTCACCTTACCTAACAAGTGAGTGTTACTGGCAGCTTCAGAGGAAATCATACCAATTTAAAAGCTGTCAAGGCGTTCTGAAAGTTCACTCAAAAACTGCACTATTAATATCAACATCTGTGTCATTAGAGAGGAAGCAGGGAAGTGAGAGGACAGATAGGAATGAACAGATAAAGAGAGAGAAAGAGAGAGGGGGAGAGAGAGAGAGAGAGGGGACGGAGAGAGAGTAAACAAGGCCATTGGGGAAATAAGTCCAGTCATTTCCATGTGAGTTCCTTTGAGCTGGGGTTTAACAAGCTGTGCATAAAGACAAGGCTGTGTGGGTGGAGTTCCTCTTAATCATAGCTATGAATGTTCAGCAGGAAACCTACCGGGAGGAGAAACTTGTTAATTGAGATCTTGATCCTCCAGAGGTGTCTGCCATAACTTTCAAGCTCTCCAATTCTTTTTTTTTTTCCCAGATATTTTATTAGCACATGCAGGCCACACTTGAGGGCACAATTTAATGAGGTCTGTGCATTGTTGTTATTTGTAGGAGCCGCCAACCATCCTGCACATATCGAGAATTAACTCAAAAAATGAGGCAAAGACATTCAGACAGCCAATTTCTACTTCAATTTTGTAGTTGTGAGAAGTATTTTAAGGGCTCTTATACCTTATTTTGCTTTAATGTATTAGGTCTCTCTGCGCTGCTGCAACAGTACATACGATAATAAAATCTGCAGTTTTCTGACATCTTCAGTAGTATTCCACGCATGTGGAAATGATTTGCATCTTCCAAGATTCTGACTCTCTTTCATTTCTGCATCAGCTACAGGAGGTCTTGTCTATGAAATAAGGGCTATTATAATGAAACACACTTTAAGTTAAGGCCTGAAGCTTCTTAAATGATCTAAACTACTTGAACTACAAAAATTTTAGACTGGGGATTTTTTTTTTTTTTTTTTTACATTACATCTCCTACACCAGTGATATAATTTTGCCTCAGACTGGATTTTATTGAGTGTTGGTATGAAAGTCAAAGTGTGCCAGCATATGACGGGACGAGAGGGAGGAAAAAAGTGACAGAACGCATCAAAAATCCATCATGAATCATAAATGATTCTGTCAGGTGATTAAACACTAAAGGAAACACACTTCTTAATATTAATATAAATGTTACACATTGTTGCTCTGAGGTGTACTCATACTTCTTCCACCTCTGGTACAATCTATGAAAAAAAGCTTAGTTATCGGTTTGAATTAAATCTGAGAAGAACTACACTGACCATTGGCCTTCTAGACAGACTTTACACAACTACAAATCTCCAGCTCAGCCACACTTGGTCAAAACGGTTATTTCACACTTCAGCCTCTAAAGACATGTTGGATACACGTTAGCTCAGGTTTGTCACTCAATTTCTGACTGAAGATTAATTGTCTCTGAATATTTCAGCTTTTAATTTTATGCAGTTTATAAAAGACAACATGTAGATCAGTAGCAGAGAGTACTAATTTAATCAACTTGATGTGGCAACAACCACAAAATTCTGAATAAAGTTCAAGCAGAGAGATTGAGTTAAAGGATTTTAGTCATCAGTACAGAGACAACACAATTTTGTTAATTTTGCTCTACGTTTCAGGTATTCAAACAAAGTCAGTTCACAAATGAAAGCAGAAGTTAAAATACTACACAGCCGTTTTGTTTCAGGTTTACTTTAGTTTGTCCACAGTGTAAAAAAACATGAGCATTAAATAAGAGACCAATTAAAATGTTAGAAATGATGTGGATTTATTTTATCTTCAAATTGTTACTTTTGCTGTCCTTGTGAGTAGTTTGCCAAAGCTAAACTGAAGAATCACACATCAGTGCAAACAAAAACCAGAGGCTACAAATCGAAGCAGTTCATGCCAAGTCCTACTTGATGTTTTGTTTGGCAAAAGCCCCGTGGATCGGATACGAGAGCTGCATGAAAAAGTCCGTGTCGGGGCAGCTGTCAAAGTCCATTTCACGGCTCAGCTTTCATCAGCCTCCAGGTTAATGTTGTTACCGAACTTGGCATAGAGCTGGACCTTCAGATCCCCCAATACTTGCTGTATCGCAGACACTCGTTCCTCAAGGCCTTTGACCTCCTGCTCCAGTGCTTCCTGATTACAGAACATAAACTCCAATTACACGACAACCACTCCAATTTACTCACAAGGCGAGCAACAATGGACATTTCCATAAATTGATTTAAATAAATTACCAGTTGACTCAATAAAAACACTGATGGCAGGAGGAGAAAATGGGATGAGGAAAGAAACAACATGAAATGACTATGTACAGAAATGTGCACTAAATTATAATCAGCGGATATTACGAGTTGAAAAAAAAAAAAAAAAAAAAAGCCAATCTCAACACATTAGTCATTCAGTGTGTGTAGCAGAATGCTTCACATCAATCACTACAGCCTGTGCTGTGTGCTTTGTTGTGTGATGAAGCAGCTGCAGATACAAGGACAAACAGGAAGATCCTGGATGTGACTGAGGGGAGGACAAGGTCTATTCTGAGGGTCAATGCCTGCCCTCTCTACAGTTTAGCAAGGATGAAGGACTGATATAGCCCAGCCCCTCCCAGCGCTCAGGAACAATTATAATGACTCATACACTTAAAAGGAGTAGTTCTACATCTTGCGAACTATGCTACTGATTTTTTTTTTTGCCAACAGTTACAGTAGAAGATCGATGCCAGATGTCATATCAGGAGTCTTGTTGTCACCTCAGTGAAGAAAAAAATGCTAAAATAAGGTGCATTTGTGACATAGCACAAGCATATGTATTAACCCATATGTAAAATATATTAGGGGTGGAACAGTATGCATATTTGTCCCAAAGTACAGGACGTATGGTTTGGTCTGCGACATCCTTACAATACGCCCTATGACACAAACAGCTGTTTATGTTGACTACTCACATACATGGAATAGAAATTATGGAGCACAAGTTTTGGCAGCACCTGTTGTTGTCAGCTCAGCTGTAACTAGTTATTTAGCCCAGTTAGGCAGGTTTTATGTCAAACTGTATGGCGACACTGTTAAACTGATATCTGTGGATATACTTTAAACATTTAATTATGATGGCGTCACTCACATCTCATCACATCACGTGTCGATTAGCGAAGCGAAACAAAAACAGACTGCGCGGCGAGTCTCCAAAACGTTCAGGGAGCCTCCCATTGCAGATTCAGATCTTGCCAAAGTAACTCATGCTATGGGAGTGTTTATCACTGAATATACAACCACACTCGATTGTAGACAGTACAGAATTAAAGCATTTGGTTAAAGCGTTTTCAGTCCTGCTACAATGTGTATTACTCAGTATGTTGTACCTGCCTTGTAATGAGCATAAGCTGCACAAATGTGTTTTTCACTTTGACTACGAGTTGTTCACAACTGCAAAATCTACTACGTTTATATTAAACACATTGTGGCGTTATTTCCCGCGGGAGTATATCCCAAATACCTGTTTTCAAACTGCGTCACAGATAAGCACACTGTCAGATTCACAGATTATTCTCTGTGTGTTTGTGATTTACAGCAGCTCAGCAGTAAATATAAATGAGACAGCATTGAGCCGGGGAAAAAAATTAATCATCAACACCACCACGACCACATTTGTCAAACTGTGCGCACAAAGAGGGAGTTTACAAAAGGAATTGTGCACACTTTAACTATTTTATTTCCAACTTCGCACACTTTAATTCTGGGGCACTATGACAGCTCTCTCCATGAAAGCACAATGGGAGAGCACAGCAAAAAGAAATTAGTATGGCGCATGACGCATGTGAAAACCTTTTTATGAATTTTTTTGTAACTGTGACTCATCTGAAGAAATTGTGAATGGAGACCAGTTCTACATCTTAAAAACGGAGCACCACAGGCAAAAACATTCTGTTATGAGAGCATTAGATGAATTCTTATTAATAACACTTACCTTGAGACATGACGTACGATTTTGTTGGTTATTTTACAACCTCCTAGGCTTTACTATGTTTTTGATTAGCAGCTACTTGCTGATCTAAAAGAAGCAGCTCAGACATACCTCTGTGTTTCACTGATACAATCAAGGTTTGCTGCCTTTATTTTTCTCAGCAGTTCCTGCCTTCCTTCTGAGAGGCAGGAATTCGTGCAAAATAAACTCAATATAATAGAAAGCATTTAGCCTGACTCTTTCAATTCAATTGGGTTCTGAAAAGAGCGTTTTTTATACTTTAATTCAGTAGAAATTACTGCATAAATATGTATTAGTTTAAATAAAAGCCTGTTAAAATACTGGCCATAAAGCAATGCTTCATTTTCTTTTGCTTGAAAGGGTCATTACATAATTTAGCATCAAAGCAATTAGAAGAAAAAATTAACACGATGGAGAAAATATTAGTATTATATACACAAATCCCTGACAAAGTCCCTTGGCCAGGACGGGACAGTTTGTGATCGGACATGTTGTTTTTAACAAAATTTGTTCATATTTTTAATAAGACAAACAAATATGAGGGAACTGATTTTAGTGTTGCTGTATTTAGTGTAATACTGCCTTTCTAGAGGCAAACTGCTCATCAAATTACTTTCTATATTTATTATTATTAGCTACTTTCTCCTCAAGTCCTTTAACTTGATGACTCTGGCTTAATGAAGATATTTTACTGATGATCAGATGTCTGAAGAGTATGAAAATGTATTAATACACCCACCTTTGCAGCCTCCAGCATCTCTTGTGTTTCTTCCTGGGTGTGACTGACAAAGACGTCGCCAATTTGATACGGGATTAATAGAGAGTCGTCGTCTAACATCATTAAGTCGTCGCTGGCATCCTGCAAGTTCTGCAGCGATTTCTGCAGGGAGACATTAGCAGACCATTACAGTGTCTCTCTATTAGAACTGCTAACAAATTGGTATCAGTAAATTTAGCACACCAAACTTAACTGTAAACCATCAAAACAAATTATGTTTAAGTGGATTAGTGTTGATTCAACTTTACGACCATTTTCAAAGGCTGTACTTTGTGGCTCTGATGAGTTGTATCATGTTAAACTCAATTCATTCAACCCAATTCAAATTAATTTATAAAGCACATTTAAATACAACAAAAGCTGACCAAAGTGCTATACAGTTAAAAAACATAAAAACAACAATAAAAAACTAAGACCAACAGGACATTAGAATAATAAAAGCATTAAGACCAATAGGAAAGGAAAAAGGATTAAAATAGGCAACTCTCATGACAAGTCAAAAGCCAAGAAATACAAGTGCATTTCGCAGTTTGATTTAAAACAGGCAGTGTGGGGGACAGCCGAACATGTGGAGGCAGAGGGCTCCAGAGCTCTGGAGCTGCAACTGAAAAGGCTCGGTCACCACTGAGCTTTAACTTACACATAGGGACAGTCAGAGGCAATTGCTCAGTGGATTCGAGTCTCCTTGATAAAGACTAGGTAGATGTGAGGATAGACTAATTATTATTATTATTATTATTATTATTATTATTATTGTATCTCTCTCTATATATATATAGATATATATATATATATAGCCACTGTGGGACCAATAAAGGAATATCTTATCTTATCTTATATATATATGCACAACCAGTAAGCAACTGCAAAATCCCCACATATTCCTTTATAAGTTATGTTTATATGTTCAAAAAGCAATCCAGTCCTCAGGAAAACAGGACTGTTGTATTAGACTGCATTTGTTTTAATAAATTTGCTACTGAGTGCAAGCTAGTACTTTATCTTATGTCAGTTTGGAGACGCAGTGTCAGGTCTGATCATCATACTATTCCCAAACCTCCATTCACAGTCCAACTTATTTCTAAATATGACTTTTGCAAACACATTTAACCACAAAGTCAACCCTGAGAGTGTGCCATTCACAACACGTGGTGCTTACTTTTTTTGCCTCTATTTCATTTTTCAGCTCTGTCATCCGACTTGTGTTTCTGGCGAACTTATTTATCTTCTGCTGGTCTTCAAAAGTGACGTTCACATCTTCAACCGCCTGCAAACAAGAGGAAATGAGTTAAAACTGTGGCTAACATCAACGGGGGAAAGTAACTCAGTACATTTATGCAAGTAATGAACCTTAAGTACATTGCTGAAGTAAGTGTATTTTACTTAAGTATTTCATTTTCTGCTACTTGATACGTCTACTCCACAACAATTCAGAGGGAAATACTGTGCTTCCTACGCCACTACATTAGTTATTTGAGAAATTTAGTTACTTTGCAAATTCAGATTATAACAAAACATAAACAACAAATTAATTATAAGAGATAATTTCCTAGCTAGCAGTGTATAAACTAGTTTAAATGATTCCCACCTTTAACAGCCGCAACATTAAAGTGATGTACACACAGATAATTTGAATTCAACAATATATTATACATTTTTTTCTGAAGTGGGCTACTCTGCATAATGAGTACCTTTACTTGTGGTACTTTAACTGTATTTTGACGCTATTACCCTTGTACGTTTACGTAAAAATTTTGAATGCAGGACTTTAACTTGTAACAGAGTATTTATACACTGCAGTATTGCTATTTTACTTTAACGTTCTGAGTACTTCTCCCACTGCTTGGTAGCTTTCACCAGTCAAACCGAGCATGGCTAACCTCGTTGGTTCGCTAGCATAAACACCAATACTTAGGTTAGCTTGCTAGCTACTGTTAGCTAGCATGCTACACACGCCAGCTTGAGTATCGTCCTATCACCGCTGCCAAATAGCACAGTCCTCGTTTAGCTGGTTATTATCATTATCGTTATGCTGGCGAATTCTCTGGGCTCTTGGTTATATTACATAAACACAGGATAAATGTAGCTAATACGCTCGCTAACCTTATCTAACACTTACCGGTAGCTAGCTAGCTAGCTACTATCGTTGACATGAGCTACACGAGGGCGTGACCGTGATTTTTAAAAAACACAGGCACCAGAAACTGTGGCTTCCTCCCCCGCATGCACCTCTACTGATTTATTTGAATCTCCAAAAGAGACTGCAGCGTAGTGTCTCAAAAAAACTTGCAATTTCTTTTAATACAATACTTACTACAGGTCCCTTCATGGTGGTTGCGGCCATGTCGGCTTCCTCGACTGCACAATGATGGCGCTACTCAACAGAACAGTGCGGCTTTACCGCCACCTAGCGGGGCGGAAACCCTACAGCGTGACACCAATATTACAGGAAAAGTTACTAATTTTGTCAGTTTTGTCCATTTAACAGCATATTTTGGTTGTCCCTCTTACAAACCTGCTTTTAAACTAAAATAAAAATAATGTACAATGTGTAACATAACATGGAATTAAACATGGCATTTTATTTACAGCATAATACACTCACCAAGCTGCTTTATCTATTTCATCCTGCCAGTTGGTTTGGTTTATTATTATCATTAATTATCCCAAGAAATGTACTTGTAATATGTCAACAAGTTATTTTATCAACCGGAACTGCTGCTCTGCAAATATTATACAGCAAACAGTACTGCGCCCAATCTCAAATATTTACTGAATAGCCTGCATCTTCAAAGCTAGAGCACTATACATGTTATCCAAGCTGCAGGAGATGAATGAGGTGCACCACATCAAAGATACATGAGTGCTGTTACAGTATGTGCAACCGTGCAGTATGAGAAATCACATTTTTTTTGACTAAATCTTTATATGCCACTTCTTCCTACTAGTCTTAAAATCAGTGTTTTGTTTGTAAGGGTTGTGCTACTGATAAAACGAGTTGGCTGGAATGTGTTGGTACACCATGAAAAGTTTTCCTGAGGTCTCTCAGCTGCAGGCCTTGTATGATGTCAAAAATGCACAATCCAAACTGGGGAATCCATCCAACTCCCACCTCAATGTGCAGGCTATAGGCTACAATCGAGACATTGTGTTGACAGATTCCAAGCCTCGTCATAATAAACTCAATAAATACGCTGCTGCACATTTGAAGTTTTTCTTTTTTCAAAGCATTATATTTTGCAGTTGTTTGTGGTAAAACACGTTCAGATACTTTGTGGTTCGCTTGATTTGCATAAAGAGGCTTTTGTCAGCGTGATCACAGGACATTTACTCACAAAAGCAGCAAACAAAACATAAATGATGAGAATCATAAAAGGACGGAGGAAGAAATCAATTGATGAACTAGAGTCAGTTTGTTTTGTGATCCTTGAACGCCTCCTAAGACAGGCCTGTTTGTATTGATGCATTGACAGGCCTTCAGAGACATTTAAATATGACAATGTGGAAGTCTTTAAAGACAGATGATTTCATTACAGAGCTCTTTGTAGGTCTTGATTGACTGTGATAATAAAGCAGACAATTGCTCTTTGCAACTCATAAAATCCTTTTTTTTAATCAAATAAGATAAAAAAAAAGAAACAGAAGACATTTAAGGCACATGTCAGTTTGATTTTGTTTTTTATTTGTCTTATTAACAAACCCCGAATCTATTAAAGAAAACAAGAATCCTGATTATAATCCAAATGTTAAGATGCTTTTCTTCAAATTAACCAGGTTAATACAGCAGGGTTCTAAGTCCAAACCTATTTATTTTTGTTGTGGCAGTGGGGAAGTGTGCCAGGCCAGTATCCTTAATACACATCCTGTTACTTCACAGCCACATTCGTCAACACAACAGCAGCGTGCTGCACCGCCTTATCACAGTGGGATTGATTAGAGTGAAGCCACATTATGATCATGTCGGCGTATTTTCAGAGGATTCACAGAGAGATTACCATGAGCTAATCACGAGCTCGTATTAAAGAGCGCCAACACTGTGATGGACTTTTCACCACAGTAAATCCAATTGATTGCTTAAAAACAGTCCCACCCATTTCTGTGTATATAGGCTGTTAATAACAGCCTATATACACAGTTGGGTTGGAGCAGCAAGTCCATCTCTCTGACAGAGTGACGGGCATATTTTTTTCTTAAGGAGGATATCCCTTGTTTGGCTTGCAGAGGTGCAACAAGGTAAGATATCGGACTGATGCAGAAGTTCAGACAATGCCAAACTACTTATGAAGAGATGTACAAATTCTATATAGTCATTTGAAAGACATTTGTCATTATTTGCAGTGTATTTTTGCTCGTATATGGAATATAACAAAACTAAATGTCTGGTTTCTTTTTGTTCCAGTTGAGTTAAAAAGCCCGTCTGTTCGGTCTCGACTGGGGAAAACATGGGAAACGAAAACTCTAAGAGCAAAGAGGTAACATTTTATTAAAAGATACCCAACAAACCTGTAGTATCACTATTAGTGGAACTTTGCTGCTTCTAGATCAGTGGTAAGATACACATGGAAAAGTCCATGTGATTGGACGAAAGGTGCACGTTTTTTTCAAAAGGCTGGATTGTTCAAGAGTTCTTTCACAGTTAAAATCACTGTTTCTGCTGAAATGTAATCCACTGTATAATGTCTTGCGGAGCTAACGCAGATTTATATTTCTTTATTATCTTTTATAGAACACAAAAAGTTCTAGGAAGCGTGGAAATGGATCCGTGAACGGCCTCTCTGCAAATGTCACATCTAATGGATTGGAGCTTGCAGGTGAGTGCATGAGATCATTTTAAATGTGGTCTTGTTAAGAGAAATAGCTGGTAATTAAAGAACGATAATTATTTAACTGTAAAATAACAGTGGAAATGTATAAAATATAAATGCAGACATTCTTTTCTCTAAATTTGGAGAATCTGAGGGCAGGAAATTGGATTTATTTTTATTGTTATTTACTGTTTCACTGATTCTTGCTTTGTGGGAAAATACTGTACATCCGTTTCTGACGGCCAAATCAGCTGATCTTTACATGTCTATGTTGGATTAGTCCTTTGGACTTTTATAATGCTGTGTAAACTCAGTGACTCACAGCTGGACGGTGTCTTGAGTCTTCCAATGTCAACTATAGGCGTAGTCTCAGACACTGACAAGGAGTGACTATTTGACCTGTCATGGTGTGGCTGCTATCGTCTCTGCAGTGACAATAGTGCTGTAGGATTCCCACTCGCTCCTGAGTTTGTCTAAGAGCTAATGTTGACGCTGGAGATAAAGATAATGTCAATTTCTCATATTGACTATCCCATGTTTACTTCATGGAGCATTTCATAAGTATACCTTGCATGAGATTGATGTTGCATGCGAAGAGCTTATCATTCAAATCAACACTGATATGTAATAGTAGCACATGCACACACATCAGTAACACTTTGACAATATAAAGAACAAACTAACAATTCGATAATATTAATAATTATTAATAATAAAAGTAGTAGTAGCTGAGGTAGGTACATTTGGAGCAAATCTGACTAAAACAAGGTATTTATTATAACGTTCACTATATCTTGACAGTCATGCATGAGAAAGGTTATTTCAAAAAATCAGAAGTAAACAACCAATCAGAGCCGAGCTGGAGGCTGCCGTCTCTGAGCAGCTATCAGTCACTCACAAACTCTGATCAAACAGTCAAATTAGGCAGCGCTGATCAATTTGAAGCAATATTCTGTTACTGTAATGCCTATTTCTCACTTTTTTTAAGAAACATCTCGTGGTGTATTGTTTAGCTGTGAAATGAGGAAGTTTGTGACCCAGCAGCCAGGCTAGATTGTTTAAAATCCTGAAAACAGAGCCATGAGGAGGTGCACGAGTCTAGTTTTCTCTTAGAACACTTGAATTACAATATGCTGAAAGCTGATGCTGCCTATAACATACAAACATATTTTGCCGACTGCAGGTTTTAATGTATTTTCTTGTGCTAGTTTGTGTATTAAAAGAAATTTCAGTCAATTTGAAATTGCAGGTTCTAATGAGCGGAAACCTCACTCTCAGTCATCGTCAACCGCTTAGCCGGGGTCGGGTTGCGGGGGGCAACCGCTCCAGCAGGGGACCCCAGATTTCTCTTTCCCAGGCCTCATTAACCAGCTGTGACTGGGGGATCCCGAGGCGTTCCCAGGCCAGTGTGGTGATATAATCTCTCCACCTAGTCCTGGGTCTTCCCTGTGGCCTCCTCCCAGCTGGTCGTGCCTGGAACACCTCCGTAGGGAGGCGCCCGGGGGCCATCTTTACCGGATGCCAGAACCACCTCAACTGACTCCTTTCAATACAAAGCTGAAACGGATGGGAATCCAATCTTTTATTTTGAAATTTGGTGACATGGGGCAACCCAACCTTTGGCTCACATTTTCACAACGGATTCTTCTTCTTTTTTGCAGTAAACGGTGAGACCATAATTGAGCAAAATGGCGAGCCCCTCTCTTTAAACCATGCCACAGAATCAACTGATGACATGATCGTCATATCAGTCTGTAAACCTGTTGATGCTCCAGTTGTTTCTGAAAGCCTTGAGCCCATCAAGCAGAAGAAAGAGGTCACAGAAGGTAAAGAAGATCAAACAGACGTAAGTCTTCCTGCCACTGATCCACAGCCGGTGAGTGCACGTTCGTTATCAAAGGTGATATTCTATGTTCTTGTCATTGTCCAGGAATCCCATGAAAAGACAAAAATGCCACGCAGCTCCATTGTTGTCCAAAAACAAAAAAGGGTCTCACAATTGTACTGGGATACATATTCCTTCATCATGATTAGCATCGCCAAATAAATCGTCCTGTTGCTGGAAATACTCAAACAAATGGGTGTTAATCCACCACTGACTATAGTCCTCAACAAATGCAGCTTTTATTTCTGTTGAGTAGCATTTGCTGAAAAGAACAGTGCCCAGCTGTTTTAGAAAATTATTTAAGCCTTTTCTAAAAAATAAGCTAAATATTTTTGAGTCATTTTTGACTTTTGGGATGAGTGCTACAGACAGGAGGGTAGGAAATCAGGAAGCACTGAGAGAAGGGACTAATGCATAGTTGGATCTGGTCTTTTCATTGGATTTGTTGACAGTAAGGGAAATATAGAAATTGCAGTCTAATCCTTTAATGATTTCTAATCTGCAAAACAATCTGCCTACCAAATTGCCTAAAATCCTTTCGATTTGGTCAGTCAGGTAAGCCACTTTCAGCAGTACAACCAATTAAAAAAAAAAATCGAAGAAAATAGAGAAATACATTATTTCTGTAATCACAAAACAATTACATTACTGAGAAAGTTTTGTTATTTTTCTGCTGTCTCAATCACAATTTGATCAAGCACATGGTTTCCATATGTGTCCTGGAAACAAACAAAAAAAGCAACTGTTTTTTTTTTTGTTTTGTCTAAAGACAAATGTTGATTTTCATGATAAAGGACTCGACCTCAAGTGGAGAGGAAGCTGCCACCGTGATCGTCGCTGTGCTTGAAGAGGACTTTGAATATCTACATCAAAAATCTGAAATATCAACACAAACGGACAGTAAAATTGAGGCCAATATTTCAACGCAAACTGGTGAGGGTGATGATGATACAACCACAAATACCGAGGGCCCCGTGGAAGAAGTAGTCATCATGGAGACAACCACAGCTGGAGAAGATCCACTGAATGAGTTGGAATTTGTCATTGCTGAGGAGGTTGTTGAAGACACTGCATATGATGAGCCCTTAGACAACCAGACAGCTGGGATGATCAATGAAGAAATTGTCATGGAGAACATTGTGTATAAGAATATAGTGTTCAGAGCGGAACGGGTGGAAGTTATTGAAATCAAAAACTACGATCTTCAGGAAGAGAATGTGAAAGGGTGTGAGGAAACTGAGCCAGAAATTGATGCAGAACCAGAATATAACCCAAAAGAATCCATTATAGAAGATGAAATAGCTGCAGAAGAACATGATATTGAGGAAACCGTGCCATTGGAGGACTTTTCCAGCCTTCCTAAAGTGGTGGCAGATTGTATTGAGGTGGTTTTTGCCACTGATCCTCAATCCACTGGCTTTGCTGCCATAAACACGTCAGAGCCATGTGCAGAAGAAGTCATTACTGAAGACAATGGTGAAGGAGTTGAAGACATGTCAGCCGATGTTGTGTCAGTTGAAACAGCCGAACCTCAGTTTAATGCTGTCGCTCCTGAGGCCCAGGAAGAGAATGGCATTCCTTCCCCAGATAAAGAGCCAGCAACTATGGCGATGAAAACAATTTTGGAGGCTGATTGTGAGGAGCCTAATCGTACACCTGCAAACCAAGATATCCCTGTAGAGGAACCTTCGGCCCCTCTTGTGACGGTACTGCTGGTGAAGGGGGAATCTGCCAATGAAGACGCCAGCACTGATGACACTGTTGCATTCGAGGATGTACAAGGAATACAAGAAAAACGTGATGATGAGCCTTCAGAGAAGTGTGATAGTTACACTGAGGAACAAAATATCATTGTCGAGGCTTCTTCCAATACGCTTATCACCATTGAGGAACTTCCTGAAGATACTATAAACTCTACTGATGATGAAGTCAAACCAGGGTCTATTCCTGAAGATATCACAACACATAAGAAGGCTGAGTTTGGTGAAGATGTGATAGCTGATGTGGGACCAGAAAGAGTAGAAGATGCAGACCCATGTCCTGTCTTTGTCAAAGACAATGCTGAGGTGATACTGGAGGCAGCAATTGATGCCCTCTCTCAAGAACTTGAATCCAGTGCCGTTACTCCTCGGGAGCCTGCAATGGATGATGGCATCCCCCTGAAAGAAGAGGTGGTCATTGCAACAACTTTCGTGCCCCTTTCTGGGGAACAAGATGCAAGCCTTGCTATGCCAGAGGAGTCAGTTGATACAGTTGCCGAGGAGATGAATGAAGAAGCTATTGAGGCTTTATCAAATGAATTTGAAGCAGGTCCTGGAAGTGTTGTGGAAGGTACCACAAACACAGTCAAGGAACCTGAACCGATGGATGCCACAGAAGAGTCTGAGCCTTGTGATTCAGTCCAAGAGGAACTCGGAGAGGAGAACATCACCCCAGAGGAAGTTTTGATTGATTCCAATTATGTTGTTTCTGAGGAGCCTGTAGAGGAGAGTGTGCGCCTTCTTCAGCGCCAACAAAACAACAACGTGCTGGTGGTCATTGTCGAGACAACTGAAGTTGAAGTTACAGAAGAGATAATACATGAAACAGATAGTTCTGCCAATGAGGACAACTCTGAAGATCCTCAAAGTGACACTTCAGATGAGCCTATCTCAGAGTGCGTTGATGCTGATGTTGAGGCGATTGTAGAAGGAATCATTGATGATAATTCTTTTGATGTATTAGCTGCTGTTGAGGAGAATGCTGAAGACTCTCGAATTGCCAATTCAGATGAGCCTATGTCAGAGTGCGGTGAGGCCATTCTTGAGGCAATCGTAAAAGAAATCATTACAGAAGATGATCATTCTGGTCATGTTTTGGCTGCCGTTGAGGAGAACGCTGAAGACTCTCGAATTGCCAATTCAGATGAGCCTATGTCAGAGTGCGGTGAGGCCATTCTTGAGGCAATCGTAAAAGAAATCATTACAGAAGATGATCATTCTGGTCATGTTTTGGCTGCCGTTGAGGAGAACGCTGAAGACTCTCGAATTGCCAATTCAGATGAGCCTATGTCAGAGTGTGGTGAGGCCATTCTTGAGGCAATTGTAGAAGAAATCATTACAGAAGATTATCATTCTGGTTATGTTTTGGTTGCCGTTGAGGAGAACGCTGAAGATTTTCAAAGTGCCATTTCAGATGAGCCTACATCAGAGTGTGTTGATACTGTTCTTGAGGCGATCGTAGAAGAAATCATTCATGATAATTCTGTTGATGTTTTAGCTGCTGTTCAGGAGAATGCTGAAGACTCTCAAATTGAAACTTCAGATGAGCCTGAGTCAGAGTGTGTTGGTACTGTTCTTGAGGCGATCATAGAAGAAATCATTACAGAAGATCATCATTCTGGTTATGTTTTGGCTGCCGTTGAGGAGAACGCTGAAGATTTTCGAATTGCCACTTCAGATGAGCCTACATCAGAGCGTGTTGATACTGTTCTTGAGGCGATCGTAGAGGAAATTATTACAGAAGATGATAATTCTCGTTATGGTTTGGCTGCTGTTGAGGAGAACGCTAAAGATTCTCAAATTGCCACTTCAGATGAACATGTGTCGGAGTGTCTTGAGGCCCTTCTTGAGGCGATCGTAGAAGAAATCATTACAGAGGACGTTAATTCTTATGATGTTTTAGCTGCCGTTGTGGAGAACACTGAAGATTCTCAAATTGCCACTTCAGATGTGCCTGTGTCAGAGTGTGTTGAAGAAATCATTACAGAGGATGTTGACGCAGCTGAATGTAACCTTGTGAGTTCGGAGGAGGTCATCACAGAAGGAAAGACTGAAGAGACGGCAGAGAATGAATCAAATGTGAACTCAACAGATTCAACAGTGGACTCACAAAGTGGCAGAGGTACAATGATGGAAGCATTAGTTGTTCAGTTGCAGTCAGCTTGTATATCAGTTGTTGAAGAATCAGCATATCGACTTGGTGGTTTAACGCTATCTTCACTGGGATACAGTATTACAGTTACTATTTGTGTGGTCCCACATGAAGAACAGCAGTAAAATGTTGAAAGAAAATATTGGTCTATCTTCAGGATATCATGTGTTTAATTGTATGTGTTAGAAATTGCAACTGGATTGTAAAAATAATTTGTGGTTTAAAGTAATGCAAACTGCCTCTGTTTTTATACATCATCAACATAAAGATCACATGAAGTGCTGAAACCTTTTCCAATAAAATAAAAAATGAAAATATTCATTCATGATTTTGTTCATTTATTTGCATTCTTTTGGTCAGTGTTTAGCAGAAATGTTGACTTGAGTCAGACTCAAGTCATAAATGTCAGGACTTCTGACTCGAAATGACAAAATCAAAACACCGGTGACTCACGGCTTAACTTGTACTTGAGCCTTTTGACATTAAAAGCCCTGACACCTTCTCCCAAGCCCAAAGACGTTAAAGTATGTTGTTTTAGTGTGCCACGTATCAATTTTATTTCCCTTTATTTCCAGAATCAACCTAACTTTAACTTTAATCATTCCCGGCATGTCAAAATGTGATTCTCCAGATCTCCTTTTTAATGAATAAGTGCAGTTGCCCTTATTTTAACAAAGTTGTTTTACCAAATACATTGAAATAAAAAAAAAAAAACATTCACGATTTTTGTAAACTGAATATATCATTACTCTTCTGATAAACGGTAATACATTTGATGAAGTGCACATTATAACTTGTTAGAATTCAAAGTTTAGGACTTGGCACTTGACTTGAGTGCAAAGACTTGAGACTTACTTGTGACTTGCACAAGACTTACTTGTGACTTGCAAAATAATGACTTGGTCCCACCTCTTAGTAGCAAATACTAGCTGCGTTCAAGGAAGAATAATAGTAGTGACTTTGTTTGAAAAGGAATATGAAATTTGAATCACGCCACTCTGAAGGAAAATTGAAGTAAATGGATTTAGTAAGAATGATCTTTGTTGGTCAGTCCTGTATTTTAAAAATAACGATCATCAAAAACGAATTTGAGTTTCCTGACATTTCTCAGAGCATAACTTTCACACATTGTTGAATATCAATGAGTGAGGGGTGGGACACACGCATTAATAAAAGGCTGATTGTTGACAATGCCCCGAGTAGGCAGAGGCATGGTTGGAATTGTGCTCCCATCTCAATGCTGCGATTAAGACACTCACTGCTTGCATTATCAGCTGCGCTGCTGTAACATAATTCTCAAAGGCTAATTCTTTGTGATGGTGTATAGGAGACAGCTAACCTAAAGCAAGACTCTGAATCATTAACGTGGCCAGAGAGCGTGACTCTAGACCTGGGGCCAGAGGAAGAAAAAGCTCCTGAAACTGACAACGAAAACAGTCAACCTGTGGAGAGCCAAGAGGACAGTAACCCCGAAGAGAATCCAGTTATGAACTTCTTCAAAACACTAGTAAGTGACATGATTTTAGAAATTAAGTGTGTGGTTTATATGCACTTGATATTTGTAATTGCTTGTAAAATTAGACAACTTGGAGAAAATAAATTGAAGAATTGCTGAAATCAAAAGTAAAAAAACAAATCTGCTCTTATTATTATTATCATATTACTGAACGCAACAGCTGCTTAAACAACAAACTTTAAATTAATGTGTGTTTTAATTTTTACTTCTAAGCCTCTTTGAAGCTGAGACATGTGATTATTTCCTTGATACTGTAATGTGGAGATGGGTAGAAAATAAATTCAACATTGAAGATGTGTTTAAATTTGACCGGTGAGTTATTGTTGAGGTATGTGGGATGGAGAATTGTATGGCAGTAAAGGTATCCATTACAAAATATGCCATGATGACAGTGCCCGATGGAAAAACAAGCATCTATTGTATTTCCTCTTCATTGTGCTGTCTTTTGGATTCATGCCGTTTTAAAGAGTTACCATTGCCTTAGCCCCATGCTAATCAAGTCTCTGAACATGCGGGAATGTGGTGGCCTATTGTTCAACCCATAGTGTGAGCTCACAAGGGAGGCCTGTGCAGTTGGAAGTTGAGATTTGTGAAGATAGAGCGAGGGCAGGCCTACGCCGTCTCCGGAGCACAATGGCTGTCACAATGACAGCGCATGTACTGTATGTGCTCTGTCAGGACCCTCAGTGTGCCTCGGTCAGCTTAGCATAAAGGCCTATGTCTGCATTCCTGAAAGCCTTATCTAAATAATTATTTTTCTGTTCTTGTTACATCCACTACAGTATATACGCTGACTCGGCTTTACACCTCAGCTTCATTGCCAGCTATATGAAATGAATATTTAACATCTGAAGGATTGGGATTTTGTTTGTTTTTTTCTTATAATATTTTTTTTTATCTGGTATGAATAAAGTGACTGAAGACAGTTTTTCTTCCCTTGTTACACAGGTGACTTCTAAAGTAACCAAAAAGGAAACAGCTACTCCTGATGCCACAAAAGTCCAGGTGAGCAAATGGCCACTAAATAAGCGTTATCAGTCACTATAAGCATCATAGATGTGTCAGTAGGGGCCTACCATGCTTGCTATGTTGTAAAAGTGAAAGTGAAATTTAAAAGACGTTCTAACATGTAAAACTGAATGAAACTTCACATTTTGAACACAAAGAAAAGGGTTTCTTTAGGTTTAGGCAATAAAACTACAGCTTCTTTAGGTTTACAAAAAACCCCACTTAAGTTTAGGGAAAAACTTTATTTTGGGAGACAACTACACATTGGTTGATTTCACATAGGATGCGACTCTAGTATCCTGGTGAAAACCTTGTGTTTTTGTGTCTCATCCATTGTCTCCGACCTCCCACCTTTATGCATTTTCATGCTGTCTACAGTGCTTAACTTCCACTTCTACTCCTGTCAGAGTTACTATGGTTGCTAGAGGTCACTCGTGTTCTTTTATATTCTTTCGGTGATCTACCATGTGAATAGATGATAAAACCTACTAGTGGGTGTAGTAGGCCCCTATTGAGCCACATCTATGGGGCTTATAGCAACTGATAATGGCTATTTAATAGCCTCCTTTCAATATCCATTTTATATCATGCTTATTTTGGTTTTCAAAGCTGTATCAGTAAATTGACTAATTGATTATACAGTATATTGATTACATATTGAAAACAGGGGTCCCAATTTTTTTCAGGTTACTACGTAGCTGGCATCCATTTCTGATTACAATAACCCTGATTCCAAAAAAAGGATCATTTCATTTCTAAAAAATCAACATTTTCTCCAGAGTATTTATAAGACATGTACACAAGCTTTTTATTTTTTTTTAAGTTTTTTTTGAAGTTTTTTTTTGCTTTAATTTTATTTCTCTATTTGCTTCACTTTTCTGTTGCCAAATAGTCCCAGAAGGAGAACCAGCCAGCGGCAACCACTACTGTGAGCACAATGCCCATAAAGTCTTTTAATTTGTTTTTATTTCCCTAGAAAGGAAGTATTTACTGCATATAGTTGGGTTCAGTTAACTTCCAGAAATGTTACTTTATTTGCTAATGCTGCACTGCACATACTAATTCAGTTTTAATAGCTTATGTTAGATGAATACTCAATTGCTAAACTGAATTGATCACTGCTTTGCATTTGTCTTATCAAACCTCACATAAAATTGTCTAGCTTAAGATATATTTGCTGTTAAAGGTGACCGTATGTCCTTTCCAAACCATTATTTTAACACCTCTACTCTCTCGAATAGGTTGCACAAGTGTCTGAGCCACCCGCAGCACCCAAAGGAATGTCGATCCCGCCACCACCTCCTCCAGAGCCACCGAAATTGGAAATCAAGGGAGAACCAGCTGCCAAACCTGTCAAACCCACGCCAAAAGAAGAACCAAAAGCTGCTGCAAAGGAACCCGAGTCCTCAAAAGGAAAATCAGCTAAAGATTCTCTGAGCAAGTTCTTCCGTTCAAAGGTAAATAAACAGCAAACTGCAAGATTGCGAGGCAAGATTTTTAAGGGATGGGAGGGATTCATGTAGGCTTTTCCACAGTGAAATCATATCATAATGTAGCGTGAAATATGTGAATTTGAGGTACTGCTAGGTGGCAAGGCATCCAAGGGCAAGGGTGCTTCAACAAGTGGAGGCAAAGCCCCGGCCAAGACTGCAGTAGTGGTACAGTAGATTATTATATTCTCAAACTGACCATGGCTCATCCTGTTACTAACTGAACAAGAGCTGGTTTGTCTGGAGGTGGCAGAAACTGAACGATTTGCTGTTTCCAAACTAGAATATGCAGCAACTGTGTGCTGTATTGTACTGTATGCTGAGTAAACCTCATCCAGGAGAACAGGCTTTTATTACACTCTTTCAAAAATGTGACTCCTCAGGGAGACATGTAATAACAATAATAGCACGACTTTCGTCAAAAGGTTTCCCGAGAAAAAAGTCTCATGGTAGTGCCACTGTTTCTACCACTGTCCGTATTTCCATTACACATTATAATCCCAACATTTAAATTGCATTAGCGATTCATTTAACTAAAATACTTGTTTGGGAATTATACTTTTTTATTTGCTTGCCTATTTAAATGAGATCAACATCACTTTCATGTCTATCATGTCTATGGAGCTAGAATCATTGCTTAGCTTAGCTTAAAGACTGGAAACAGCTAGCCTGGTTCTGTCCAAATACAGCTCCTCTACAGCCTCTACATTAATTAAGTCATCTTGTTGTCACAGTGAGGTTTCCAGGCACCACAACCACATTTTTACACTTTGTGTAAATTAAACAAACAAGATACAGCGTAATTATTAAACAACAAGTATCATGCCAAAATATGCAATAGACCTGCCTGTTCACCAGAGGATAGTGTGTCAGTGTCACATTTTTCCTTGTGAATATTATGTGTGTGTATGGTGGTGCAGTACCAGCGGGGGGCAACAAAATCACTCACTTAGGTTTAGGAAACAAAACCACTTAGGTTTAGGAAAAAACATCATGGTTGGCCTTAAAATAAGTACCTAAAGCAAGTACAATATGTACAGAAACAATATACCATAAGTAAAACATCACTAAAAAACGTGACGTATGTCACTAATGTAACTTACAAAAACAAAACAAAGGCCTTGAACACTGGTCTTCTGGTTGAAAGTCCTCTGTTTGTTGGACCCATCTATCTCCAGTCCCACCCGCCTGCCATAACCAGTCTTTCTCACGTTTTATTCTACGTCACAAGCCCTGAGTGTAGCATATTTATGCCAATGCTTTTACATTGCTGTCACTAGACTACATGGCATACAAGATGGCATACAAGATGACATGCCAAAAGCAAGACCGGCATTGTTATTGCGTTCTTACCTTGCACATTACCATGTCATTCACACGTCTTTTCATGCGACCAGGCTGAATAACAGTAATAGTGTGTAGTAAAAGCCTTATATTAGCATGTGTTTCTACCACAATACGTATTTCCATGATAGATTATAATTCCAGCATTTAAATTGAATTTGTGATTCATTTAATTCAAAATTTAATTAATGAGATTTAATTTTTTTTTTTTATTAAAAACAATAAATAAATACACTTTTTTGCTTACTTCTCTATTTAGGTGACAAAATGAATACCACTCTCAAGTCTGTGCACTATGATGCTAGAATTAGCAATTAGACAATTAGCTTAGCTTAGCATAAAGACTGAAAACAGGGCAAAACAGCTAGCCTGGCTCTGTCCAAATGAAGCACCTCTATAGCTTGCTAGTAAACACATTAAGTCATCATGTTGTCAAAGTGAGGTTGTCAAGCACTACAACTTGTCATTTTTATGTGCGAGTCTGCTGGTTGAATGCTCTGTGTTTGTTGGACCCGTCCAACTTTCCTCTGGCCTGTCATATGCATACATGATGTGCAAAAGGCACATCATATATCTGTATACTTTTGCTTTGTGTATTATCGTGTCATTCATATGCCTTTTCTTCCGACCAGACTTGTACAGGTGCTGGTAGGTGAATTAGTGAACCTTACAGATAGCCAGAATTGCTGTTTCCACCTGTTTCCAGTCTTTATGCTAAGCTAAGCTAATAGCCTCCTGGTTTTAGCGCCATACTTAGCTCACAAAGTGGTTTTGATCTTCTCATCTAACTTATGACAAAAAAGCGCAGAAATGTTTCACAAATGACAAACTATTCCTTTAACCAGTTCATTGTAGTATTCATCCATATTAGTAGTCGGCATTCATTACCATGCATAACATATTAAGCATTTCACAATTAAAAAGTTTCCTCTTTGTTAGAGGACATTTCCTGTCTGTCTTGTCTGTCTTTTACTAACACTAAGATTTCCTTCACTGTTCAGCAGACAATCAAGGATGCACCAGCAGAGCCAGCAGTAGAAGTAGAGGTACAACCAGTTGTAGAAGTACAGGTAAACTAGAGAGCATGCTCAATCTTCTCAGCTGTATTCAGGGAATGTTATATCAGCGGATATTAAAGGATTGCAGCTGTGGTCACAACACATATGCCATATATAGTAAAGCATTCTCACATGTGCATCTTAATTCAAATCTAAAATTTAAAGTAGTTTTGCTCTGCAGGAGACACCAGTGGAAGAGCCAGAGCCAGTTGTAGAAGTCCAGGTAAATCTAAGGAGAGTTCACACTCTTGGGGTTTGGTCTTTTTTAGGGAGTGAAATAATCTTCACCATGTTCTAAATTGCATAGATTTTTTTTTTTTCATGTTAGTCATTTGCATCTGCTCAGTGACACTAATGTTGAACCCCCTGAGCCAGGAGAGGAGGTGGCACAGCCAGTTGTACCGGAGCAGATAAATCAGCAGGAAGTGCTCGGGAATATTAATTCTGAATTTAATTCTCTACAGGAACCTCTGATATGATGTTGTACCAGATGAACCAAATATTATGTTGAACGGAAAGCCACCTTTCCATTTATTTCAGTTAACACGCCTGCAATTTGGCATTTACAGTCATTATTTTTGTCATTATGTTTTGATTCATTCATTTGTTAAAGGATTTTATGAAATTGCATTGCCAATTTTTGTACGTGACAAATTTCCATCATGACAGATGAGTCAGTGCATGATTTATAGCATTTTCATACAGCATTTCAATTAATGGGAAAACAAATAATGTTTCCTTCCCTGCAGATGGTGGAAGAGGTACCACAGCCAGAGGTAGAAACTGAGGTAAATTAAAGGAGTTCAACATTTTGGGAAATACGCTGAATTGTTGAGAGTTATGCCGCAATCCCTTGTACTCAAGTAAACTCAAGCACAGTTTATCTAGACCATAGACACCTGACGTCACAGCAACATGGCGGCGCACAGCGAATTACCTTTTCGTAATTTTTTGCTTTACACAGCAAGCAGATGCACAGGGACGCATTTAGACTGGAAATGTGAAATACCGACTCTGAATTATCGACTTCCGAATTGTACCACAATCTATTGCAAGTCGCAAAGCCGCCATGTTGCTGTGATGTCAGCTGTTATTATGTCGACAATCTCAGGCTACATAGATCTTTCCCAAATTACCGACTTGAATGGCCATTCCATTGTACTTTTCCATTTCAGAGGTCGTATTTTTCCCTGAGTTCCGTGGACAAGGGATTGCAGCATTAGATGAAAAGATCACTCTCGTTTGTTAAATAGCCAATGAGCCAACAGCTAGAAGCTGGTTAGCTTAGCTTAGCATGAAGGCTGGAAACATCTAGCCTGGCTCTGTCTGAGAGTTAAAAAACAGCCTTTAAAGCTCACTAATTAACAACTTACATCAAATAAAACAACTTTTTGTTTTTGTGTTCTACTTTTATTTTTGTTGGATTAACAAACAGGCTAACATGTCAAACAGTAGGATGTCATAACCTTTGGACAGAGCCAGGCTAGTTGTTTCCATGATTTATGCTAAGCTAAGCTAAACTAAATTAAGATGACCATCTCCTGCATCATACAATATATAATAGGCATGAAAATGGCATAAATCTTCACATCTCTTGGAAAGGAAGCAAATAGGCTTATTTCCCATTTAGTCAAACTGTTCCTTTAAAGGGGGACTCTTCAGTGGACACATTTGCTTTCCTATTTTCCTCTCCTTTTTTCTTACAGACAATAACATTCTTTGCTTTTGTGCATGTTATGGGTGTCTTTATTCTTCCAGAGACCGGATCCTATCAGGTTTTCCTGGCTCCTTTTCTGCTCTGATCCTGCTGTGACTTTTCCCCTTTTTACCTCTTCTTTCACTTCACAGGTTGCAGCTCCTTCAATCACAGCCATGTCTTTAATTCGTAAAATAGCCTACCTCATGATATGTATTTTCTTCTCTGGTGTTCTGATAAAAGAAGGCGGATCCCTCAAAAGCCAGCACCCTGGAGGCCGCTGCAAAGCCGGAACCGCCACCGCCTGTTCAGGAAGAAAAGAAAACTGCCTCAAAATCAGCCTTCTTTTCTCTCTTCAAGCCTAAAGTAAGAACCTATTCACTTATGCCTTTACTGCTTGTCAAAATATCTGTATCAGTATGAATTGTGGTGACATTACTCAACAGAAAGTAACAGATTAATGTGAATTTGAGGTACTGTTAGACCACATGTCCACAAAAGTCCAGGCAGCCTCCACAAGTGGAGTTCGGCTCCTCAGGAGAACAACTGGAGTGGTAAATATAGTGCTCATGAGAACAGATGCATTATTAACCAGAGTAATTTCATCAATTACATCTGGTATTAAAACCTGCTCTAAAACAGCTTATTTGGCAGATGCGTTTCTCTCCATTTCTTATTATATTTGAGAATCATAACAACACACATCAGTGCTTCTATAGTCATAATGTTGCAGTCACTAAGACACACTGGATCCTAACAGCTGGTGCATCTAAATGTCGCTCCAAATGTTACACCTGATGTCATCTCAAAGTCCATCTGCGCTTAATGAGTGGAGCACATCACACATTGCTATGTAATGATACAGCTCTATGCACCGCAACGCTTTCAGGCTGCCGATCCCAAGACGGCGACCACCGCCCCGGCTGCAGCAGCAGCAGCAGAGACTGTCAAAGCCAAGGAGGAACCCAAAGCAGCAGCCAAGCCATCAGAGGTGGCTGTAGATAACAAACCAGCTTCAGTGGCCTCCCAAGCTGGAGACGATGCAGCTAGTGTGCCCAAGAAACTGGAGAAGAGAAACTCCATCCAGCTGTTCTTTAAAATTCTGGTAAGGAGAGTGTCACTTTTCCATAGACGTTGCTGCCTTTTCATTCAGTTTTCATTGGAAAGGCCCTGCGTACTGCAATATGTTGTAGTTTCATGTCCACTAGATGGCAGCAAATCATTTAGTAACAAAAGGTGTTGGCCCTGGTTGTGGATATGTGCATCGTTTTACACAGTTTGGTTTTAATAACTTGCAGTTAATAAGTTTGACTTGAATCACAGGACACAATATTCCATGCAGTGTTGCAAGCAGTGCAGGTTAATGGCACGATTTAAGCGAGAAAATGAGGAGGCACTATAAAAAGCAAAACAAAAACCTCAAGTTAGAAAACAAAGACTTCAGGTAGAAATTGTTCCCCACAAATAGCATCAAGAACAAGGCTCCTATAGGAGACTTAAAGTCGCAACATAATTATGGCATTATTGGGCAAAAATCACATAAAAACCTTTCAGCATATTGTAATTCAAATGTTCTCAGAGAAAAGTAGACTTCTGCACCTCCTCATGGCTCTGTTTTCAGGCTTAAAAAATCTAGACCATGATGGGAGACTGACCAATCAGAAGTCATTTCAGAGAGAGAGAGTGTCTTCCTATTGGCTGTTCATTCAGGAAGCAGCTGTCAGTCACTCATGATCTCTGATCAAACGGTCAAACTGGGCAACTGATCAACTGATCAAATATGAATCAATATTCTATCACTGTAATACCTATTTCTCACGTAAAATGAAAAAGAAACATCTCATAGTTACTGTTTAGCTGTTATTTCCTCAACTGATCTCAACATGGCTGCCAGGTCATTTTACTCTGAAAACATTTTACACGAGAAATAGGCATTACAGTAATAGAATATTGATTCATATTTCATCAGCGCTGCCTAGTTTGACAAGTTGTTGAAGTCTGTGATTGATTCAGAGACAGCAGGCTCCAGATCAGCTCTAATTGGTTGTTTCAATCTTGCAGATGCCATTAGGAGCACCGAAGTACACCGGAGGCACATCGTTTTTTTTCAGATAATCTGTCTCATGCACTCCTGTTTTATAAAATAACTTATTTCACTCATATTTGATCCATTTCTACTCACTGCAGCTTTAAATCAAATGCAAATAAATATATAATGGGTCGGATATGTGTTCAGATTTGGATGATATGGGTCTTTAAAGAAAAGGTTAGTACAGTACTGTAATGGGGGCGGCAGTAGCTCAGTCTGTAGGGAGTTGGCTTGGGAACCGGAGGGTCACCGGTTCAAGTCCCGACATGGACCAAGAACTGAGTGTGAACTGGTAGCTGGAGAGGTGCCAGTTTACCTCTTGGGCACTGCTGAGGTGCCCCTGAGCAAGGCACCAAACCCCCAACTGCTCGGGGGGCTTGTCAGGAGCAGCCCCATCACTCTGACATCTCTCCATTACTGCATGTTTGTGTTTCGGGTCTGCACGTACCGTGTGTAAGTTAACAATCAGAGTGTAAAAGTTGGATTTCCCCTCGCGGGACTAATAACGGTTGATCTTCTAATGAACAAACATTTACGATTACTTTTTTTAAATTTCAGGGTCAGAAGCGTAACTCAACAGATGCCGGGGTCCAGACAGAGCCAGTTGTTGCTGCTCCAGCAGCCGAGAAAGCCAAATGAAACCAAAACCAACACTGACGTTTCCCTGTACAGACTTCCCCTCTCTTTCTTGCTCTTACTCAATCTTTATGTCTCTCTCTGTCTCACTTCCCTTTCAACCCTTTTTGAAGTACTTTAACTGCATTTTTTGTTACCGTTTAGAAGTTACAATATAAGGAAAAGTGACTGGAAGGGTAAAAGCAAGTTGTGAGAAAGACGAACAGTGGGCAGGTCGTTGAACAAGTGGTGATTTGAAAGAGTCACAGGAGAGGTTGTTGAGATATATATATATATTTTTTGGTCAAATGCATGTCTTGACAAGTATAGCAATATGAGTGTGAAACCTTTTCTACAGACATTTAATGTAACTTCTGTCTGTTTTTGTGACCTAACACACTGGGCTTATATGCAGCAGACGGTTCCATGCTTTGCTTTTAGCACCTAGTTGGAAATATTTAAAAACACATGTTCTGTTTTTAAAATTCATTCCAGAAAAATCATGCGGTTGTGGAAATGCAGAGGTTAATGTGAAATTACATTGAAAAAAGTATAGAAATCTATATGACATTGAAATGTACAACTCCTGATACAGCTGATAACTGCCCTTACGGATTTTTTAACTTTGCTATATGTAGACTAAAGCACATGCGTACGTACTAATTGTCATGTATTGGGCCATATGGGAAAATCACAATCTTTACTGTTCTGTGGGGAACTGATTGTAACTAATGCATCTGAGGTGGCAAAATGGTGTCGTTGTGCAAATGTGTCCTTGTGGTACGTTTTGCAGTAGTCATAAATCACAGTCGATTGGCTTTTAATTCGATTGCAGCACTTTGTGTCATGCAATTTAATGGAAGTCTTATGGTGTCAGTCATTTGTGTTTGGCATAATGTGCAATTAATATCATGCTTTTGTTAGCCTATATGTATGTATGTATGTATGTAACTTCAGCTATCTTGAAGACAATAAATATGTTCACAATTCGTTTTTTCTTCATTGGTCTAAACTACAATAGAGAAACCTGTTAAAGAATAAGTGGGTGTTGCTACAGCTGCAGAAATATGTGGTGAAGCAAGTTTGGCAAAAAATCAAATATGACATTTGTCCTGATAATTTTAATGCATACAAGTTAAAGCACAAAACTTGTGAGATAATAAGGCGTGACCCGACACGAGGCACCCCTCAGTATGGTGGTTGGGTGTACAACCAAACAACTACAAACAGACTCAAAATGACTACAACGAGACCCAAAATGACTACAAGGAGACACAAATCAACTACAAAATGACTACAAAGAGACACAAATCAACTATAAAAGGACTACAAAGAGACTCGAAATGTCTGCAAAGAGACATTAAATGACTAGACACGAAAAATGACTACAAAGGGACACAAACAATAACAAGAGACTCAAAACAACTATAACTTTACAGTCTGAGTGTCTGGCTCTTACTGTGTGTTGGAGATCTGGTGGGCCTTTTGCATGTCTGTGCCCAGAGGCCCATTGTCTCATAGTCGGCCCGTGCTTAGTCATCTTAGTGTTTATTTATATGGCTGACAGACAAGTGACAGTTATCTGACAGACACGGTCGCAAAAAATACAATTTGTAACCGTGACAGACAGAGAGATGATTGCTGGACATCACCAGTGAATACTAATTTATATTTCTTAGAGTCCATGAGACACCTTAGAGATAAAAGATGTAAAACAAGATCTAAGGAATAGTATGTTTCAGGTAAAGGAAGCCCTCGAATCTTCTATTACCATTTATGATATCATTTCTATGATGGATAGCACAGTGTGCAGTCTTTGGAAGGATGCGTTTTAGATAGTAATGTCTGAGACCCACCATTCACCCGCCATTAAGTGATGAGTCGTGGCCCCTGAAGGCATAACTCATGCTGCTCCTTTGTTATCAATGAGACACACTCTTCTTGCATTACCCTCTATAATAGTTGTGATCATTTTAAATTGTGCATCAAAGTAATTGCCACGGCACTTACGGAGAAAAAGTGAGGTATTGCTTGCGGTACAAGACATGTGGTCCGTTGTCTGTCCTTTCCCCTGGGGATTGATTCAAATTAAGATGAAAGTGTGACGTTTTCGCCGCCAGTATTGCCGGTATGTGCAAAGAGCTCATTACTAAACATGAGAACATCACTTATTAACATTATCTTAATATGAAAAACTTTATAGTCCCTACACTGCACTTCATCACCACTACTTCCTGATGCCTTCATGCTGTTATTAGGAAATTGACGCAGCATTTTACACAATCAAACAGTGCAGATGAAGATAACAATGCACAAAAATGAACCGGGCATCTTATTAAAATAGAAACAGTTACAGGTATGAATTTAACAGTGCGTAAATATTGCACACACTGCACAAGATCTGCCTGACCACCATGTTGCTGCAGTTCATCCCAGGACAATGCATGCGACTGTGTGAATGCACCGAGCTCGGAGGGGGTGGAATAAGGGAACAGTGGGCAGGGAGGCCTGACAGGAGGCCTGCTGTCAGCACTAATGTGCATCACGGCATTGCTCGCTGCTAACAGGTCTGTTCTGTGAGGAAACATTGGGGCAAAACTATTCCTGTGAGAAAGACGGTAATCACAAATTCTGATCTGATAAGAGATTTCTGGTAGTGATCTTAGATTCTACAGGACAGCGTCATTCACTTTAACCTACAGTGAACCAGCAGGTCCTGCAGGCACAGTGTGTGTGTTTGTGTGTTAGGGAGGCATTCTAATGCAGATGCTCTCAAGTGACATTTAGGGTCCTTGTGGGACTTTTCAGGGGAATGTTACATCCCGTTGGAGAGACAAAAGACACCAGTAGATTGATACCACAAATGCTATAAATGACTGGAATGTTACTGTTATTTGATGTTGTGCATTATTCATATCAGTTATGTGATCATGTCTCAACCTCAACTGAAAGATAATATTTTTAAACCTATTATATTTAATCAGGTAAGTCCCACTGAGCTCAAGATCTCACTTTCAAGAGCCACCCGAGTACATAAGTAAATCAATAGAACATGAAACAAATCATTTAAAAAATATACAATATCAGGCATGATAATTGCAATAACACAACAGAACTGAATACAATAATAAAAGTAATATTATACAACAATGGTCACAGCTAAAATCAGTCAGGATTTTGATTAGATTTCTGTATAGACCTTAGACTACGAGAGCATCAAGCTTCAAACCACACTGCAATGTATGGCGCAAAAAAAAAAAAAAAATCTAAAAACATATGGTCAGTTGTGTGTTGACAAAAAAAACCAATGGAAACTCTAAGATTTTTAAAGGTGCAGTGTGTAGGATTTGGCAGCATCTAGTGTTATACTAACACCCCTCGTTTTCCAAGACTGTGGTAACGTAAAGTGCAACAGAAGTCAGACGGCGACTGGCGGGACAGAGTTTTTGCACAGCTTTTGTTTTGAAATGCTTGTGTATTGTTGGTGTGCTTCTTCCTGTCACATTTGATGCAACTTGACGTAAGTGATGTTTGAAATAACGTCACCTGCTGAGGCAGCACGTCTATAAGAAGTTATGGAGTACTAAGTATTTTTTTGTGGAGGTTGGCAGTAAAGCTGTGTGCTTAGTTTACAACAAACATGGCTGTATTCAAAGAATACAACTTGAATTGTCACTTTGAGAGAAAACATGCAGAAAAATACAGAAACCTGTCTGGAGAAGGAAAGGACTAAAGTTAGGCTAAGATACTAAAGCAGTAAGGACTTTTTACAAAGCTGCATGCAACCAAAGAAGCAAATGTAAGTGTTAATGTTAAATTAAGTGTGATTATTAAACTAAATGTTAAGCTTTGTTAATGGAAACATTACTACCCAAAATAGTAGGTCCTGTATGGTTCAAAGACTCTTGCATATAATGTAATTTTCTTAATAATATGCTGTTTGGAGAGATTTTCAGTATAATAAATGCTGAAAAATAAGTGCCCAGTATGAGAAAACAGAGGTTACGTCTGACAGTATTTGTTTGGCCCCTGGCAACAATCTGGGTTGCTCATGTGGCCCCCCAGTATTAATAATTGCCCACTCCTGCTCTAGATGCAGTGTCTGCTCTGGGCTACTGTAGAAACATGGCGGAGCAACATGTGGGCTTAAGAGGACCCACTATGTAGACATGAAGGACTCATTCTATGATAACGAAAACACAATGATTCTTAGTTTCAGAAGATTATAAATGAATGAAAACATGCACTAATAGATCCCCAGGAATGTTACACACTGGCTCTTTAAGGTAAATGTTCAGATCAAATCCTTCCTTTTCCTTTTTTTCTACTTGGTTTGTTTCCTGAAAAAATAGAAAGCAAAGAAAGATTGGTGCCCAAAACAAGATATTATGTACTGTGCTGCCACAAAAACAGCATGACCATAGTAAATAAATAGATTTCTAAAGATAAAAACATTCTTGATGAACGTGGATTATTGTATTTGTGGCTCGGCTGTGGCGATATCATTTCAGAATACACAGGATTTCAGATTAACCTCAGAGTCATGGATATGTATCTTTAGGATCAGCATGATAAGGCCTCTGTGTTGTAACTAAAGACTGTTTAGACTCATTTTGTTTTTGAAAATGATCTTTTTTTAATCACTGTGTTCAGAGCAAATCTGTCTAAACTGAGATGTGGGACTCCTAATCTGCTAATTTCAAATCTGACATATTTCCATGACTGTTCCAAGACTGTGTAGTTTATGTTTGACAGGAGATTGAGGTCAGGGCAATCATTGTATCAGTTTGTCCTGGTTTTGACGATAAGAGAAACAGATTGGTTAAATTATAATATAGGATTAATCCACAAAACAAAGTGTAGCTATCCATTTACATTATATTCTTTGTTTACTTTGCTTTTATGAGTAACTAACTATGTCCGTGTGGGTCTATATATGGAATAAAGAGAAGTCTAAAAGTCAAAAAGGTTTTACAGATAGTTGTGCACTCTCACTCTTTTTTCATTTTCTCCTCAGGACAGGCACAACAAATGCTTCAACGGAGCTCAGAAAAAAAGAAAGCTTTTTGGTGACTGATGAAATTTCTCTGATGATCAACAACAACACAACAGCTGGCTGCATTGAATAAACATTACGGGCTATGGGGTGAGAGAGGAGATTATATATTATCAGTGTCTCTCAGGAGCGACACCAGGATTATGAAAGAAGCCAGGCTGTGAATCTGGAGGAGAACAATGCAGTCAGCTGCTCCTGACACGTCGAGACAAAAAGAAGCCACCGCAGCCTTTCCCCCATTCGCTGATCCGGTTCCTATCAGGCTGTCTGTCTATACTGAATGCATAATTATTCATTTTCAATTCAGTTTCTCAAAGCCTGCTACCTTTAATTAAAACATACTGCTTTTGTTTTGAATGCATACATGTATTTTTTTAAGATACAATCTGAGACAAAGAGTTTGTAGGACAGGAGAAAAGAAATTACATTAGCATAAAGTCAAACAATAGGACAAAGTTAATTAAATCAGTTAAAAGTAAACAATGTTCGCCCACTTGTTGCTGTCATTACCACTGCAGAAAATGAGCGCTAATTAAATAACAACAATACATAATTTAAGATAAGACTGCCACCCGGTTTAAGAATATCTGTGTGGTTAAACACAAACTACCACCACCTCCACATTTTTTTACGACAGGCTATAACATCTCTTGGCAATTTCATCATCCGGAGGCATCATAGCGCTCCTCCAGATTGATAGCCTTTCACTGAGCCTTTGTGGCCACAGAACAATAGGAAATGAGCGGGAGGCCTCGATGTGTCACATGTGGTGCCTTTGATTAACATACTAGGCTTGTTTGTGTAACAGGATCTCGGGGTGAAGAAAGAATACCAAAAAACTGAATCAGAGTATTGCAAGGGGTGCAAAAATGTTGTAATTTAGGCCGTCACACGTACGTGATTGAATCATACTAATGCATACACGATGTCTTATTTTGCACTGAAGGTACTCAGAGAACATGTGGCCTATTCAACCCGCTTTGCTCAGATGAAATACATTAAAGCTGTTTTTACAGTTTGTACAACATTAGCTCATGTGTCTAATATACAACAGGCATGTTGTGTCTTTTTTGGCACATATACAATAATCACATTCATTGCTGCATATGGAGAAGTCTGCTTGACAAACCTGCGGATCTACTTTTGCTTTCATAACATAGACAGCACTGGATTGGTCTGACCTGTTTGGTAGCAACATGGATTTAAAAACAACTTTTAATATATAGGCAATATAATAGCCTATATAAGAGGGAGTACTTAAAGCTGCAGTATGGCAAATATGATTAAAATAAGTTTTTATAAAACAGACATTATTCCAACAGAAGTGTATGAGACAGATCATCTGAATAAAATGATGGGCCTCCGGTGTCCTCTGTTGCTCCTAATGGCATCTCCAAGACTGAGACAACCAATCATAGCTGAGCTGGAGCCTGCCGTCTCTGAGCAGCTGTCAATCACTCATGAATGCTGATCAAACGGTCAAACTAGGCAGCGCTGACCAAATATGAAGCAATATTCTGTTACTGTAATGTGTATTTCTTGCATCAGATATTTTCAGAAACATCTCATAATGTAGTTTTTAGCTGTAAAATGAGAACATTTGTGACCCGACAGCCATGTTGAGATCAGTTGAGGAAATACCAAGCCCCGCCCACCAGCTGGAGCAAACTTTCTCATTTTACAGCTAAACAGTAACTACAAGATGTTTCTAAAAACACTTGAGAGAAATTACAGTTTGATCAAAGTTTGTGAGTGATTGACACCTGCCTCTGTTGAATGAACAGCCAATAGGAACACTCTCTCTTTCTGAAATGACCTGTGATTGGCCAAAGTGTCCCATCACAGACTAGATTATTTAAAGCCTGAAAACAGGGCTAAGAGGAGGTACAGTAGTCTAGTTTTCTCTCAAAACACCTGAATTACAATATGCTGAAAGAATATTATACATTTTTTGCCCAGTAATGCCCAAAACATTCTGCCTACTGCAGGTTTAAAGCAAAAACCAGCCTAGTGTGTGAGATGGTTTTGGTCTTTGTCCACTGTTCCTTGGCTGGGAGTGGTTACTGATAAAAGTTTTTCTTTCAGACATTGCTGCTGCCTGGGGGGAGGGTGTGTGAGTCAAGTACTGAAGTCTACTGAATATCCTCATTGATTGTATAATCTATGGCTTTAAGCTGCCATCAGTGCCTGGTGTCTCTTTGGAAGGGTTGTTATTTAACTTTAGTCTGTGGGTGCTACTGTGGCTGCTCTTTATCTCATTTAAACCAGTGTTTTCTTATGGAGCATTTTGTGTCTCTAGTAACTTTACATTACCTGTGATATATATTCAATCTTAAAGGGTTAAGATCAAACATTTGGCTTCAAAAGATGTGTTCAGGTAACAGCTAACTGAACATAAAACTGAGTTATTTTTCCATGTTTTATAAATGGGAAGATGCAGAAAATTGGCACGACTCAACCAACCAGCTTCTGCAAAAAGAAAAAGAAAAAAAACAACAAAAAAAGACAAAAACAACAACAAACAACTGTGAAAAGATTTGTGGCTCTTTAGAAGGGTTCAAGAGTGGAGGAGGGGCTGTTATTTAACTGTAGTCAGTGGATGATACTGTAGCTGCTCCTTATCTCATATTAATCAGTGTATTCTCCTTATGGGGCATTTTGTGTCTATATAATCAAATACTGACCTGCCATCATTTAGTGTTATCATTAGAGTTATTATAATATAGTATTATATCTGGACAAGCCCTATGATAACAGGCTATAGAGAGCCTCCCCTCTCTTTATGACAAACATTTGGCTTTATCAGATGTGTTCATGTGACGGCAAACTGTATGTAAAACTGAGTTATTTTTTTTATAACTGGGAAGAATTGAATTCTCACGACTCAACCAACCAAAAACAAAAAAACAAACAAAGCAAAACAAAAACAAACTGAAAAGTTTTGAGGCTCTTTGGAGGGGTTCAAGAGTGGAGGAGGGGTTGTTTTTCAACTTTACATAGCCAGTGGGTGTTACTGTAGGTGCCTTTTATCTCATGTAAATCAGTATATTCTCCTTATGGGGCATTCTGTGTTTACAGTGACTTTCCATTAACCCTGTCATCATTTAGTATTGTCATTAGGATTATTATCATATAGTTTTATAAGGTTGAACAAGTCATATCATAATAGCTTACAGAGAGTACCTTCTTTTTGGCTGCTTCAGATGTGTTCAGGTGACAGCAAACTATATGTAAAACTGAGATATTTTGCATTTTATAAATGAGAAGATGCAGAAAACTGTCATGACTCAAACAACCAACTTCTGCAAAAAAGTGAAAAGTTTTAAGGCTCTTCAGAAAGGTTCAAGAGTGGAGGAGGGGCTGTTATTTAACTTTACATTAGTCAGTGGGTGTTACTGTAGCTGCTCTTTATCTCATATAAATCAGTGTATTCTTCTTATGGAGCATTTTGTGTCCACGGTGACTTTACATTAACCCTTTCATCATTTAGTATTATCATTCTGATTATTATAATATACTGTAGTATTATAAGTTTGGACAAGTTCTATCATAATGGGTTAATACTCAAACATTTGGCTTCATCTGATGTGTTCAGGTGTCAGCAAACTGTGCGTAAAACTGAGCTATTGTTCGTGTTTCATAAATGGGAAGACACTGAAAATTGTCATGACTCAACCAACCTGCTTCTGCAAAAAAAAAAAAAAAAAAAAAACTCATGTAACTGTGAAAAGTTTGAGAACCCCTCCCCCATCTCCACATGGTAGCTGATGCATGAAGTGAGAGCACAGAAGAAGAAGAAAAAGAAGAAGACGAAGATAAGATGATATATTCCTTTATGAGTCCCACAGTGGAGAAATTTACAAAAGAAGAAGAAGAAGAAGAAGAAGGGCTACTACTACTCTAAGTGGGTCCATTACATATGAAACAGTTGCTGTGTAGCCTGTGGCTCTTATCAGCATAAGGAACTCACTCTGTAACTGTTTACATATATCCAAGTAGCATTTAGCACAAAGTCAGTGAACTCAACACAGTAAACTTAATATTAGACTGGTGTCAGGGAATTGTGATTTAAAATACACGACACGGATTTAAAAAAAAACAACTGTCATACATGTTCATGCATAGTTGTGACTCGGAAAGATAACAACAAAAACACATGTTATCATATAAATGTTTGCACTGCGTGTAAATCCCTTTATCGGTTACCACGTGACTAGGTTACGGGTTTTTTGGGGTCGCCGTGAACGCGCTCCATCCTCCCTTGAGAGTCGTTAGAGGGAGAGAGAGAGAGAGAGAGAGAGAGAGAGGGAGAGAGAGAGAGAAGGGGAGCGCGCATCAGAACTCAACAGCTGCACAGTGAGGAGGACTCGCCGAGTTGAACAAATATGATTCACAGTGAAACACTTGAATAGGTGAGCTGTCCGACACCAGCTGAACGAGTTTTTGTTTTTGTGTTGTGTGCGAGAGAAATGAAGAAGCAGCTCACAGAAACCCGCTTGGCTCGCTGCTGAATTCAGCCGCCCGTAGTATCAGTGTCATTATTAATCCGGAAACTCTCAGTTGGTAGGTATTGTTTGGTGAGTTTCTACAGTTTGCGTCGAGGTCGAGGCGACAGAAAGTGTTCCGTTTGCTAACGTTAAAAAAAACAAGGTGTCGTTAAAGAGCCACAGCTTTGGGGGTTTAACGTTAGCGCACCGTGGAGCCACTTTATCGGGTTTGAAACTGGCGTTAAAACAAATCAATAAGAAACAGCGTGAGTACACAAAGTGGCTAATTTTGTTTGGATCTGTTTTTAACGTCCCTCTGAACTCATTAGCAGCGATGGCTAAAGCTTGTCATGATTCAAAGCTATTAACGCCAACAGTGGGGTTTAACGTTGCTGTGTGTCGCTCAAACAGAGCCACCCAACTCCTCGTGCTGTGCTTATTAAGCGCACATAGAAACGTAATAGCGACTCCGTTTAACAGCCATTAGCTTTGGTGAAGTTAGCTTACTGTTATCTGTGACTTTGAGCATCCCCCCCACCTCCACCACCTCCTCCTCCTCCCTCTTAACGAGCAAACTAACAAAGTGGGTAACGTTAACGCTGCCTCACTCACGCGTGCTTTAAAAAATAAACCACACTGGCTCATTATCGACATTTGCATGCGTTCACCTGGGTTCAGTCAAAAGTTCACCAAGGCCAAACTAATTATAGCGAAGGTAAGCAATCAGTAGCAGGCTACAATGGGAACCAGCGTCCACGTTATACAGGCTAGGTGAGGAGAGTCACCGGGATGTGATTAGCAACTACATTTCCCAGCTGCACCACTATTATAATGCCCCTTGATTAGGTTAAAAAAAACGATATATATTGTGTCTCTGTAGTCGACTATGTTTCTTTCTCTTTTACTTGTTTGAGCCTTAAGTCATGGAACTTGCTGGTCCAGTCACTCCACCCTGGTGCCAGTCAAACTGAGTGTGAAGTGAATCTCTTAACCAGTCTATATAGCCATATCTATAAGCAGTTCATTATACATAGTGAAAGTGCTACTATGACAAACCCATAATGAGGTTAAAAAAACAATATACGCCTGGAGCACATTAATGTGCAAAGTGTGAGTCAACAAGGCAGCCGATGATTGTAGGTTAGTATCAAACAACATCAAACGTTTTTATATCCTAGGTGTCGGTTGTTCAGATCAATCTGTTCATGTAAGATTTTGCAAGACTTCATTTTCGGTGTGATCGTGAAACAGGATAGCTGCAAAATGGGAAGTTGAAGGTTGTTTGTCTCCAGAAAAACACTAAATACTACAGTGATGGTTTAATGTTGCGGTGTTTGAGCACTCTTTTTTTTGTTCAAGTGCAGTAATTAATTTAACATTTTATAGTGATTATTACAGCTTACTCTTATTTTGAAATAATTAGGGATGCACTGATCTGATTTTTACAGTCCTGATACTGATACCTGGGCTTTGATTATCAGCCGATAACGAGTGCCAATCTGATACCAGTGTTGGATTTATAATCTGTATGCCTCACTGTGTGGAAGTGACTGGGGTCTAAGGAAACATCAGGTTTGAATGAAACATTGCTCTCCTAACTTTGTAAAACTAAACATAACAAATAAATATATAGATATAAATGACCTGATATTTATTGTCAGAATAATAAATCATACACCAGAACCTTAAAAATTAACAGGAATTATAATTCAGGTGTAAACCTTTTTAATGCAGCAACAAACTGGTCAAAACTTATACAGGAATTAAAATTCCTGGATATAATATATACAGTATAGTATTTAGACATAGAATTGAACTGAATAGATTGGCCCCACTGTCACCAGCTATTTGAGTCACTATCAGTCTGATATTCGATTCGGTATTGGTGCATCCCTAGAATAACGTAGCTTACAAATTAATCTGTGTTCGAGGGATGCATCGATCAGACTTTTTCAGTCCCGATACCGATACCTGGGCTTTGATTATCTGCCGATGGCGAGTACTAATCCGATACCAGTTTTGGATTTATAAGCTGGATGCCTCATACGTGTGACAAGGGTCATTCTTTATACATAACAACATCAGGCTTGACTTAAACTTTGCTTTCCTGACTTTATAAAACTAAACATAACAAACACATAGATATAAATTTACTGAATTGTTATTTCTAATTAAACTGCTAGTACACCAGTGACTTTAAACCTTTTTAATGCAGCAACAATTTAGTCCAAACTTAAACAGGAATTAAAAGTCTGGTATATAATATATATAAACAAAATTGAATTGAATAGATTGGCCCCATTTTCACTGATACTCGATCCAACTATTTGAGTCAGTATCAGCCCAATATCTGATCTAATATCGGTATCAGTGTATCCCTACTTTTTGAACTTTTTTGAACAAATGCATATTAAAATATGAGCTGGAATGACAGTATGGACCTATACATTAATATTAACCCTATTGTGAGTTAGTATGATTTCAAGTATGCCACATTCTGTTGTTAATAACTCATATTATGGTTTGTATACACACTAAGGAATACAAATGCTTGTGAGCAAGAAAAACATTGTTTTTATGTTTTATCGATGGCCAAACAGAAAGGAAATGAGTTGTCTGTGCAGTTGATTGCTTAAAATATACATTTCCTGTTTCTATGTGGTGTGTATTTAGACAGATTTTATCTCAAGTTAGGTAGCAGCTACCTGATCCTGTTTTGGTATTCAGCAGCAGAGCCTAACGACACTTTTCTCCCTGTTGGTTCCAGGTTCTTAATCTGGACATTGTGTACAGTGTCGTCGTTCCACCTTGAGACAATGCCAACTCACTCGTTGTCACCGTTTGTGGAGAGCCCTGATGGACTTGCCCAAGATGTCCTTATTAGCAATAATGCAAGCGTCCCAGGACCTGGCTCTAGCATGACACCACACGCCACCTACTCAGAAAAGGCTGTGTTGCAATCTGGAGGAAGTGTGCCACTGTCTTGCATGTTCTGTGATCAGACTTTTACTCATCAGGATGAGCTAGGACCCCACGTCTTAACGCAGCATCCCACAACTTTCTTTGAACCAGCAGTGCTTCGTGTCGAAGCAGAATTCAGGATCCCGGGAGAGAGACCCCGGCCCAAACCGAGCAGCCTCCCTATTGAAAAACAGGAGGTTTGCAGCTGCATTGTGTGCGGCCAGGTGTCGCAAGACGCCAGTGAGCTGGAGGCCCACATGAGGAAGCACAAGGACTACTTTACTTTTTGCTGCAATGTCTGTGGACGGCGTTTTAGAGAGCCGTGGTTCCTCAAGAACCACATGAAGATGCATGTAAAACCAGGAGCAAAGAGCAAGGCCCAGCAAGACTTGGAGACTCCGGTCACAGTCAACGGTGTCGTCCAAGATCCTGCGTCAGAACCTGTCGTCACAGTTTACAAAATGTGCATGGTTTGTGGGTTTTTCTTCCCCAACCATGACAGTTTGGCCGAACATAGTAAAGTACATAATCGCGAGGTGGAGCCAGGCAAAGATAGAGACGAGGAGAAAATGGACAACACTACTGAATCCCTCACCAAGCAGGAAACATTTCTTCACAGTCTGAACCTCATGCCTCGCTCTCAAGGAAGTAGTTTGCAACACGAGAGATCATCAAAATGGATTCCCCAGCTGGATCCCTTCAACACATATCAGGCCTGGCAACTCGCTACAAAGGGCAAGATAGCAGTCGGTCCCAATAATATTAAAGATATTGGCCAGGAAGCCAGCACAGACAATGAAGAATGCGGCTCTGATAAGGAGGAGTTGAGTAATATTTGGTCTGAGGGACAAGGAGACAAAGCTACGAAAGAGGTCCTTGGGAGGGAACTCCGGCCTCAGCAGCAGCAGGCCGTGGTAGAGAACGCAGCGCCGCGGAGGAGGTCTCTGATGCAGAAAAATAAGGACAAAGAGAGGCCGACCACTTGTGAGGAATGTCAGAGGACCTTCAGGACCTACCACCAGTTAGTGCTTCACTCCAGGGTCCACAAGCGTGACAGAGGTGGCGAAGAGAGTCCAACTTCCTCTGTTGAAGGGAAGTTGTCAAGAGCAGGCTCACTTGAGCAAGCGGAGGAAGGCTGTGAGGAGGGATTCGAGGAGGCAGCACTGACAGAAAACCTGGGTCCAGGTAAATATAGTGCTTTACGCACACTGTCTTAAAACTGTTTTTCATCCAGAACTGCTACCAAGTGCTCCCTCTGCTGATAGGAGGGGTGATAACACATAACTTTAGTTTGTCTCCTTCCTCTCTATGTATTTGTTTATGCATTTCTGTCTATTTTCAAAGGTGAAGATGGTTTTGAGCGATCCAAAGTTAGATCGAAAGCATGCAGCTACTGTGGCAAATCATTCCGATCAAGCTATTACCTCACAGTTCATCTGAGGACTCACACAGGTATGTTCGACAAGTTTGGCATGAGTGAGTCATTTATGAAGACTGTTGCATAAATTAGCTCTGTGTAACTCAGTGGCTTATATTTTAAACTTGCGCTTAAAGAAGCAGTAGGAAGAATTGGAGGAAGTGTGTTTTTAAAAAGTATATTTTTATTAAATGGTAACTAGATCCTGACAGTAGTGCATTAGACAGGTCATCTGAAAAACAATATCATGTTCCTCTCTGTCCTCCGGTGCTTCTAATGGTATCTGCAAGATTTCAGACTGGAGGAAAACAACCAGTTAGAGCCGATCTGAAGCCTGCCGTCCATCTCTGAGCAGCTGTCAGTCACTCTCAAACTAGGCAGCGCTGATCAAATATGAATCAATATTCTGTTAGTGTAATGTCTATTTGAGAAAGTTTGTGACCTGGCAGCCATGTTGAGATCAGCTCCCACCACCCGCAGGGCCGCCAGGAGCAAACTTTCTCATTTTACAGCTAAACAGTAACTACAAGACGTTTCTGAAAACATATTACCCGAGAAATAGTCATTACAGTAACAGAATATTGATTCATATTTGATCAGTACCCGCTAGTTTGACCGATCAGAGTCTTCGAGTGATTGACAGCTGCCGCTGTTGAATAAAAAGCCAATAGGAACGCTATCTCTCTCAAATGACCTGTGATTGGCCAGTCTTCCATCTAGATTTTTTAAAGCTTGAAAACAGAGCCATGAGGAGGTGCAGAAGTCTAGTTTCCTCTCAGAACACTTCAATTACAATATGCTGAAAGGTTATTGTGGGATTTTTGCCCAATAATGCCAAAAAACATTCTGCCTACTGCTGCTTTAACTGTTTGTTTGTTTCAGGTGAAAAACCGTTCAAGTGTGCTTACTGTGACTACGCTGCAGCCCAGAAGACTTCGCTGAAGTATCACCTGGAACGCCGTCACAAGGACAAACCCTTCGTGGACATTCCCAGCAGACCGGTGCCTTTGGTGCCCTCTCCTAATGATAGAAAACATGGAAATGACAATGAAATCCCTGCTCCAAATGGATCCAAACTCTGGATTCCTGGAGCCAGATCGTGCACCAACGAAACACCAGAGGACAGATTTGACAGCAGAGTCAGTAGCGGCAAACCACTCATCCAGATGAATGCTGAGTATGAGAAATTAATTGCTAGGTCCGCTTACTCCCCGACTGATGATGTGGTCGTAAAGTGTCCCGTACCTGTTAACCTGAAGATGGAAAGGGAGGAGATAAAAGACAAGAACTCAGAGGCCCCATTAAATCTGTCCTTAAAAGTGTCTCTCTCCATCCCTGCCAGTGCAGAACCCAGAAATGCATTAATTCCAATCGCCTGTTCGTTTTGTGCATATAAAACCATGTACCCAGAGGTTCTGATAATGCACAAAAAGCTCACTCATAAAGACAAGTTAGACAGCACTAAAAAGAACGGATTTGGCAGTTTTAAAGAAAAACGTTTCACAGGTTGCCCCCCGGCGCTTGATGGCAAAGACGTCGCCCCGCTTCCTATGATTGACAGACGCCACCCTCGTCGAACCAAGTCCCCACCCCCTCAACCTGCAAAACCACAAGAGACGACGCCTATTAAACCACCAACTGCTCCGAAGCGGTCCCCTATCCATGCACCTGCACACAGTGCTGCCCAAGAGTCCCAGCGCTACACACCTAACCCGGACACACATCCCAGTCAGGAACCTTCCAGGTACACGGAGCTCGTGAGGAAACCAAACACGGGCAGCAAGTACACCGTGGACCGCCCAGGCCCCCCAGACAGAGTGGGGATCGGCGAAAGGAGTTACCCAATGAGAAGCGGCGTCATTTGGCACTCGGACGCCGCCAGGCTGTGCCTGTCGAGCCGATTCGGGAGCCTCCCCCAGATGGATTTTGGAGAACCTTCCAGCAAGAGATTAAAGTACACGGTACCTACAGGCAGGGAAGGTGACAGCGGCGAGAAGCCCGGCTTTAGAGGACCAGCAGGGAACGTGTCCAACAGACTGCTCATCCCAAGCAGAAGTGTGAAAACTACATCACAAATGTCAGCTCCACCCGCAGTTTCTGAGACCTTGGGTTCTTTGAAGACTACGCCTACAGCTATCGGAGGAGGCTTGGACTCTGAGTGGAGCATGATGAACCTCCTGCGCTCCTGCACACCCAGCGACCTGGCATCTCTCTATCACAGCACACCAGCCAACCCCAGTCATGGAGGACTGGCCAACCCAAGAGCAGGTATGTATTAGCTTAGCTGCTGCAGGAGAGGTGCATTTTTCCAACTAGGCTTCTTTCTATCTGCGTATCCTAGCAGTTTGTAGAGTTAACATTAAAGCTGTTTTTCTCAGGGGGCAGAACTGTGCTGTACCAACACTTACCCACTCTGCCCAACCTTCAGCGGAGAGACCCCTCAGGCCCTTTCCCTAAACAACGCTATGGGACTACTGACAAAAGTACCTAAAAGTGACACCAAGGTAAAACGTTGAAACATAATTTTTGAAGGACATCCAATTCATTTTTTTTCCCTAATTTTCAAACCCTGACCAGAATCTTTCACCTGGTACTTGATATAAATGAATCAATGTTTGAAAATGTAAAAAAAAAGTCGTTCTACTCTCTGGATTTGAACTGCTCTCTTATTTTGGAGAACTTCTTGGAAAATGTATTGAATATACAGATCAAAGAGAGATGGTTCATGCTCAAAACTGTGTCTAGGCTTCTCTCTAATTTCATATCTTTTTCAATAGAGGGAAATTGTGTTACATAAACATTTCACGGCCGAGGCCTTTATTTTCTTTTTTTGAATGAAAAAGTGCAGATCATCTCTCTTTCGTAAATTGTAATTCCACCGGTGTGCACTGTGATTATTTGTTTCCATTCAAAACTGTTACTTGACCCACACTAAATGTTCAGATATGTGTCTATGACATGACGGTAAACTTTGTATGTGGGGTAACATAAATATACAGTATCTGTAAGCTTTCAGTACATAAAAATATATAAAGTAAGATGTGTAATTTGTGTGAAAAACTGCTGCTTTGTTCACTTCCTGTTTATGTCCAGGCAGTGATTAAGCACTATTCTGTTATTTTTTTTCCCTTTTCCAAGGCACTGAAGGGTGGGGATTTTCTGTTTAATAACTCGACGGCTGCGGCCCAGTGGTTTACAAATGGCTCACGGTAAAAGTCCTGTGTACGTTCAAGTGGTCTACCTCACCTTGTGCTCTCGACGCTGTTAATTTCGTAAAGCTGCTGTAGCCATCATGTCAGCTGAGCCTCGGTACTTTGTTGTCTATCGACTTGATGTTTTGAGTTGTAGCATAACTACAACCGGCGTCACATGAAACAAACTGATCTGGTAACAGAACTGCTGAGGCGTTATCGACCTGTGGCACATGATTAACTGTAACACAAAGTGGGTTGCAGAGTTCTTTGATATACTTTGTATTCACAAACCCAGTTTTAAACACAGAACAGATTTCATGGTTTAATTTTGCCCTTTCGAACTGGCTGCCGTCCGCTTTAGTGGTGCCTCGAATCCATAAGCTGTACCAAATTCCATGTGTTCTGTTTGTGTATTAAATGGTCACGCTGTATTATCTGGACTGCACATTCAGTCACTTTTCAGGAGTTTGCTTTTACCACGCAGAGTCTTGAAAGTGTTATTTCGTTTCAGCGATCTGTCCCAGCGGGCCATCAAGTAGTCTTTTTACATGCGACTGTGTAGTTTGGTAAAATGTGTTGATTAATGGCTTGATTAATTACACACTGTGAACAAAAAGTCTCAGGTTAACTCATTTATGAGCTATTTAGTCTGTTGTGTAATTTAGTATTTTTGCCACTTTGAAAGACTTTTGGGTTAAGTTATTTCTTTATTTTGTTTTCTTTGGTACTCGCATTACATGTGTACTTATGTAAAAAATGAAAATATTGTTTGAGATTTGTATGACACATTTCAATAATAAAGTGAGGCGGAAAAAGCTGCGTGTTATTTCCTGCACTGATAAATCTACCCAACGCAGATGAAGCTGTAGTTTGAGGGATACAGTAGATGCATTCAGTGAAACCTGTAATTTGTACTATTTTTGATATGTCAAACCTGTCTTTAATTTGGACATCCCCCGAGTTTAAAGATCACACATGTAGCTGAAATACTCTCAATTGTTAAATAACACAGTCATTGTATGCACTGTGTCATAGACCTGTCAGTGATAAACAAACACATTTCAATCTGAATCATGTTAATACCGATGATATACTTTAAACTTAGGCTGGTTTTATTTAAACTGCATTTGAACTCAACTTGACAGCAGTAACAACAGCTGTATCCTGAATTTCGAGTAACTGATCTTAAAGTCATTCAGAAAGTAAACAGTAGCAAGACTAGCGTAGTCCTAATGAATCCAGATGTTTAAACTTGCCAGTCTAAAGCTGACTTCCAGTAAAAATAATTACCTTATTACTGTGTGTCACAATTATATCAGCTTTTCTATTAGCCCAAAGCTACTGTGGGAGAAATTAACAGAATATGCCTGTTTTATTGGTGCAAACAGTCCCCATCTGTAGATATGCACTTTTTAATGGTGTGGCACGGTTTTATAATTTATAGCAAATTATTCTGCTGATACAGTGCCACGGAGTCCACATTGAGAATCACTGCTTTAGACAACATCTGTACATTAACAGTTATAAAAGAAAAAGCCCAAGAGAGATGCTGGTTCAGATTGACACCCAATAGCCTCCTCGGTGACACCCTGCAATGGCAGCTCTGATTGCAGACTAGTCTGCCTCTGGATTGGATTTGGATGAATTCAGCATTATATTATTTTAACACACCGAGTCATCCAGCTTTTCTAACTTTTAGTTACTTTTTTTCAGTTTTAACATATATTAATATATATTTAACAGGTTATTTGGCATGAAAATGTGCTAAAAACTTGTATGGAGTAATTTACAGTAGACTGAAGAATACAGTATGTTCCCCTTTCCCCTGTTCAGTGACGCAGGTTGGCCACTAGAGGGCAGTATTTACAAAGTCTAGATTAGAGCCTCGTCACATTCTGGTTTCAAAGCCTTGCATGTTCATGTCTGAATAGCAGACATACAGTATATACAGTATGTAGCACAGTTAAGTCATAATAAGTCTAACCACTGCGGTCAGGCTGTGAATAGAATTACAGAACTATAATGCAGCGTACAGCAGCATTTATTAGCCTTGAAATACACACATCTAACTTCATTTTAAAAAGTACACCTCCCCACACTGGATGTAAAAAAAAAAACGTATGTACTGCTGTCTTTGCATTGAAGTGTGCTGCACCTGTGACCACGCCCTAACAGGTGATGTCACACAGGTGTTGCCTATTACCTGTCGAAGGAAGCACACCTGCTTTGAGATCCCACTACTGAAAAATAAAGCTTTCTGAGAGAAGTTTGGTGATGCTATTGTTGAAATTCCCTGTATCTCTAAGTGGAAAAGACTTGACAAAACCTATCACGGCTGTGCGTTCTGTAAACACCAAATTGCAAGGGACAATCTTCAGCGCATTGAACACTTTAAACTTTGATTTTTTTTCCTCCCCCCCCCACCCCCCTTTTTGAGTAGACCACATCTGTTTGCTGTCTGTTCCCCTGGGCCAGCACTGTGTAATCTATTGCATTAGCTCACATTAGTGCATATCGCCCATGGGCCTTGGTAATCACAAACGCAAAATGAGCATTTCACTTAGCATCACCCTCATATTCCCCCACACTATGGCGGACTTAGTGCAAAGGCATGGCACAGAGCGCCAGTTGACAACAGCTTATGACGTGCGTCCCGTTGCTCTCCGTCCCCGTGTCCAGGATGCTGCGAGGGCTTTCATGTCAGAAATCCCTATAACAGGCAAAGATACACTTTGAATTTTCACTGTTTACTTCTTCTTCTCTTTGTTTATTCTCTGATATTTTGGGGCCTCAAGAAACGTTAAAAAGTGCGCATTTCTGCCAGAAATGTGGCCTCACCTTCACCTTTATTCTTCGCAGACGAATGCCACTGCAGGCTTTCTTTTCATTAAGCTGCATCATTTCTGGGCTTAAAGAAACCTAAAATCATTATTAATTTGATACAGTAATGTAAAAAAAAAAAAATAGTGGCAACACAGAGCATCTCTCAAGCCATTTCTTTCTTACAGGAAACAGATTTTATTGATCTAATTAGAACTTTATTTATTTGCCCACATGTTAAATTTTTATTCCCCAATCCCATGCTTCACTGCCAATTATGTACAGAGATCTGGACAGGGGCAACCCGAGAAAACACCCGTGCTAATTCACTTGGGATTTTTTTTTTTCTCTTTTGGCATAAAACACCTGAGGTCTTCACGGCTCCTTATCAGCTTTCTTTCATCACACTGTGCGATAGGGATTCACACAGCAGCCATTTTAGTGCACAGCTCAATACACAAATGGCATTTTCTGCTTGCGTTGCCATCCGTTCATCTGTTCAGTGTGTTTGGTTTTAGAGGAGGTCACGGATACATTCATCTTTGACTGTGTTTAGTAATTCCACCCTTTCCAGTAGTATGACTATCAAATCTCCTCCCTCCCTCCCTCCCTGTAAAGTAAACTTGGTGTTTTTCTCCGTCCCCTTAAGTGCTCTCTCCTCTTATTTTCAGTCTTTTCATCACTCATAATTGTTGCCTCTAGATTGTCAACTTGCATGAATTAGCAATTGGGCCAACAAAGCGGATACGGTCAATTGTTGAATATCCTGTCAGAATTTGAGGCAGAAAGTCTGCTCTGGCTGCGATTGCTCATCATCGTCACCCCATTCCTCTGAGGAAGAGGAGCAATGTAATGGTTCCCACAAAAACAGCCCCTGGCCTGAGGAAAGGGATTTGGGTGTCTGGAGACAACAGGGGCCATATGGAGCGGGCTGAGATAGCAAGGCACATGTACAGAATAATGGATGATGTGTCATGTTTCATGTTGCCGAGAAGCCATCAAGAGACTTGGTTTGGGGAAATCAAAGGGCTCACATACAGCAAAAGCGACTGTTGGACCATTTAGCATTTTTTTTTTTTTTTGTTTATTTTTATGTTGGGAGTGTGCTGAACATATTGAAGCCTTGAAGAATGTGTTGCTCTACTTTCAGTGTAAGTGTAAGTAAATACAAAGATGATTCTGATTGGCTATTATATATAGGCTTATAATATGATGCCATAGCAGGCAACCTGTTTCTGAAAAGAGGACTTTTTAACATATCATGCTCATTTTCAGGTTAGTACTTGTATTTTGGGTTTCAACAAGAACATGTTTACATGTTTTAATATGCAAAAATCACATAATTTTTCTCATACTATCTCTCTGAATATCTTATTCACGCTCCATTTTAGCGCCTGTCTCTTTAAGCCCCCCTCTTGAAAAAGCCCAGTCTACTCTGATTGGCTTGAAGGAAAAATATGGTGCACCTTTACAAAGGTAGTTCAGAAGCTCTACTGAGTCTGCAAGGAGCCAAGTCTGAACAGTCAAACAGCAGTACTACCATTTCTGTGTTCGTCACGTGATGCCATTGGGCCCAAAACGACTTTCTCCCATAGACATACATTGGGAAAGAGACGTCTGTAAATCAGTGGATAATTTTAAATCACCCTCCCAGTACAAACACTTGAATAACCCTTACTTAAATCATTAGGTCCTAAAGGTTGTAAAATGCACTAAAAGCTGAATGCATTTTCGTTTCCCTGTTCATGTGAATGAGCCCCAGACCGAAGGCTGGGACATGGGGTTAAAGGAAACGCTACTGCGCTTGCTCTATGGGCCAAATGGATGTGGAAGGTAGCCGAATGATGCTGGCACTTTATCACTCAGCAGTCGAGCCATTTTGGCTTCATGCGCCACTGAGCAACTCTCATAAGAATGAACGAGAGTCCGCCTCCAACGCTGTATTCTCTTTATACAGCCATGTTTGTGGGTTGGTAGAAACCAGAAACCAAATGTTTGTGCACAAGCACTGAAAAAGTGAGTTTTTCATATGGCCCCTTTAAGTAGAAAGGAACAATGAACTGAAGGGAAACTAAAGCACAACATGTACAGTAGATGCAAATATAACTTGTTTAGTTCAAGATATGTGCTGCTGTTGTAGTCTACAAATCTTTTTTTAGCTACACTGGCAGCGTGACCTTGGTCCAGACTGAAATATCTCAAAAAATATTGGATGGACTGCCATGAAACTTTGTACAGACCCTCATGGTCCCCAGAGGATGAAGCTCCTTATGTTACCTCTACTGCCACCAGCAGATTGACATTTGCGGTTTTGAATGAAATGTTTCAACAACTATCAGACAGATTGACATAACGTTTGGTACACTCGCATTCATGGTCCCCTCAGGATGAATTACAATAGCGCTGTGATCTCCTGAGTTTTCATCTGGCGGCGTCATGGGTCAAAAATTGAATGTGCCTTTGATTTATGATCCTGTGTACCTTAGTTTAGCATGCTAACACGGCAAACAAAGACGGTGATAAACGTTTCTGCATGTTAGCATTGTCACTGTGAGCATGATAGCATGCTGATGTTAGCGTTTAGCTCAAAGCTCGGCTGGGCCTCAGTGCAGCCGCATAGTGCTGCGAGCATGGGCGTTTCATTCTCAATATGAGGCATTCAGGACAAAGTGGATGTTACAAACGGTGAAATCCACTGCTGTTGTGGAGATAAAGACCCTTCTGTCCAGAGCTCTTCTGCCAGGGAGGGCACTGTATATTTAGCTCCCCCACCAGACCCCGTCCTATCTGCTCTACCTGCATGTGGAATAAGCCGAGCACCTCACCTCTGTTATTCTCCCAGTGTCAGAACTACACTTAAGTGCTGTTTCCGATACCCATGAGTAAGCCCCATAAAAGCTGCCCCATCGCCGCAGCGTTATTGTTTCTTGCGGATGATTGATTGATGGATGAGGGCTGACACTTCAATGAAGCCATTTTCACTGGCATCTCTATCCGATGATGTGCAGCGTATATTTTCCATCCACGCCTCATTGCTCGCCTGTGTCATTCCTGGAACTTCATTTACACCATGTTCCCTGAAGGACCTTTTTTAGCCCCATCTCCCTTTTTTCTCTCCCCAGCTCCTCTTTTTATCTCCTCTTTTTTCCATGCCATAAAATAATGCTATTTCTTGTCGACTCTGGAGGGGCCTGGAATCATTTGCAGGGAATGATAAAACCAAAGGCATGGAGGGGTTATTTACAGGAAGTGTAACACTGACAGGGTCCCACTGTTCTGCTTTTTTCACTGTCAGATGCCAAGTCCATGCTGAGACAGGGCAGGGTGATGATATACATTTCAAACACACGACCTACACAACACACACACACACACACACACACACACACACACACACAATCATTTACTGTTATCTCTACGAGCCAAATAGGGACTTCCAGCACTCCAGATTCTACCAAGATGTTGTCCAAACCTCCCCGAAAAACATGTTAAAGTATATTAGTTCAGTGTGATTGAGGTGCCTTCTCTGAGACAATTGCCTGTTTTTGCTCATATGGGGAGCAGATGGTAAGCAGGCATCAGTGCGGCAGGCTTTCTGGGATGACAGCCATGAGATTCCCCCTCAGGTGCCATTGGAGCCCCTTTAGAAGGGGAGAGTGATTGGTAGGACATGGCACCTCCTAAGCAACTGTTTTTTCCTGAGTTTCCCCTCTTACAGTTCTAATCAGCAAGCTACAGTGCAGTAAGTATACGTGCAATGTCACCAAAAACATACTCACTATTTTGCAGCTTAGATTGTCTGTGGAAAACAGTATATTTATTAACAAGAATAAGATGCTTTTAGAGACATATTCATTATCCATTTTATATAAGAAATAATTGTTTTGCGCCAAATTATACAAGTTAGGTTTCTGTCTATCTGTGCAACACTCTATTTTTATCCATCTACTTAGTATTTATAAGCAGTATATAAACAATTAATACATGGCATACATAGTATAGATGTAAACCAATACAAGGACATGTTTTTATTTATTAATGTATTTGTCACAAATTATAATTCCCCCTATGAAACATCTATAACTGGAATAATTAGTTAAAGGTGCAGCAAGTAGGATTTGGTGGTATCTAACCATGTGTTGGAGAACTACGGTAGTCGGCAAGAAAATGTGAAAAATGTGAAAACATGAAAGGCCTTATTCAGAGTCAGTGCTTGGTTTGTCCGTTCTGGGCTACTGTAGAAACATGGCGGCCGGCTCCATGAACACGACCCGCTCTGTATGTAGACATTAACGGCTCATTCTTAGGTAACAAAACACGATTTGTATCTTCAGGTGAAAACACACTTATTAATATTATATTCCATTTCTGACATTAGATCCCCCTAAACGCTAGAGTACCCGCTGTTCCTTTAATGAATGTTCAATAGCACAGTTGCTGTAAGCAGTATATATAATCATATGTGATCCACATAATACATTTGTAAACTTTCTGTACAGTTAATAAATCCTTTATAGCACACTGTAAAATTGTTATGATCTAATATATAAATATCTTGTAATTTTTATTGATAACACTAAAAAAACATGTTTAAGCACTTGTGAAATATTTAATAAACACTATAAGATAGTTGCAAAATGTAGTTGTCTTTTATGCAAATATTCATATAAATATAAAGTACTATGCTGACAATGACATTGAATATCTATACAACAGTGTGTAATTTCTGCCGATTATAATTAGAATCTGCTGAGGAAACAATCTGGGACATTTACAAAACTGAAACATGGACTTTATCTGCTCAAAGCTGAAAAATACTTATAAAATGTCAATGGTAAATTACTTGCATGCAACTGGACAACTCTATGATGGTTATTCATGTTAGTACATTCACCAGTTAATACTTGTTTACATGTTTTGTAACCATCATTGAGTATTTTATTTCTCTGAAAAGGGAGCTCAAAGTGCATTTTTCTAAATGAATTCATGAATAACAATTGTCAGATAATTACATATTGAGTTATAATAATTCTAACAGTTTTATTAATTGTTACACATGTAAATTTCTCAAAGGCAAGTTTAAAACTGTTGACAGATGTGTTTAAAAGTATGAAACCTGTATAATCACATATGATCGCAACTGTGCTATATAATGTGTTAATCCATTTATGGATGCCTCATAGAATAAGTTATATCAAAGAACAATTATTGAACATTTTAAAAATACACGTACATTACAGTATGTTAGACACCATTTATTCATTGTATATATGCTAGAATCCAAATAGAGGGAGTTAGTTAACTCTCCAGTCTATAGATGTGATTATTAATACAAACAGTCTGGTTCCAGATCTGTGCCTGTAGGTTATATTAAGATGTTAATGTGATATATCGAGACATCACTTTTATGTGAAATGCATCCGGAGCATCTGCCTTTCAGCACCTTGAGATGGAATCGTACCCCACGGTGGACCGAGGGGGAAACATAATGCACAGTTGAACACATGATGCATTTACTCTAGTTGTGTGTCTGTGCGTCGATGTGGGCTCGGCGTACTTGACCTTGGCTACGACAGGACATTTTGGTTCATCAGGAAAGATGATTGTTTCCTTTAAAACGATATTAAGAGGACTGTGTCTAAAGGCAACTGACATGGCTCCCTGCATCCCTGATGGTTTCCACTCCGTTTCTTTTATAGTCACTCGATCGGTATGGGAATAGTGTCCCACCACAGTATTTATACATTAAGCGAGGTCTCCGTCTCCAGAAACAAGAGAAGCGCAGTGATTGGCCCCAGAGTATAATTTCTCCTGTGTCTACATTGGCGTGTCATCCTTTATCAATAATCACCTTGGAGGGGGAGCTGCTCTTGTTCCAGAGAGATTGACCTCTGCGGTGATGAGGGTACGTGGCCGGTGGTCATCCGTTACCACAACCCATATTCGACCCTGTATTATATCCGCTGATGGGGGAGTCTAGGGCATACAGCACACGCCAACCCACGCAAATTTTCACACCTTTTCTCCTTTTTGTTTTCTAAACCTGTTTCTGGCTCTGTACAGTGTGTATGAGCCCTACTGTTTCCACCTGGACGGCAATAAAGCTAAACCACATGTCTTTTCCTGACAGAGGAGAGCTGCTTGCAACATCGCATGTGCTCTGCCAGCTGATTAGACTGTTATCAGGCTAAATATTATCAGTTGCTATAAGCCCCATAGATGTGGATCAATAGGGGCCTACTACACCCACTAGAAGGTTTTATCATCTGTTCACATGGTAGATCACTGAAAGAAGGTAAAGAACATCACAGCGACCCCTAGCGATTGTAGTAATTATGACAGGAGCAGAAGTGTAAGTCAGGTGTTGTACTTTTGACACCTGAGGTCGGGTAAAACCACAGTTTGCATCCGGTATGAAACCAACAATATGTAGTTGTCTTCGTGTCCGTAGTTATTTTAACCCAAAACAAGATGTTTTTTCCTAAACTTAAGTGTTAAACCTAAAGAAACATGTTAAAACATGTTATAACATTTTGCGTTTACTTTCACTTTCACTTTAACAACATCGGAGGTGTAGTAGGCACCTACTGACCCACATCTATGGTGACTGATAACGCCTATTTAATGGCCTGACAACAGTCAAATCAGGTGGCTCGCCGCACACTATTGCGTCACAGCAAAGCTGTCATGGCACAGCGCTAACCACTGGAAATAACTGGTTTCAGAGCGCAGTGGTGCCGTTGTCGTGTTGTATCTGAAAGGGCCTTAAGTGAGTGAGAGACAGAGAGAAATTACTAAGTACTAGCAGAAAGAAATACTCGAGCAAGAGCAAAGAATTTATGAATGAATGAAAAGTGATGAATATTAGCCTGGCTTATAGGCTACCAGAGACTCACATAAGCTCACACCAGACAGGTAAATTATTCAGTTTTCTTTCCTGAGAATGAAAAGTAAAATTTAAAATAGACTTATTTAACTTAAAAGAAATGCTGTCACAGTGAACTTATTTTGTTATTTTCCTTCTTTAAAAGTCACCAGAGTACAGGAAACAAAGTTTTTATGGGTGAGGACCCCCAGACCCCCCACTTTGCTTTTGAAATCCTCCCTATTTTTGCGGTTTCAAGGTTGGAAGGTATGAGGAGCACCCTTATAGCCCATGCTGGGATCAGAGTGAGACCACATACAGCAGGTGCCCCCTTGGCCCTGTCGCCACTTGAGGAAACCCTTCCACCACACGGCCTGGTAAGAAGAAAGAGTCCTTTTCAAAAAAAAAAAAAAAGAAATGAAAAAAGTAAGAAGTAGGGATGTTACGGCCTGTATTTTCCTTTTAAATGCATCATTTAAAGCCATTATCTGATTGCAGTGCATTTACATTTGATCACTTTGTTATACTATGTGGTGGTGCAATGCAAAAAAACCCCAACAAAATACAAATGAATGAGCCAGATCTTGGAAAGGAGGAGCGAGGAAGTTACGCATCCATTCCACAAAGCAATAGCCCTCCTCTTCTAATGCAATGTGACACTGAATACTACACACAGAGAAACAAGTAACCTCAAATTGGGTTATTCTTCCTACCTGCCAGTAATCCAGTTGATAAGCACTATACATGTAGATTTCTAGGGAGCAGAGAAATCAGATTACCTCGAGCTGAACTGGGATTTTCAGTCTAAATTGGCTGTTGTTCCTCGGGTCTCTCATTCTATCAGGATGAATGAGGGGAAATAAATGATTTGACTTTGCACCAGATAAATTGTCTGCGCAGGAGCACACATAAAGAAAACACTGCTAGGGGTTATTGGGCACACAGAGATGCACCACATATATGCATTTAATGGTAAAATACAAGTTTTGAAATGCACAAAATGGTTGGATGATTCATGTGAAGTTGTCTCTGTGATCTTTAGGGAGATAAACTAATCTAGAGGCAACAATTCGGCAGTGTTTCTTCACTCGTCATCCAAACACAGGTGAGACTTCTCAGCTTGTAACTTTTGGCCAAGCAGCTAAGCCTCAACTGGAGGAAATGTAATAAACAGTAACTGTTTACACCTTTATTGTGAAAAGCCTATCTTGAATGAACCTAACAAACTGAACCAGGATTAATCTGTTTCATAAAGCCAACCCAGTACCCAGAGCTGATGAGATCTGTTTGACAAGATTTAGAGTCTGCAGTCATGCTAGCGGCTCTACTTAGGCATGGTGGGGCTATGAGCTAAATGCTAATATTAGCATTACAACATGCGAACAGTGACAATGCTACAACATGTTCACTACCCTAGTTTAGCATGTAAAATGCAAATATTTGCTAATTACAACTACACACACAGATTGTGTATTGTATTGATTTGTGAACTGCTGTTTGGAAGCCTAGAGTTTGGCATTTGGTCGTCGCCATCTTGTGTTTTTTGCAACCAGAAGTGACACAAAATGGTGGAGCTAAGTAGGCCTACAACTGAATGCTGAACGAAATATTTTTAGACGACCATAATGTTACAATTAACACTGATTAAATTTCTGAGACAAAAACACAAACAACTCATTGGTTGTCTTTCAATAACAAGGTAGTCACGCCCTAAAGCATACCTGCTTTATGGTGTATTTGACTCTAAATGGGACCATAATTTACTCAATGAACATCAGGCTGTGTTGAGGAAGACTTGAAACTAGTGTAAACTCATGTTTACAATGTTTACTGAGGTAATAAATCAGGTGAGAAGTAGGCTCATTTTCTCATAGACTTCTATACAATCAGACTTCTTTTTGCAACCAGAGGAGTCGCGAGTGCAGGTTCAAGGCACTTCAGCATTGACTTCACTTTTCAGACCTGGAGGTTCCCCACTGACTAAACACAAAGTGCAGCTGTAATTAGTTTGCAGGTATTTAGTCAGAAACTAAAGTATTAGAAATTTAAAAAAAGAAAAAGGTAAGGTCGTCTGTGACCATCGGGTTCTAGGTCACCTCCCTTACCAAGGTCCTTCTCCCCTGATCGTTTACTCACTTTGGCTCGATGGCCAGCTCAAGGAAGAGTCCTTCCAGACTTCTTCCATTCAAGCACTGACACAAGTCTCTGAGCTCTGGCTGCAGTTCCCTTCGGCCTCACGGCTTAGTTTTAACTCTGATGTGAGACCTTCTATAGACAGGTGTGTGCCTTTCCCATTCATGTCCTATCAGTTGAATTCACCACAGATGGACACCAGTCAAGGTGAAGAAACATCTCAACGAAGCTCAAAAGAGCTCATGAGCTAAATTTCAATTGTCAAAGCAAAGGTTGCGATATTTCAGTTTTTTTTCTTTACAAAAAAATTGGCAAAAAATAATAGATACATACATGAGAGGAAATAGGTAGTTAAACTTTTTTTAAAAATAATTTAATTGATTTTAGCATAAGGCTGCATCATAACAAAATGTGAAAAAAGTGAATAATTTCTGAATGCACTGTATGTTGACTGGTGAGGCAAGATAAGTACAACATAGGTGGAGCCCACATCAAAATATGATAACTGTGACATGTGTTGCAAATTGGCTCATGTTCACATTTGAGAAACACTTGGTGAGGAAATGTATTGAAGTCTATTGGATTGACTGTAATACTAGTTACGACTGAAAATGAAACTGACCAGAGTCTAGTCTGGAGCAATGCGTGTCCATGGTAACCGAGGTCAGACTTATTTAACCTACTTTATTTAAGTTATATTATTATTATTATTATTATCATTATTATTATTATTATTATTATTAAATTTATTTCCTTAAACTTAGCCTGAATCACTTGAGTAAACTTGTCTTAACTTAACTTAATTTATTTCCAATGAGTAAGGTCTGTATTTTTTGAGGGAAGCAGCACCTAAACCTGCATGGCTCAAATGAATAGAGATTCAATTCCAACCTTTATTTATTTTTTGTCAGAAATGATGCATTTGATGCTCCGAGAGCACCATTTAGCCAGAAAACATTAGTATTCAAGCCTTTATGTGGCTCTTACATCAGTGCATGAGTGACTTGATTTATGCCCTAAACGGCATTTTCTTGCATTGCAAATCGCCAGAGTCCCAGCCTCTCCTCCCCTGTTTTTGCATTGTCTAACATGACACATGAATCCCCGGTGGCCCTGGAAATCAGACAACCCAGGTGCAACACTAATATCCTCCCAGTATCCAAACATTTCCTTTAAAAGTAACTGGCACACTGGGGCCCATAAATTAGAGCCGAACGCTGCTCAAGATGTCTGGCTTCCAATAAGACCGTACCCAGAGCAATAAACTTTGACATTGCTGCTTGAAAAATGCCTGCCCTTTTTCATTGTCAAGTGTTACAAATTGATGAAATGAGTTCATCGATGTTCCCCGGTCATTATCTCTCCAGTGGCACTTTGTTTTACAGACAGTGGGAAAAGGGACAGTGCAGATTAGAGGCCCAGGCACAGTTTATCAAACAAAATCTAATATCATCCATAAGAGAGGAATCTGGAAATCAATACTTCATTACTAAATTGTTAGTGGGGATGAAGAGTAATTGTGTGAGTTCAGAGATGTGTCTCGGCGGCCGGGGCATAGGAAGTTCAATGTCACCCGGGAAGTGATAAGTAAAGGCACTGATGGGAAGAAACATTTCTGTAATGGGGGGTGCTGGAGGAGGGCAGTGGCCTGAGCACAGAACAGACAATAGACACTGGTTTGCCATTGATTGGCTCCGCTATAAAGATGGAATGGTTTAAAGAGCCAGAGAGAGACCAAATGAGAGCAGGGATAAAAAAAAAAAAAAAAAGAGTTCGAGCGAGCACCACTTTCTGAATTTACCCTTGTCTTGTCACCAGTTTTTGTCCATTGCGTAAAGTCTTCTTCGGTGGTCACTCCGATCAATCGTCTGCTACATTTGCATCCTGACAGAGGTAAGTGCAATGATAAAACAGTCCCTCTGCAAAAAAATGGAAGACCGCTTGATGACACGGCCATTACCGCAGGCTGAAGGTTTGTCTTTGAAATGGCTTTGTGTTAATGAACGCTAATAAATAACTCTGACGATCCATCTCAGTCGCCGCTGCGTGCTCTGTGGTGTTTACAGTACTGTACATCCAGCTATGTGTTGGGTGTGTGATCTTAGCAGAGCACCTCTGGCTCCTCGGTTGCTCACGCTGTGTGCGAGGTCACGTCAGTGCAATGAGCGCATCACCCCCGTCCAGACTGGCACAGCCTCATCCCTCTAAAAGCTTGTGTTTGGAGTCCCTCTGACCTGTTCCCCTGCCTCGCCATGTTCAGCCATGCAAATCAGAGTGCCTTCAATTTGAACATTCATAAGCCGAACATGCAGCTTGTGTTCGGAGCCAGTGGGAGCTCCGGGTGATGTACAGTTGGCCACTTTTATATTTGGTGAAAAGTGAGGCACAGGTAGAGAAAGCAGTGTTCATGCATTAAACCAAATGTGGTTGTACATTTTATGTTTACATATGTTTTTACATAAGTCATATTTTTCCCTTTGATAAAGTGGGACATTTAAAAGAGCCAATTAGGCCTGGAACAAATGATTATTATGTTTAATTAATGTTGGTTATTTTTTTTTACAAATAACAGATTAATTGTTAATTCTAAAAAATGTCACAAAATAGTAATAATAGAAATCTCAACATGCCCAAGGTGTCATATTAAAATGGCTTGTTTTGTCAGACAAACAGTCCCAAATTCTAATATATTTCATTTACAATCATGCTGTATAAAACAGAGAAAGGTGGCAAATATTCGCATTTTAGAAGCAAAATGTTTAAAATGTTTGCTTGATAAATGACTCTTCTACTTACTGATTATGAAAATTGTTATTAAAAGGATCAGTTTATAAGTTATGGAGATTATTCTGAGTTAGTCAGTACATGGAGTTTGAACAAGGAGGGCATTTAATAGGCAGAGAATTTCTAATGAAAAAGCTATTGAGTTTCATTATGGGAACTGAGCCAGCATTTTTGAAGCTTGACTCATGCTAGAGAATAAAAGTCTGGATTATCTCAACATTTTTTAAATGTGTTTCTCACAAGCCACCCAAAGTGTAATACTAAATTGTTGCAGTACCCATTTTCTGTTTTCTGTTGTTTTACTTATGATTTAAAGGTACAGTGTGTAGGGTTTCGTGGCATCTAGTGGTGTGGTTGCAGATTGCAACCAACTGAGTAGCCCTCCACTCACTCCTCCATTTCCAAGACTGTGGTAACGCGATAAAAGTCTCTCTCCAGAGCCACTGTTTGGTTTGTCTGTTCTGGGCTACTGTAGAAACATGGCGGAGCAACATGGCGGACTCCGTGAAGACGACCTGCTTCCAATGTATATATAAACGGCTCATTCTAAGCTAACAAAAACACAATGATTCTAATTTTCAGGTAATCATACACTAATTAGTTATGAATACTATATTCCATTACTGATAATTGATCCCCTGAAATACTACACAATGGCCCTTTAAGAAATCTTTTCAGCATTGCAAACAATATATGTGATTGTGAGTACTCTGAGTACTGCATACATAAGTCATTTTGTAGAAAATATTCAGTAATCACTGATTGATTCCACCAATCACATCTGTTTAATTTACGAATTTGAGAGGTGGATGAAGTAGAGAAGACAGATTGAAAAGGGTTCTTTAAATGTGCATGAATTGATTTGTTTGCCACTTTGGGGCTATGGAAACAAGATGGTAACACTGATAATATTTTAGGTTGATATGTATAACTTGTTAGCTAACTGTGGCTTATTTACACATTCAGCAGACACAGAGAAGCATTAGCATTCATGCTTGTGTCCAGTGATGAATGTAAGTCTCCTTTTAGCTCTGTTTTTGGTCTCCACCTACTCCTGTAGGAAATATCTGGCTCTTTTCTGCTAAATGTTCCAGCGTGTAGACCAGCTAGTCTCTAACTGTGTCTGTCTGCTGTCTGGTGCTGTGCAGGTAGTGTATAGTGGATTTTTGGAGTTTTTTTTTTTTCGCTGAAATAGCTGCCGAAACGTTATGGCCAGAAATCTAAAACACTGAGCTGCAACATGCTGAAACTTTCTGTAAAACTGAAGTGACTTCTTTCACATACACTTGGCCATTTGATTTGTAGTTTCAAAGGTGCTCAATATGATATCCAGAGCATTTATATAGCAGAAAACAACTATTTGCTATGTAAAGATATAGAGGAGTAATGTCTACCTGAGATGCTTTTAGTGCACGTGAGTGTGCCCCACTGGCCAGCTCACAGTGGTTACAGCTGATAACGCCGTCCCAACCGTGTAGCACCCACCCTCTGGTTCCTCTCCAGGCTAACACTGATAGCTCTATCAGCAGCGTTACTTTTGTTTTCACCTTTGGTTCTGTTAGCAAAGAGTATAGAAGAAAACAGATGAAACTCTGTTACTCTGGTGTCTGCCGCCATTTTGGACTGAATATATTTTATTGTTCAGCACTGCACATTTTGGTAGAATATGACAATAGAACCGAAATAAACTTGAAAAAAAGTTTGGAAATTTGAGTTTGGTGGATTATTTCTCTGTTGTTACAATGCTAATTGTCATTGTATTCGAAATGGTTGGAAAGCCAGTTTATTTACCTTCACAATGATGTACAGCTTGTAAGGATCATGCATTTGTGGGATGAGCAGCACAGCTGATTATGAGTGAAAATTCTCTTTAATGTAGATTTACTTTTGTACGGTAGTTTTTAAGCAGGCGTTTTACTGGCGTCCGATAGTTGTTTTCATCAGTTTCATTCGATGGTGAAGAGCGTAGCTTTATTGCTGGGTGCTGATGTATAATATATGTTCTTTGCTGTTAGCTATGAGCTGCTGGTTCACTTTGGCCATGATGAGAGCCGTGTGGAGGCAATAGAAATGCTCTCACTCTTTCATTTACCACCTTTAAATCTTCAGCCCACCCAAATATGGATTATAAGGAGTGTATATAGTGTGTGGGAGTAAAAACTCAACATTTGGAAGAGCGCAGTATTCGTATACCTCTAAATATCCACCACTGCAATTTCTACAGATGGAGTGTTTTTCTAATTAACAAAAACTCCACCTCGCTCGCTTACACATCAGAAACTAGCGGTGGGAGTAATATAACAAGCTGCTAGAATCCAGATACTCTCATTTCATAACATGTTTGAATGTTCAGCAAGTATACTGCTCCATTTAAAAAGAGCCTTTCCCCGTTGTTGACGGAGACAAACATTTTTTTTTATCGCGGTGCTTTGACGTCGGTGAAGTGAGGCTGACAGTCCAGTAACAGGGGCCGTTTGCTAATGATTTTTGAGCAGCCCCCAACTGAGTCCTAAATGTCTGCAATATCCATAAACAACTCTATACTGTCCAATTAGGCAGACAGAGATGTACTGGGCTGTCAGACAGATTTGCATGGCTAAGCACCTGAGATCCAGAGGATGATGAGGGGGATGGTTCACCGGCCAGGGAGAGAATGTGCACAATGGATGACTTTCATTACAGCATTACCGCTTTACATACACACTCATCCAATTACTGCCTGGATTAATTGATCATCGTACCTTTCTTTCCCCAGCACCAGAGCTGGTGTGTTTTTCTCCCTTCTGCACCAACTACACGACCCGCTGCTTTCATTCCTTCTGCTCTATAGCTCCTGTCCCAGGTTTACAGCCAGAGCTCTTCATAAAAACTCCGAGGGGACATTTTGAGAAGGGAGGGGTGGGGTGGGGGGGTTTGTTAGAGGAAACCGTCATCGGCCACCACTGCGAGAACGGCCATTTGCAGGATCGCATACATTGGGAATAATTAGAATTTATGTGTGCTCGTCAATCGCGCCTCATCCTCTTCTCTGCTGCAGACCCATCAGTGGTCAGAAGGTTCACCGGAGCATGACTCATCCCTGAGTGCGTTTGATCAGAATGAATTATGCCCCTTAGATTCATTATGGCACTTTATTTCTCCTCTCTGTCCTCCTCCCTTGTCCGTTCAGCACCGGGGAATGAAATGTACAAGACAGGGTACATATTTTATTGTATGCATGCTGTCATGCACGCACAGTTAGGGATAAGAGGTAGGCAGTGGTGGTTTAGCCGAGCTACCCAATATAATACACTTCACTGAGCACTTTTTTTTTTTTTTTTTATAAGAGACAGTGCAAAGTGTGTTAGAGAAAATATAAATATGCCAGAATATTTTGTAACTTCAGCACACAGGCCTGAAACCTTATGGCAACGGGAGAGATTAGTCGGAGCCATCTTGCAGATAATTTGGAAAAGCATCGCAACTGGAAGACTTCAGATGTGGCATCGGGAAACCACTTTAATGTGACAAAAATTTAATTGAACTCACGCTGTTTAGTGTACAGGACTATGACAAGTGCTAATGGGTTCATTTAAGATCATTTAAAATACAAACGAGTCTCAGCTTTCTGTTCATTAATTACCGCTAATTATACGAACAGCTAGCCTTGTCGGGGCAGTGCATTTGGTTGTCTCCGAGTTGTGAACATCAGGTCTGAACGTGGGGATGTCCAATTTCCCTCCCAGATGATAATGTATGGCGATGGTAAGATGAATAAATATCACTGTGCTAGAAATGCTGCTGTTTTACTGTTTTATTTTATTGTCCAAATCTTTGTTTTATAGTTTTTTTTCTTTTGCAGACATAGTAGAGATTATCTTAACAAATGCATAACATAACTGAGTGTCTGTGATATGAAATAAAAGCATAGAAACCCACCCCATGTTGGTCTTTGTGTCACAAAAGAGAAAAAAAGAAAGAAAAATAAATACAATTTAAAAAAAGTAGATAAATAAAAAATAAAATAACATTTAAAGACAGAGAAAAAAACATTAAATTAAATAAAATTAAGTTAAGCATAACGTCAAGTAACTGTAAAATAGTAAAGACAATATTGGTTGGAAATAACGGAAGTGAGCTGGAGAGATATATTAGTAATAGGCCATAACTAAAGTGTAGGAAAGGAGTAGTGAAGATTTATTTTGTAATATAAGTTGTTGTTCTTTCACCTAACAGCACTTTGTATCCTTGTTTTGAAGCGCTGAGAATTATCTGGAGATTTCAAACTGCTAACCATAATTTATTTTGATAATTTCTTTCAGGTATCTGCAAATCACAACTGTCCATTTTCCAAATGCAGTTCAAATAGTGAGATTTCAGAACAACAAGTCCACAACATCATTTAGAGAGAGCAGATTGCATCAACTAATTTCTGCATTTTTAATTGTATTTTTTCTTTCCCTCCATGGCCCCATTCCCCTCCGGAGGGAAGAGCCCAGTCTAACAGAAAGGTTAGTTATCTCTGATGCAAGCAAGCTGCTAGATTTCAGATCATGTCAAGTCTTCCTCTGTTAGCGTTTCCAGCCTGGTTAATAATGTAGTTACCTATCCCCGTTCATTCATACATGCTAACGTTACCTATCCAGATTTGAAAGAATTAAAAAAAAAAGGTGATATCTGAAATAATTACCACTTCCAAGTGGTCAATCTTTTTTTAACTGTTGTTTTCAGCCTCTGTTCAGAGCTTCATCAGTAATCAAGGGTTAATTTCACACCTCAGTGGATTGCCTGCCTTAATCTCTATTCAGTGTAATTAAATCTGTCCAATAAAGTGAGCTCTTTTCCTCTTTGTTCTCTCCCATCTCTTTCTCTTTTTTTTATATTGTTTTACACCCATCACATCTCATCGTCTGAACTACAGGCCATCCAGCCTCGCTTGACAGGCAGAATCTATCCCTAAAATTAAAACATTCCTGATGGAGATTGTAAGGGGGGAAGTGAAGGAGGGAGAGGGAGAGGGGGAGTTTGTTGAGCTTGGTAGGAGAGAGGAAAAGGAAAGGGAAGAGAAGCTGACACATCCAGCGTCTATTTTACTTTCTGTTTTTTTTTTTTTTTCTCATTTCAGCAGAATGGAATGTGAAGATTTGACCCTGTCAATCAGGCCTCTTGACAAGTTTAATCACGGTGTGCCCTCTGCAAAATCATGGCTAAATAGGAATGCAAATAATAGAGCGCTGGGGCCTCTTATAAATGGTAATCAAGGGGACTAATCAACTGACAGGTCCACAGATCTGGCTCGCACAAGGAGTCACTCAAACATATTTTTAGCAACATTAATAAGAGGAGAAATTAACATCTTGTTTTTCAATTGCATGCATATAATGTAATACATTTGTATGTTTATGGCTGTTTTTTTTTTCTATGTTCCTGACTATTTTTTAACGTTTTACTCTGCGGCGTATGAGACAAAAGGTTATATTTAAGCTGTGTAAAGGGTATCTTTCTTTTCAAGTTAGACCAGCCAGCGGTTTCTGAACAATGTAAATGAGTCTTGCCATTCCACCCCTCTGTGATCTGCCACAAAAGTCAAGGGCTCCATGAAGACTTTGAAATGTTGATTCAGCTGAGTATGGTGACTTCCCTTTGCACCTTTAAAAATACAACGGATCTAACTTTTATGAGCGCTTGGAAGTTGTGAAGGTTGCCGCTCTCTCTCTCTCTCTCTCCCCCCAATTGTCAAAGATGTCAAAGCTAAATATGAAATTCCGTCTTGCCGCGGCTGCATCAAAAGTCAGGGTTTTTTAAGTCCACAAGATCAGAAAGACAAAATCCCAATACTTTGTGATCACTTAAAGGGGACGTACAGTATTATGCTCATTTTCAGGATCATACTTGTGTTATGGATTTCTACCAGAACATGTTTAAATGCTTTAATGGTCAAAAAACACTTTATTTTTCTCATACTGTCTGTCTGAATACACCTGCATTCACCCTCTGTCTGAAACGCTCCGCCTGTCTCTTTAAAAGCCCAGTCTGCTCTGTTTGGTTTGCTAAAAAAATATGACGCACCTTTGCAAAGGTAGTTTGGATACACTGTGTGTGACATAAGAAGGGGAGCCAAGTCTGATTGGCTTGTTGAATCACTTTTTTTCTGCTCTAGACAGCTGGCATAAAAACAAAACAAAAAAAACAACACAGTTTGTGGGTTGGACGGCACTCCAGGCACCCAAAAATGTATGTGCACAAGCACCATGTGGAAATTCCCAGGTCTGAAAAGTGAAGCCAATGCTGAAGGGCCTTAAAACTGCAATTTTTTTCTAACAGCCAGCAGGGGGCGACTCCTCTGGTTGCAAAAAGGAGTCTGACTGTATAGAAGTCTATGAGAAAATGAGCCTACTTCTCACCTGATTTATTACCTCAGTAAACATTGTAAACATGAGTTTGTAAATGATGACATCAGTAAATTACGGTATGCTTTAGGGCGTGGCTACCTTATGATTGACAGGTCGCTACCACAATAGTGTCTTGGAGTTGTCCATGTTTCGTCTTCAAACATCAAACCTTTCACAATGTGTTTTCAGGTCAGGAAAGTTAATTATAATATTTTTGCTCACCAATTGGTTGTACATAGCTCCACCCTCTTGTGTTATTTGTGGTTGCAAAAAAAAATCAAGATGGTGATGGCCGTCATGATATTTCCCCTTTAAAATGTAATTTGCACAACACATGTTGAGTTGGGATCCAAATCCAGAGATATTCTTTGTGAAATACTGCAGTTGCTTTATGTTTCTGAATCTATAATTTCATTTATTTAGAGAACCTTACATTCAGTAGGGGTAAATTGGATTTGCCTCACCATAATTATACATGATTTCAGATGGTTTGGGTTTGTCACTGGGAATAAAAGGGGTTATATGGCACGTCAGCTGGATCTAACGTTTTAAAGACTTACACTTCTCCGCTCGCTAATGATGGTTTACAGGCCAATTCTCTGGGGGCAGTCTGAGTGCTTCCCAGATATCACATCTTCACAGGCAATCCACATAACTTAGTCTGGCAATGCCAAAGGGAGGGTTTAGAAACAAGCCAAAAGCGCGAGTAAGAGATGTGTCAGAAAACAGCACCATATATAAATCTGCGCAAACAAAACATTCGGAAATCAAATCCTCTTTCACCTTCTCGTTCCTCTGCTCCGGCTCATTTCTCTAAATTGCAACATTTAATGGCAATTTTCGAGGCTTTAACGTAAATCTGCTGCCTTTGATTTCTTTCTGTTAAAATACATCCACTGAGGCACAGCCATAAGTCGCGCCAGCTCGTCATATAGCATGAATAAAAAAAAAAAAAAAAAAAAATCGCTGATATTCTCACTGTGCTGGAGTATAGTCCAGTAACATTCAGCCGCCTACATCACCTGCAGAGGAAGATCAACATCCAAACAATGGAGCAGCCGAGAGCAGACATCATTAGGCTTCTTAACACCTCACAAGACACAGACAGACTGACATCCAGCCAATTTGGCCATGAGCTGAGATAGCTACTAGTAGTCTGCAACCTCACTATGGACTAATGATGGTCTAAGCCTGTCTTGGCCCCTCACAGGCCCGTTTGATCAGGTACAGTGAAAATCCACTGTGACGTGAAGTTGACTATACATTCAGCAGTATTTACCTGCTTGAATCCCATCGGCTGTTTGGCAGATGATCAACACAAGTGTTATTTAAAGGGATGTATATCAGCTTTACAATACAGTAGCTGTCTCCTGTCAATCTATCTATGCTGGACTAAAATTAAGAGAGTGAAAGAGGGTCAGAAAGGGCAGTAAATCTGCAAGAAACTAAACTAAACCATGCTATAAACAGAGATGAGTGCTGATGTATAATATGGTGAATTTTCCATTGAAGACAAACGATCAAAATAACACAAGCATGCTATCACGAGGCTGTTTCCATAGCTATTTCATCCATTTTGATTCAAAACAAATGGCAGAGATCATTTGGCGCTGAGCAGACCATCTCCTCAGGACCGCAGGCAGCTGGATGGATGGTATGAAGGCAAATATAGGGAGGAATGATGCACAGTATTTATAGCATCCAGATAACACTAGGTTGGGAAATTGACAGGCCCACCTAATGATGCTCCTCAAAGTGGCATGGATGCAGACGAGTGGACCTCTTCAAATGGGAGGCCAATCCCTGCTGACACAGGGGATAATAGCCCAGCATTGAGCCCATTGTCTGGGCACCCCACACCATGGCATTTGGAACTGAGCTGCCCCTGTTCCTCTGGACAAATGATCTGCGCTCTGCCAGGGAATGTCAGCCATCACATCTCTCAGTCAGTCTGCTCACATGAGAGATGATGGCAGAGGCCACTTTCTCTTAACCCTGTTAGTTTATGAATAATTAGCCCTGTAGCTACTAACAAGATGGGGATATCTATCTATCTGTCTATCTATGTATACATTTAACTGCCCACAAAATTGACAAAACAACATTTTCTATCTATCTACACATTGATCAATTAATAAAATATGATTTGAATTTGAGCCATGAATAAAATATAAATAAAAAGTTTGAATTAGGCCATTCTACCTATCTTAAGGGTTCAGATAGATGACAACCACAATGTCTACTGTGTGCAATAAATAAAGTTTGTAAAATGCATTTATATACAACAAATTTGCAAATATGTTCTGGAAGAATCTTAATCTCTCCAATTACATTAATGTGGAAATGTTACATTAATTAGTATATATGGTCACAAAATACAAATATTATAAAAATTTTCTACACTTGCCACTCGTAGCAAACTTTGTTATCGTTTTATTTATGCTGTTTCACAGGTTAAAGTTGGGAAAATATCAGAGCTCAGCCGTTATAAAACACAATGTGTTTACTTTATCAACATTTAACTGAAACCAATATCTTTCCCCAACAATAACCAAAGCGCATGTGTTGCCTCAACATAACAAGACACAGGACTCATAATGTGAACCCTGGTCTTTGGTGAGCGGCACAAAAAATGTTGCACATCCTTTATCTAAAATAACAACAACAAAAAAAAAAATTACAGCGTTACAGATTTTGGAAAACAAATCAGTGCTCTATAAAGTTGGTCTGAAGTGTCTACTATTAAAAAGAGAACGCTATTGCCAAAAATCTGACAATCTCTCTGCCATTTTGCGTGCAATTTTAAGACAGTCCCTAACTTCAACTCTTCATTTGTCTGTTGTCGAGTCACCAAATTGGCTTCAGAATGGGATTATGAGATCATGGCGGCCTAATCTACAGATTCCCCTCCAGACATCTCCTCTAGATCATCTACCACACTGCCATTCACTTTGCCGCCGGTGCCCCTTTCAACACTGATCACTGTCACCTGTATTCTCTAGTCAACTGGCCATCACTTCACACCAGGTGTCAGATCCACTGGTATCGGATCATTTATAAAACTAGCATTGGCAAAACTGCTCCGTATCTCCGCTCATTACAGTACTCAATATTTCCAACAGGAACCACAATTTACGTTCTAGCAAATTTATTGGTGTAGTCATTCTTAAACACCGGTCACCCTGACTGGAATGAGTTGCAAAAGATGCTAAAACTCTCCAACCTCATTGGATTGCCCTCCATTAAGTCAGGATAAGTGATAGTTTCTGATCACTGTACTTGCTTTTGAATTTAGCTCTGAGGAGGTGACAACCATGTCATAATAGCTTGTCGCAAAGGAGGCTAAATAACACTAAAAATGTACGCTAAGTTATGGCAAAGAAAAACCGACAAAGCCATTTTCAAGGAGGACCCTTGACCTCTGACCTCAAGATATGTGAATGTAAATGGGTTCTATGGGTACCCACGAGTCTCCCCTTTACAGACATGAACACTTTATGATAATCACATGCAGTTTGGATCAAGTCATAGTCAAGTCATCACACTGACACACTGACAGCTGTTGTTGCCTGTTGGGTCTGAGTAAATGCAGTACCTGTGAGGGTTTCTGGACAATATTTGTCATTTTCTTGTGTTGTTACTTGATTTCCAACAATAAATATATACCTACATTTACATAAAGCAGCATATTTGCCCACTCCCATGTTGATAAGAGTATTAAGTACTTGATAAATCTCCCTTTAAGGTACATTTTGAACAGATAAAAAAATGTATGATTAATTTCCAATCAACTATTTTAATTAACTGGCAGCCATAACATATATTTATTGCTGTACATGCTGTATATATCTGGTTAAATAAAGATAAACTAAATTAAATAACAGCTGTACAACATCAGTCAAACTTTACCACTGTCCAACAAATCTGGTGAAAACCGATGAAAAATCAAACAAATTGCTAAATGTCTAATTATGAAACTTAATCCACTTCTATCTATCTATCTATCTATCTATCTATCTATCTATCTATCTATCTATCTATCTATCTATCTAACCCTGGATCTGTGTTATAATTGTGAGTAAACAAAAGAAACTCTCTGCAGTCATTATAAACCCACCCACAGCTGCCACTGGGACCTCCATTAAGCCCAGTGTTCCTGAGATGCTCTGGTCTTATCTGATTCATCAACAAGACGTTGGCTGGCATGATTTATCTATGCCACTTACTTGTTTTCATTTTGCCCGGGGGCTGCTGCCAGCATCAGGGGCTTCTTTTTACAATGTGACAGCTCCATCTCAAGAGAAAAGACTCCCCATGCAAAAACAGTGCATCAAAACAAATAAGGACTCGAGCCACTTAAGAAAAGTGGCTGCGTTCAGGACCCATTTTCGCTACATGTCAACCAAATGATGCAACGGCACGCTCAAATCTGCATTACTTCTGTGCTTATGCCTTTTGTCTGGAAATTCCATGTATGAGCCTAAAAATAGGGTTTCCATACAAACCTTTTCTATTATGCATGCTTGTTTTTTTTATTTAGAGTACAAACTTGACCCCAAAATTATGCATAATGATTTTTTTTTTATTGATTATCCGTGTTTTTGCTCTCTGCAGGCTTCCGTTTATCCATCTTCTTTGTGAAAATTCTCCACCTCCCAGTTTACATCTCCCTTCCCCTTCCCCGCTCCCCAAATCTACAGGCAACGGGACGCTCTTGTACATTAAATAAGAACTGTCACCCTGGGCAACTTGCAGCAATGAAGCATTTATTCTGCCTCACATTTCCTGGCACTTAGAATTATTTCCTTCATGCCTGATAACCAAATTACAATATGGCAGGTCTCCCCGGAGCCACAGGATTGTTAGTGCCAGCTCACAACATACTTTCAACTGATGTGGCATTTCATGTACAGCTGCCAATCAAAGCCGGCAGAAGGGAGAGATGTAAATGAGGGCGGGCCCGACGGTGTTCAATTACCGCTCTGAGCTCTGCATAATCCCCCTTCCCACTGACTGACTGACTGACAGCTCCACATTCCTCCTCATCCCCGGCTTTCTCCCCTAATTTCACTACCTAGCCTCATACTGGGACATGGAATCAGACATTGGAGGGAATTTCTGTCATTTCCATTTAGAATAGTGCAAATGTATTATCTGACATCTGAAGGACTGTAAAGGAAAGACATTCAGAAAGTAAATTATTGCTTACAACAATTTGTGGCCCAATGCCTCAAAGCTAAACAAAGTCTCCTATAGGCTACGCCAGCGCCTCTGTTCAATATAATTCTCTCTTTCCCATTATAAAAGAATGGGAATTTCAACAGCTGAGTGGGCCGAGATACTCTTAGCTGCCTACTCAGCATCAACCTTTGGTAAATACTCAGATTAAGAAGATCTATGAATAGCGCTGGTATCTTTTGCTCTTTCTGTCATAAAGACGCCTTTAGATTCCTCTTAATCCCCGTGTTAAAGGTACGCCAGCCCGATGGCTTAACCAATGTTCTGCTTGTGACTGAGAAATGATGCCATTAGACCTGCAGGATTCAAAAATGCCATGTTTTGTGCAGCAGTGTTTCAATACCACAACGTATCACGGGACATAATTCTACATAGGTCGCCTGGCTTTCATTTAATTTTCAAAATATCAAATTGTTTTCCCTCCACAGTCACCTGATTTCGCCTCCGCCATCGTCTCCTCTCGTCTGTCTAAAACTGGCACTTTTGTTGCATTCCAAGAGGTTGATAAATCAATCCATCAAAAAATTCTTTGCGGTGAAACTCAATCAAGAAAGGTCATGTCGGCGGGAAAAGAACAGATTAAATTAGCATTGAATTAGACATGGAAAGTGAGCTC